>OX421453.1:15251535-15261535 GCA_949126865.1 Montipora capitata
AGCGTCACGAAGTGTCCCCTCTATCTTCTCCCCTTCTTCAACATCACTCCTGTCTCGGAATACAGACAATTAACATCACAAATGCTGCTCTTCAGGTGAGGATAAATACATCTTATTCCGAGCCCCGCAGAGGCGAAGAAAAATAAGAGCAACGAGCATACGGCGAGAGCTACTGAAATTCAAATTGACCAATCAGAATTCAGCGAGCGGGAAAAACTGTGCTATCCGATGTCACGTCAATTAAAGAGCCAGAAAACCATTTAAAAGATTTTGTGGCAACTTTTTTGTCAACAAACTTTGGCGCCAAAACTGGATGCCAGCGAGAGGCGATTCGAACGTGAGCTGTTGTGCTTTGGCTGTTACTTTTGCTTTTTCTAACTATTTTAAGACGAATTCAGTCTAGTATTTTCGAATCAAGAGTAAGAAGACGTCAAAACTGTATTGATAGTGTATTTATTTGTGTTAACTTCTCGAAAAATACTTTGATGGCTGTCCTTTCGACAGGGTAGATCGACAAGAACGTCGTTTACGCACAGAAATACACCTAATGCGGTGAAAGGGCAAAGGGTTGACAGGATAGCACAGTTTTGCCGTGCGCATTGCAGGCGTGAGTTCCGTATGCACAGTTTTCAGTGATAACTAGACAGGCTCATTGTAATGTCGAAAACGAGTTAAATCAACTTCACACTTCAACGTTCTTCAATAAAGTGTACGACTTTTCGGAACTCGCCTTTGAGCACTTATGCAACGTTGGTGGCTTAAGATGTTTAATCAACCTCTCCTCCCAGTTTTTTCTCTCAGTGAAATCATTGTAGTCCAAGAAGGTTCTGTTTCGCAGAGCCTTCGGCAGTTTGCTGCGATCAACGCCGTCAATTCGCATTACGATCACCGACGAGTCACCCATCTCTGTGCTTCGGTACAAGGCCATCTCCAATTCCCCTCGGCAAAACTTGCTTGACAAGTAGTTTTGTGACATCACTGCCAGAACCTTACGACTGGTGTACACACTTTGAGCCATGTTGTCGACCACAGGCTTACCGATCTCAAAGTCTCTGTCGTGTATGCAGTAGTTGAGTTTGTGTTTCTCCACCAATGGTATAAGCTCCTTCTTGACCCAGTTCAAGTCATGGTTGCTGAAGGTGACAAATACATCATAGCGAAACTGATGATGGCCATCCACTGAGGCTTCTAATTACATAAAAAAAAATGATAGATATAATGCAAGTATCACCGTTAATCATGCAGGAAATGTCTAGTTTCGAATTCACCAAGACCGCTGGACAAAAATTGAAAGATTTAGTTTGACCTGAAGACTCTCCTGTTAGTATTTGTGAATAATTACCTCAAAGCCGAGGCGCGTTTCACCTTTTTATCCAGTGGCATTGCTGAATTCAAAAGGCCAGCAGCTCCCGTACTCTTCTGTTGCCGGTTTTTTGAGCCCAAGTTATTGTTTGTGTTGTTTAGTTTTTGTTGTCAGTTAACTGAGTATCACAATGGTTAAGACTAAAATCAAGGTATTAGGTAAGTATGCGATCTGAAAGCCAGCTATGCCTTAACTTAACCTAAGTTTCCCAAACGATAATTCGATCTGACCTGACCCCTGACCTAAAACAAAGAAATTGGAAATCAACAAACAAAGAAACAAAGAAACAAATAAACCCAGTAGCTGGTATAGTAAAATCTCACCGAAAAATGGTTCGTCAGTGTTTCTTTTGCTACGGCAAATTCTGTAAGCAAAAAAGGCAACGACGAAGCCCATGATGATTCCGCCAGCGGTTATTGAGGAAATGGCGACCAGCGGAGTCTTCTCGTGTCCACTCCCAATTGGCCCTTTGTGTTGTTCATTGTCGTTGAGTTCTAAAAACAAAAAAAGCATAAAGACAAATCTCGCGAGAGTAAGAGAGGCAAGAGCAGGAATAAGCAGCATTTTCAGCTGGGAAAATGCGTCAGCTTCGCGTTCAGTTATTGTGGTGTCGCTCACTAATACGGTTCCTCGAACAATACTAATTAAGAACTGTTATTAAGTGGTTGAAAAACCGCTTTTTATCATTCACATCAGTTAGAAGGCAGACAGTGTTGTAGATGTAATATGTTCTTGTTCGATTTCAAATAGTTCTTTTTACAGTTTTTATCCGTTAGGGGTCTTAACAACGATGCCTGTATTTTTCTTGATGAGATACTGAATAACATGATTGGGAGTCAGGGTGGCTTAGTGGTTATCTATCGGGCCTCCCACCACTGCGAGCAGGGGTTCAATTCTGGCCTCGGCCAGCATGAGGGCTGAGTTTCAGTCGATCTCAACCTGACTCGAGGGTTTTTCTCTGGGTACTCCGGTTTTCTTCCCTCATCAAAATCGACTCACAGCTAATTAACATCTAGCTGTGGTGCTGTGCTCCGACATCAAACATGGACTGTATAGCGGCAGCCAGACGCGCCTTTGTATGCTTTCAGCCCGATGTCGTGAGCCGCACCCTTCGCAATTCAGTCCTCGACTGCAAGTAAGGGGTGATTAACACTAGCAATATTCATTTATTTATTTATTTATTTAACAGACCAAACGAGGGTTTATACAGTCTTGTGGTAATTGCCTATGTGCGAGCTGTGAACTGTTTTCTATGTTCAAATGATTACAGTACTAAATTGAAGCGCTTAGAAAATTTTAATATGGGAAGAATCCGAGCTTTTTTAATGGTACTCGAACCCATGACCATAGGATTGCAAGAAAAACCGAGTGTGACTTACTTCTGGGAGCGCGGCTGACGCATTGGTGAGAGCATTCGCCTTCCACCAATTTGATCCGGGATCGTATCCCGGATTCGACGCCAGATGAGGATTGACTTTGTTGGTTCTCTACTCTGCTCCGAGACGTTCTTCCGGTCCCCGATACTCTGGCTTTCCCCTCTCCTCAAAAACCAACGTTTGATTTGATTTGTTCTGATCTCGGTTGATTTGTAGTTTCCCCTATAATATCATGGGTGACAAATTACTCCTTAATTTAGGCGCGAAATTTCAGCGTTAATTTATAATTTCACATGTGACATTACAAAATTGCCATGGTAACATCTCTTGTATCTCGATCAGAGCCAAGATGGCGTCTAGATTTAAGACAGTGACCATTGAAGAAGTTACGAAATTAAAAGAAGCGGCAGAAAATTTAAATAGGTGAAAGAGCACAATTAACTGGGTGAGAGTTTTTGAGAAGTGGTGTGACGAAAATAGCCTTGAGAAAAACCTGGAGATTATTCTTCCCGCGCAGTTGGATAAAGTACTCGAGCGATTTTACAATTACGGTTGTGAGCGTAATTTGTCACCCACGACATTAAAAGGTAATCAAATGGTTTTCTCGTGAAATTAGGAAATAATTTCACTTGCGTTTTGTCAAAATTCTGATAATTTCCCTCGCCTAAAGGCTCGGGAAATTATCAGAATTTTGACAAAACGCAAGTGAAATTATTTCCTAATTTCACTCGCCGCCATTTGATTATACATACTTAGTAGAGCACTTGCGAAGGGCTAAATAGCCTTGGGCCTTAAATAAATTGATTATTGTTATCATAATAATTGTTTTGAGCTGGGTGTATAAAACTGCTCTGTGTTATGATTGGTTGACTTAATTGTCTCTAAAGGAAAGATAGATATGATCCTCACAGTTACCTGGACAATTTAAGCAACTGTTTCTTCTAGGCACCTGAAAAATTCGAGCAGCTTTATAGGGAATCGATCCCATGACCTCGGCGATGTCGGTGCAATACTCTTCAAATTGACCTGCCCCAAAATGAGTGGCCTCATAGCTCAGAGAAAATGATTGGTCACCATAATTTTATGGAAAGGTCTCTGCGAAACTTACTTTTCTCTTCTTCTTCGACTAGAGTTAGGCTAGTAACAGACTTGACTTTCTCTTCACCATTAATAAACTCTGCACCACAGATATACTGGCCATAATCGTCTAAGCTGACGTTGAAGATGGTTAGATCAAAACGCAACACAACAGTTGAGTTTGAAAATTTCATTTTGTTGTACTCTTTCAGCCCGTAACGCAGTGAGCCGGCTTTTCCGATCAAGGTATCGTTGTACATCCAAAATGTTTTTGGTGGGTGGGGTAAGACCTCAGGAAATATGGCTCTGCATTGGAACAGTGCTACAGACTTAGGGCCCGCAATAACCTTCTTTTCAGGCGTCATGACTCGTAGAAAATTATCTGAAAGAGAAATGATTGAGCTTCATAAACGGTAGTTAGGGAACAGTATTGGCCCAGCAGCAGCACGCTTGAGGGCGCGCGTGAGAGCACGCTTTTTCACAAGTTTGTCCGGGAGCTTGTTTCTTAAAATTCCCGGAACATTTTCGGGCCCAAAAAAAGCCATTTGTGAATCTCTGATTCTATTGTTTTAAAAATCTGGTCTTTTTAAGTGTTTTCAAGGAAACAAAAAGCGAAATGAATAAATTGTGGAACCCGAAAGGTTCGGGATTTTCAAGAAACTAGTTGTTAGATACCTATATTTTATCTCATTTCCTTTGATTAACAGTCCCCCAATCAGTGAAGTCCCACCCTGCGAGCAGAGCCTCCTTTTGTCTTTTTCTTTACTGAGGAGGAGAAAAGTAGGCTCTGCCCGAATCGCGTCAACTGTTTGAAGCCGCCGCAGCCCGAACTTCTGGACTAGTCAATCTTGTTTTCTCTCGTCAAACCGGTTTTTTCAGTGCGAGCGTCCGTTTTTTGACAAAACCGATGGTTATAATTGAGCCCGATGTACCATGAAAAACCAAGATGGCGGCGAGATCTGGCATAGTAGGCTTGGGTTCGAGACTGTATCCTGGCAACATGCAGCGCATATTCAATAAAGATCTTACTCGATTCATGCAGAGCCTTTTTCGCGAACGCCAAAATCGAGCAAGCAAAAGAAAGGCGCTGCTAGCAGGGTGTGAAGTCCTTGCTTTTATCAGAGTCTTAAAAGACTCTGATACAGCACAGGGGCATTCTGTCTGCGCGTGCGCGACTTTGAGATCTCTTATGAGCGTATCCGCTGGCCCGCCATAAGCAGAAACCAAAATAATGGCGGTCTACGTGGCGAAAAGTTTCGAGTTCGTGTCGTTATCTGTGTAGTTTATCTTCCTTGCCTTAAGTGTAGACGGTGTCAAAACATCGAGAAACGGTTGGGCTGTTTATGGCGAAAAGTCACAGCAAAGTACTTTCGAATAATAAGGGGAAACCAAGTTGTTTTGGTGTGGAACTCTCACGTAGTCAGTAATCTTGCGAAAGTTGCATAACTCGAAGGGCTCTTCAAACACACATAAGCAGACTAGACAGACATTTTACCGCGTTAGTTTTTATTCCAACCTACGTGTTTACCTCTCACTGTTCTCTCTTTTGCTCTGTTGGGCATTCTTGTTTGAAATGTGTTAAAATATCGAGAATTTCAGCTACATTATAAAAATAAATGTTCACACCCAAAGTTTACGGTAGCTTGCCTTTTTTGGTTTCAAGTTTGTTGACATGAACGCGAACAAGCGTGAACGATGGGCCAAAAACAGCAGCTTTGACCAAGTTATGGTCTGAGTAAACAGCCAGAAAATAGAGTTGGTAACGTTACCACGAGAAAAATGTTTAGAAATTGTGGAACGTTTGAAGCTTCTGACAGAGAGTAAGTCATGTTAAGTCTTGGTTTCGTGTATTGCATGGAGCACCTCCCATTTGAAAATTACTGCTTACATGGTGTTAGCTTCAGGGAACTAGAGCAAGATAGCTGGTTAAGGTTTTGAGTTTAAGCACATTCCAAATCCCTAGGGAACTAAATCTGAGCACCTGAAATAAATAACCACTGTCTAAGGGCATAGCAAGGTCTATGATTCCCATGTTGTAATTGAACAAGCTGCCCTCTTGAACCTTGTACAACTGTCTCAATCTGTAGGAATGATCCTTCTCTGTGTTCATTTCCAAAGAATCAGACTATTCAAGTTGAAAATTGATTACAAAATGACAACAGGAAATTAGTAAGTTCTGACTAGACCAGGGCCAGGGAACAAAGCGATGTTAAGAGTGACACACCAAAGAGTATTCCTTTTTTAATATCAAGCCCCAAGCTTTTTAAACTTTTACAAGTATAGAACTAAAATATAATTTAATTTGTTAGTCCTTCGGAAGTATAAGATATGAGGAAATGGTCAACAACTGTATTCACAATAAATGGATATCAAAAACTTAATGATCACGAGTGTTTTTTTTCATATCAACTTGCTGGTCACCTTACTGAGACTATGACATGCAACATTTTATTATGTAGGAGGTGACTCCAACTAGTGAAATCTTAACTGTACATTGAATTTATAAGCAACAAAGAATCCAATTTGTATGAGCCTCATGAATTCAGCACATCTTTTAATTTTACTGCAAACAAATTAATTATCTATGAGTGTTTAAGATTCCAATCATAATCCAGAACTTCAAGAGCTTCAAATACGGCTGTTTCACATAACCAATCTGCCCATTTATCTTCATTCACAACTGGTTCTCAAGGTAACACCTTTCCACAAAACTTGACCTCTCAGCCATCACTTCTGTCCATTGCTCCAACTGTTGAACCACTGCCCATCTCTCTAAACAGCAGCCAACCAACTGAGCCACCGGTGCGCTGCCTTATTGCAACCTGGTCTTCTGGAAACATCAGTAACTTCATCGGATATCTTGCAGGAATGGTTATGCATGAGTGGGGGGCACAACTGCAAGGATCAAACATGGCCATTTTAGGTCTGAAGTAAACATCAATAATATAGGGTTTCATTTCTTTCAACTTAAGTAAACCATTGTCTCCCTCTTCCTCGCACTATCTTGGTTTTTACATACATTGTAAATGCTCATAAAGATTTGCTACACTGTACCCAGTATTTATTCAACATTTTTTGGGTACAAATAACATTCAAGGTAATATGTAGATGAACTCCCTTGCTTACTCTCATTGCAAATTTGAAAGTATTATTGTTCATCTAGTTTTCAACATAATTTTGTATCTTCCTTTACCCGTGAATTGTGGTGAACATTTATTGATTCTTATACTACAGCATATGGATTGTTGGAAGAGCCAGTACATGACAAATCTGATGTGTAACATATTATTTGTGAATAATGATTGTTGAGAAGATGATCAAAATATAGTGACAGGTCTTGCAGATAATCAAGTGCATGTTTCACTTATTCTAGACGGTACAACGGGATTTTGGCAAGTAAAACGTGTTTCCTAACATTTTTTTGTTCAAATGTATAACTAACACATACATCTAAAGAAATCGTGATTGGCATTCCTCTACAGGCTAAGGGATACACACTACAAGCGAAATGTCTGTTCTGCCCTACAGAGCTCGTCTCCAGAATTACAACCAAATCTTTTTGAATGAGCATTCTCACTTATTTCTTAAATCGCTCGTCTAAGAACACTTGCTGAGGTAAATTCAATTGCTGCACGTAGAAAAAAAAAACCGACGAGCTTCTAATGCTAGTCTGCTAGGTAGCAGCATGCTAATGAAATAAACACGATAACAGAGCTTACGCCATCCGGTTCGAAAACTACATGGACAAGCTCCAAATGTGAAATCTTCGACAGTAAACGGTAGTAGTTTGCCTTGTTACAAAAAAGAGCACGCATTTTTTCGGAATAAATAAACCAGATGAAGCGGAGGACAAATAAACAAACAATGCACTAAAAGTGTTCTCGGACTTGGGGGCCGGCGAAAAAGGGTAGTTTAACCGAACTTTTGACGTAAGTTAGCTCTAGGAGACGAAAAAAGCAATTACAAAAATACCTACTGAAGCACAGGAAAAAAATTTGCAAAAGTCATCGTGTATTGAAATGACACTACAACCTTGTTAAAAATGGACAACTATATGCTCTGCACAACAGACTTGGAGAGCAGCAAGACAGAAGACTTTCGTGATCCACGACTTGGAAAATCAATCAAAACTTCCCAAATAAAAATTTGCCAAAAGCTGTTGTAATAACAATGTAATCCTACAAACAGCGCATTTTTTAAAGCCTGGAGCCCCAAGCGGCTGCAAAGAGGAAGAAGAGACAATGTTATTTGAAGTAATTTAAAGCTTGGGGGCCGGCGGAATTATGATGAAAACTTACTTCAAAGTTGAAGCAGAATCAGCTCAAATTCAAAATTTCCATCTCATAAAGGGTGGTTTATCTGACGATCGTGTCAATATGCAGCCCTGTGATTCATAACAATAAAGCCTCAACATCTTCAAACTAACCTGCATCATTTGTCTTCTCGTGTGAACATCTTGAACTTCGGTAAATCAAATGCCAAACTCCACTTCTTTGGGCCTTTATCTCGTTTTGTTCGGGATTTGATCATTAAAATATTCTCATCCGAACTCCCAACAAACTCGAAGAATATCCATAGTGATAGAAAAGTGTGTAATTTTGTTACAATCTTTCACCTCTCTTGACAAAATATTTTTCAAAGTGTAGATCGCCCGTTTAAAAACCCGCGGGCAGCGCGTTCAAAATAACAATGGCGCCGAACTCGAATAATTCGATTCCCTTCGCGCATGCTCACACAAAATGCCCATGTGCTCTCTGATACAGTTTCCAGTTGAACACCCTAACGGTTTAAATGTGATTGCGCTGGAGCCCAATCCCTCTCTGACCACTGCTTGTACGTGTCTTCTTCGGTGGTTCCCAGTTCAACTCTACCATGGTGAACGAAAACAGGTGATCGCTTATCAGCTTTCTTTGTTCGTTCACCGACACTGGCACTTACATTACACCATTGTTATATGTGTCTGTAGAGATTGCTTGCAAACCATTCATATGTACTTGAAGCAGTATTAGAAAAGATGTTCAGTTTTTATGTTATCCCAACAACAACAACAACAACAACAACAACAACAGCCACAACAAAAATACAAATTTTCTATGTGATTCAAGGCTACACGTACTATAGCACTATTCAAGATGGTAAATTTGACAGCTAATGAATTATTGTGAAACATGGAGATATCTTTTCTCCCTCCCTTAATTGTTTCGAATCCCCCTTGATTGTTTCGCACACGCCGCTTGCAAAATCGACTGTTACCTATTCACGCATAGTACGTGAAATAAAATTAAAAAAAAATCAAATTGTCATAATAGGGCCTTCAATAGGCCATTTCCGAGTTCATGTCTGCCTCCTCTTCAAAGCGAGTCTAAGTGGGAAGTCTTTTGATGATGATTAGTTCTTCTTTACATATGAATGAAAACTAATTTTCATAACAAAAATTTCGCACTTAGACTCGCTTTGAAGAGGAGGCAGACATAACACTTGGAAATGGCCTATTCAATCCCTTGGCGCATTTCCCGTTGTTATCGGTTGCTTAACCATAAAAATTCCCTTTGAGTAATTTTCCAGGGGTTAAAATTAGAGTATCACGGTAGTGCACATGTTCTAGCGACGTTGTAATTCGTGCTGGATATTTACACCTACGCGTGAAAATTTCGCTCAGCCCTCAGCACGTTCGTGTAAATTTCCCGCACGAATTATAACGTCATTTCCGATTGACTCCTTAATGATGACATTTGTTACGGCTAGAACGTACCCAAACTTAATTTTACCCCGACACACCTTACATTTACCTGGATAAATTACCTCTTGTAAGCATTGCTCGTATCACTTGCTCTGCGGCCAGAGTTATAGCAAAAGGCAGAGTCTACAGTTTATCGTCCTTATCCGAGAAAACGAAAGGAAAGAAAGATGTATCGAACCCGAAGAGAAAAGTAACCTTGTCGTTTGTAAAACAACTTCAAATTCACGCAATACAACGATGAAATTCGGTTGAAATATACGTTTTAAAAGATTTCCTTGACAGTCACGCCTCCTTGCAAAGTTCGTACGGTTGTAATTTGAACACCGTTACATGAGTTGTTGAGTTGACGTATTTACACGTGGGTTGTCAAATGTGAAAAATTGTTGGGTGGCCACGGTAAGGCGCGTTGCACTGTACTAATGAACGACGTATGCCAATTCTGCA
>OX421453.1:15271535-15281535 GCA_949126865.1 Montipora capitata
TTGAGGAGCAACCCTGAATCTAGCTGTGTGTTAGTAGTTGGCGATTTCAACATTCCCCGCCTTGGACTGGACGGATTCATCTTCTCCTGTTAATATTGGAGGAAATGCAACTGGTGACAATTTTTGCGACTTAATGGGAGACAACTTCCTATTTCAGTTCGTTCACTGTCCAACCCATATTGCTGGAAACAAACTTGATCTTGTTCTGTGCAATTGTCCTGAAGTAATCGAAGCTGTTTCTACACACAGCCCGGGAGTTAGAGTAAAGTTAGAGTAAAGTTTCATCGAGCAAACCCGGTACGCCGTAAAGTCTATGACTTTAAAAGAGGGAACTTTGCCGAACTGCGTAGCTCTTTAGAGCATGTCCCTTTTGACGTTGCTTTTTCTGAAAATATTGACGAGTACTGGCTCACTTGGAGAGATCTATTTTTGACTGCTGTCTCTGAGTGTGTTCCTATCAAAACAGTCAAGGACACTAACTCACCTTGTTCGATAGACTCTGAAGCCCGTCATTGTCTAAGAAAGAAATATACTGCGCTGAGAAAATACCGGCGTAAGAAAACTTCAACCAACAAGTTGAAATTGCGCACTTTAAGCCAGGAAGTGAAATATGTTATTAGAGCTAAGCATCGAGATTACTTAAAGAAAATCGGGTCTTCGTTCAAAGACAATCCAAAATTGTTCTGGAGCAACCATAAGGCAATTCTGCACTCACGAGGAAAACCAAGTGTTATCTCTTACAACAATGTTACCGCAACCAGCTCTGCTGATATGGCAGAATTATTCAACTGATATTATTCCTCTGTCTTTAGGCCACAGTCGACTACAAACGTAAACACTAAAACTTGAATATTTATGATCAATCGCTTGCCTGGCCGCTTATGTCTGAATTAACTATTTCGGTTAACGAAGTCGCAAAGTGTCTAATGGACCTTGACATCACGAAATCCTGTGGTCTCGATGGGATTCCGGCCAGACTTCTTAAAGAATGTGCTAATGAGACACCTCGCTCAAAACAGCTTGTTTGCCCAAGGAATGGAAAGAAGCTAACGTAACACCTGTTCATAAAAAAGACTCTAAGGGGCTTGCTTCAAATTATAGACCTATCTCCCTTTTGTGCCTAGTAAACAAAATACTTGAACGCTGTATCTGGAATAGTCTCTTCTACCATATAAAAAACGTTATCACCCCATTACAACACGGTTTCATGCAAAATCGCTCTTGTGTTTCTCAGTTACTGTCAGTCCTACATTCCATTGGAAAAATTCTCGACAACAACATTGAAACAGACATCTTGTATTTGGACTTTGCCAAAGCGTTTGACTCTGTGGACCACGCCATCCTCCTTGAGAAGCTTGAGAGATATGGAGTAGTTGGACATCTACATAATTGGTTCAAGAACTATCTGCAGGATCGGCAGCAACGAGTTGTTGTAGATGGATTCACCTCCAGTTGGGCCCCCGTAACCTTCGGAGTGCCCCAAGGAAGTCTGCTTGGCCCATTACTCTTCATTATCTTTATCAACGACCTGCCAAGTGCCTTGCCTGATGTTTCTTTGACAGCCCTTTACGCAGATGACACCAAGCTTTACGGAAGTATCTTATCATATCCAGGTGCAGACAAATTGCAGCAAGTTTTAACAAACCTAAATTCCTGGAGTCTTCACAATAATATTAATTTCAACGCATCAAAGTGCAAGGTCTTAACAGTGACGCGGAAGAGAAATCCAGTGCGTTATGACTACAACCTTGGCCACGTTGACTTACAACACGTGAACGAGGAGAAAGATCTCGGTGTCATGATAACAAGCAAATTAACGTGGGAAACTCAAGTTCTTATAGTCTCTGCTAAAGCGAATAAGCTACTCGGTCTTCTTCGTCGCACTTGTCCCATGCTGACCGACGTCAAGGTTAGAAGATCCTTGTACCTGGCACTAGTGAAGTCCCAAATGAGCTATGCAACTGAGGTGTGGTCTCCCAGCCACTCAACTCTAAAGCAGAAAGCTGAAAGGGTTCAGAGAAGAGCTACACGCTGGATTTTACAAATCAAGCAAGGTGAACTGTCCTACAAAGAAAGACTGATTCATCTGGATTTGCTGCCTCTTATCTATGACCGCGAGGTCAAGGATTTAGTATTTCTTTATGAGGCTTTGTATGGCTATATTGACATTGATATTAGCTTTATTAAGAGTGTTAGTCGCGGCCATACTCGACGATCTCAATCAAGCGATATAAAGTACTTGGAGACGCCTTTCTGTAAAACAGCTACCTATGAGTCCTCCTTCTTTAATCGCAGTATTAAATTATGGAACCTCATATGTAATTATTTATTTAGAAGAGAGACTCAGACCAATAAAGTTGAAAAAACAAAACAAAACAAACAAAACAAATCTCCACTGGAAGCTGACTGAGGCGTTGAAAACTTGGAGACCTCAGGTGAAAGCCTTTCAAAGGCGTGAAATTTTCTACTTTAACATGCATTGTGGGTTACGCCGTATCCAGCGTTTTCCTTAGTTTATCACTGAAAGTCTTCCGCTGCGAGTCGAACTTCTCTTGTGTCCCTTTGAGCCTTTCGTTAACCTCTTCTTCGAAGGAACGTTGTTTCGAGTCAAGGAATTCCACCTTATTTACGAAATCTTCCTCCAAAGAATTTATTTTCAAAGTCAATTTATCTCCGTGTAACTTAAGCTCAGTCTCCAGTTGCGATGCTTGAATTTATTCACACTAGTACCCAGTTCTTTGAAGCGTTGCGAAGGTTCTTCTACTTGAAGTTCAGTTTTTAGCCCTTGTTGTTCAAGCCTGTTTTCTATCCCTTGGTTTTGTTTCTGTATGGACTGAAGTACTTTCATAATAGCGTCCAAGTTCGAACCGGAGACCGCCGCCGTAGAGATGAGCGGCGAGACATTTTTATCCACGACACTTCCATCCTGCGTTTTGAGAACGATTTCCCCACTTTCGTCGCTAATATCCGCGTCTGCCCTCCCCGCTCCTGACACCACTGTTACCTTACCCTGGGTTCGCTAACACCGAACGCGGAGGACACTTAAGTCCAGAGTTTTTTAATATCGTCCGCGAGCCACACACTCTTACAATCTCCCCTGCTCTCTCGACCACATGGCACGCCCCAATATGGAGCTACCATATTTGGGCACTATGTCACACAACAGTCCGTTCCATTACTTTCAAACTTGTTGCTAGCTTTTTGATCCCAAAAAATTGTTTTTGTTTCCTTGTTCCCTAAAATATTTTGGCATTGTTCTCCTGTTCCCTGTTTCCCTGTTCAAATTAGCCATGTTCCTTTGTTCACCAAAACCCCTTGGAGGGCCTCAACTATTGTTTATTCATTGTCGCACTCAAGATTATGAGTCATGTAGCAGCTCTCGTAACGGTTAATGTGATTGGCTCAATACCCAAGCCTAAAACAAAAGGCTAAACAATTGAAGCAATGACTCAAACTTAAAAACAACAGAAACTGCTTAAAATCCCAAACAATAGAGGGTTACAAGAGCTACGTTACTAATTTTAATATATTAAAATATTAAAATATTAGACACAACGAAACACAACATGACAAGAAATACGTCACATTGTGCAATAATAGAAGAATTCCCTTTTGTACTTCCTGTAACGATTGCGGTAACAAAAATCGCTATGAATGTCAAGCAGAAGAACGTGACCTTGACGCGTTTAACTCAGAGCTGGGGTTTTTTCGAGATTAAAAATCTCCTTATTTGGATGTCACGTAGCTCAAGCATTTTCCCGTGCGTGTAGCATCGATCTTATTTTTGTCCATATTTGAGCATAAAATCCCCAGCTTTGTTCCAAGGAAAGAGTTGCAATTTACACGCTTTAAGGTCAAAACATGAGCTTCTGATGTCAAGGTAAAGGGATTTTCCTCCAGGCAATTTTACCCTTGACTTGTGTGGAATAAATCTCGGACACACGTTGGGTGTTCCTGAAGTAATAATAATGGCTGGACGATACCAACTTTAAGAGGATTTAATCTCCTTTGGCATGGGGAATCCTTGAAACGACTCTAGGGTAGTGTTTGAAGTTGGTATGATTGACAGAAGGGCTGTAAAAGAATAGCAATGAAGTTTTTACCCACCCCACACCACCTAAATTTTCTTGCTCCGTTTCTCTTGACTTTACCGCTGACACACAGCCCATCTTACGCACACTAGATCAATAGATCACATTTCACTTTTCCTCCACCCAGCAATTTTGATTTCTCACGGTCTTTATAGTTGTCAGGAATTAGGCCCGCTTTTAACGCTGAATACTAACTGAGGGTAGGGGAAGGTTTTTCTTTGCAGACGAAGAGTAGGCGTATGTCAGTGGTGTATTATTGTTATTATGGTGGTGGTTTATTCTGTCCTGGGGACAATGTTGCTCCCACGAAATAAGATTTACATCTTTGTGAGGGAAACCTTAAAAGGATGAATAATTACAGCAAAGGAGGTTTAATTCGCCTCTTTGGGTTATATTCGCAACAGACGACTTAAATGATCTATAACAAATACCGTAAAGACAATATAATAAAACGCAGAAACTATACAAAAAGTAAGATGCAAATAGCTGGAAATTTCTAGGCAGGCCATAAAATGGATTGAGTTTCCTATTAAAGCAATGTTCTTGTCATGCAAATTTTCCCGCAAAAAATATTCAGATATGGACAGGTGCTGTCGATCCAAGCATTTTTTCTGCGCCCGTGAAAATATTGACCAACATGATTTTGGGTTGCTTCTTCAAGCACAAAATGCATTGGGCAAATATTGCGTAAGACAGTTTTTCTATCCTTCATTTAAAGAGTCTTAGACCAACATCCGATTTTTTTAGACGAAGGGGAAAAAACAGAAACCATATTGTTTGATTCTATTAACTACACATTAGCATACTTTTATATCCTTCTTTGTGTTTTTTTACGTTCGAATTTCAACAGAACACTCAATTGATATTTGTGACACTCTCAGCTCCATAATAAATATTTTGGTGATGACCTCAAGATCAAAAATGAAATGATTTGAATTCGAGCACGTTTCTTAGTTAGGCAATGCTACAAGTTTTGATATGCAAAACGAAATTCAGAATACCGAAGTCACTGAATTTTTTGTTTTCGAGAGAGAAAACAAAAAATATTGATTTGGCGTTTACTTTTCTTGTAAAACGTCTGACCTAGCTGCATAAAACAATCCGGCTTGCCCTTTTAATTTAAATCTTACATAAATATATAAATTAGGAACATTCTGGCTAGGGTATTCCACACCCTAAAGCCTAAGGTTATCTGTATTTCACAAGAAATGAAGAGCATCACGTTAGATATGAACCCAAAACGGTTCCCAACTCGGTAAATACATTGAATCGGGAGCCATAAGGTCAGGCGTTTTTCAACCTCTCGTGCATTATTATCCCTTTGATTCTAATGGAAAGGGCTAATTCTTACATTGAAACTAACTATCATATACATTGAAGAAAAAGAAAAGAAATTGAATGACTTGGTTACAAAAAAAATAAAAGCTCTTTACTTACGTGTGGAAAGCAAGCCAAAAACGCGATAGTAAAACATCGTTGGAAACCAGCCAAAACGGCAGCGCTTTGTCTACACCGAACCGTTGAATGCTTTAAAGACTTCTAGAGTCTTGGTTTATATGGAATAACCGAAAGATCAAACGAACTATAGACGTATCATGAGGCTCTGGTTACACAATACTCACCAAAATGTAAAAAATTTAAGGTAATTGAAATGATGTGACAGTTGACGGGTCAGCTGCGGTGCCTTTAATTTTTAAACTTGTTGAAAACTATTAATCTTTGTGTGAAATTTGCATAAAACTGGTCAGCTGGTAGGGGGTGCGTATAATTCGATGACCAAAAAGAAATTTTAAGCTGAAGCCTAGGCGACTGAAGTTTTTATTGATCTTCCGGTGAGCTTTTGTTATTTCCGCGGTAGCTATTGATCAGGTGGAATGCAACATGAAGGATCGTGAACTCTATTTTCATCCGGACAGGAACTTCGACAAGAGAAGCATTTTACTTTTTGTCTTCCTTGAAACAAGCCATACGTCAGCAACTGCATTTTTAAAAGGGTTCTGTCACATTAGTTCAGTTCGTTAGTCAGTCCCTGTAAACTCAGCTGTTAAAAGACGTTTTCAAACACAAGCTAAAACCCGTACATTCTTTACTTCACCAAGAGTAGCTGCCTTCTTTCCTTGTTAATCACGGTGAAGAATGAGAATATCTGCATTTTGAAAAATTAAGGGTCCTTTTTCCAATTCTCATCACTCGCATTGATAATAATAATAATAATAATAATAATAATAATAATAATAATAATAATAATAATGATTTGATATCTTTCTTCAAAATGTCAAGGAGTGCGGAGTGCTATAGACTAGCATGAGAAATTATCAGTGAAAAACGTTTTTTTTGTAATTTAAGCAGGAAAACAGAAAAAAATCCATCGAACAATCTCTTTTAATTAAAAACAAACCTACTACACCGCTTCAGAAAATGCAGTCTACATGGTTAAGAATTCTATCATGATAGAGTTTTAACTGAAAAAAAAAAACGTGGACAACTATTTGCACTCATACGTGCCACAATTCTGTCCATCATAATGCGCTTGCGCAAATTCAATTTAGCATGTGCAAACTTCTTACCTTTTTAAATTAGATCGGAAGAAACAGCTGTTTTTGAGTGACAAGAGGAAAAGTAAAATGGGGAAGTCGATTTTATTGCCGGACGCCTTCTGGTCTCCATTGTACTTTTCATATCACATATGCTCGAGTGACATTTTCATCCTTTAGATTCCATTCAATTTTCGTAATAAAACTAGAATGCCTGACACTTTCTATAGGAATGTTTTTTTTATATGAGCGTTGAGGTTGATATTAACTAAAATTTTAAGAATATGCTGAGAGCGTACCATGGCTGTGACTCAGTTCAGTTCAGTAATTTCTTTATTTAGATCGTTTTAATGACTAGTACCACGTCCGCATTGGTTTCATGCATGTATTGCACAAACAAACAAACAAACAAACATCTTAAGAACGCTTTCAAAAAAGAAAAGAAGACAAGAATGTTTAAATTAGGTGTGGGCATAGAAAACAGATATACTTGCGACATTATTCCACACACATGAAAATACAAAAATGCAAACCGTTTGAAAAAGGCGTACGTGAAATTTTCTAGTTAAAACCAAATTTTATGCAGAACGTGCTCGCTGGTAATGACAAAAAGCAACTACACATCCTGTCATTAGCCATTGTTAATGTGAACTGTGTGATTGATGAATTTTGAAATAATGGACAATTAAGTACTTACAGATCGAGAAAGTTCTAAGAGCAATTGTGACACAATTTGTTAAGTGACGTGTATTGTATAGAGTTTTTCAAAACCGGCTATTGTGTGACGTTGTGTAAAAAAATGTTAGTCGACTTCCTCAGACAAAAAAAAAAACGGGTGATGTAGCAGCTGGTCCAAAGATTACTCGCCATTGGTTCGCAACACTTACCCCAAACAATAGCTAAAACAATAGAAAGAATGACATATCATTGTTTCCTGCAAGGGTTGCGAACCAATGGCGAGTAATCTTTGGATCAGCTGCTACACAAAAAACAAGAGACGAAGAAGCAAGTAAGTTAGCGTCAGTGAAAGGGCAAAATTTATTGCTTCCCTTTTTTTATCCTGTTGTTCCGTGTTTTCCAGCTGTCGTCTGACAAATAAAAGCTCCCTTTCCTTGCGGGACCTACAGCCCGTTTTGAAATCTCTGGTGCACAATTTGATCAGCCAACGATGAAAGAAACTTGG
This sequence comes from Montipora capitata, assembly GCA_949126865.1. Taxonomy (NCBI): domain Eukaryota; kingdom Metazoa; phylum Cnidaria; class Anthozoa; order Scleractinia; family Acroporidae; genus Montipora; species Montipora capitata. The sequence goes on from OX421453.1 coordinate 15,279,344, forward strand.
CAGTTGTTAAACGTGTTCGTTTGTTCTTGAGACTTCGTCATGGTTTCAGTGGCTGGATCCATTGAAAAATTCGGAAACTTCGAATCCCAATGTGAAGGCGGAAATTGGTTTTCCTTCGACGCTGTCATCGATGGGCCGGCTGTTGCATGTCGAAGATAGCGGCAAATTAATCGCCACCCGACCGCGGAGCGAGTGGAGCCATATGGAAAACTGGTATTGGATTATTCTCAGCAGAGGGATTTTATGATTTCCTTTGTACTTTGCAAGAGAGGGCCGCCGTTTCTCCTCGTCGTCGGCTTTATCGTAGTCGTGCAGATATGTCCAGAAATACAGGAAATTACTAGACGCAAGGCGATTTTGCAACTGTGCCCTAGAGTGTCATCTTGCTCTTCATCACTCGCGTCTGGGAATACAGACAATTAACGTCACAAAGTGTCCTATAAATTCCAGCCCTCAAGTAAAGATAAATGGCTGTATTACCCACTCCAAAGAATGGGCCTTAATCACACAGCGGCCATATTGAGTCCCGAGGGACTGAAAACTTTTGTTTTTGCGCACCGAAACTCGTTCCCAAACATTTCAACTCGAGGCTCAGGGTACGAAATCTATTGTCTATGGCCAATATGGCCGCCGCGCGAATAAGGCCCATAACGCTAAACCTTACACTTAACGTCATTGCTCAAAATAGATAGCAAATGCCAATTACCTAAATTTCTGTACATAAGTGTAGTCTTCAAGACGCTTTAAGCTTCTGTGTCCTGTGACTGACGATATCTGAGCACTCAACGTTTGCTTTCCTCAGCTTGCTGACTGTTATCATTCTTGCACTGTGAATTGTGGACTTTTTCTCACATTCTAATACCCGCCACAATAGCCCTTTTTACCGATACGGCGGCCATTTTGATTTCTATTGTTTCGAATAGCTATTATGGGATGCCCAGGGGGCAAATACACATTAATTTGCCCCATGAGCATCCCATAATGTCTTTCGAAACAATAGAAATCAAAATGGCCGCCGTATCTGCAAAAAGGCCTATTGTTTTCATCGTGCTGCTTATGGCATTTACGCTTATCGGTTGACCAGATAGTGGTCGATAGTGTCACTCAATTTTTCGTTCCGTTTAAACACTGTAGTGGAAACAACCATATCGATATCGTTGCATATTCTATGGTGTTCGCTCTACAAGCTGCTTGAAGAGAGCAACCAGACACCTTTCTTAACCGACTGCAGAGATTCTTGGCTTGAAATCTCTAGCCCTGCAACCCGCGTTATCTTGTTTTTGTTGGACAGAACGAACTCAAAGTCTTCCTCATTTTTGTAAACTGTTGAAAATCTTCCATTCAGTCCATTTTCATTCCATGATGTTCTTGACTGCTGCAGTGCGACGACCAAAGAACTGCTTTAAAAGCCACCGCATAGAAGAGATTAAACCACCAAATGGCTTCTTTTCCGCGAATCTGTTGTCGACATTTTCCTCTTCTTCTTTTTCTTCCCTGTTGACCGGCTCCACCCCTTTCAATAAATGGTAAAATAACGTAAATACTACTGAGTTGTGAAGAATTAAATTAAAAGAAATACATACCACGTTTCCGCACATTCAGCCAGAAATATATTAAAGTACCCTGGGATCATAACTGTGTTCGGGTTTATGGAAAAATTTCTTCAGTAGCTGTTCCATCGTCGTGTTAGTTGTGTTTCCAAACCGCTAGCTACCATTGTTTGCTGAAAACCCAGCCATTTTCTGTCCGTATGTTATCTCAAATTTCCAAAAGCATGTTGCTACAGAAACCGCTTTAATCCGAATGGCTCTTGTTGGTTTCTATTCTTTTAAGCCAGTTCACTTGTAATTTGCACTCGTGTTACATGAGACTTCACTATTTGTTAGCCTATCAGAACTGAGCATTTTTTTTGTGTATATTGTTAAACAAGTAAACTGAAGAAAGGTACGTTTCTTTACCACACAGTCTGAGAGAGGAGAAAAAATAAAACTGGATGAGAATTCGAGAGGACGACATAAAGTCTTTTACTCCAAGACCATTTGCGTCAATCCAATTATAGAATAATTGTCCCGTGCCACGTTGTGCACCGCTTAATAGCGGAGCTCCGTGCGCGCAGCGCACCATAGTTTAAAAAAATATGGTAACCCATCCATGCGAGAAAATTTGGTTTTGGTCATCGTACGACCGTACGA
>OX421453.1:15289035-15301535 GCA_949126865.1 Montipora capitata
GACTGTCGCGACCTTCTTTAAAACGTTCCTTTTAGTAATTGGATAGTCCGACGAGACCGGTGTTGCAGGTATTACGAATGCATCTTCAGTGCTGTTCCTCTGCAGTCCAAGGGTCGTGATGACTGTATCGCTATTGTCCCTGATGTTCACTTCCGTGGCACGGTCTTCTTCTGGTATGATTGCCATTACTTCGTCTGAATTTGAAACCCATTTCCTTGCGTGCATGCCTGATTTCGCCCACAGTTCACTTAGTTGATGAAACAGTTCAATCCCTTTCGCTTCTCCTTCAACATTACCCAGTGAGTCATCCATGTAGGTAGACTGAAGTACAGTTTCGGCAGCTAATGGGTACTCGGTTCGGTAACGCCTAGCGTTTTCCTGTGCAACGAACTGGGCTTCCATGGAGGCCGAGTTCTTTCCAAAAACGACTCCGCGGAACTCATTCACTCATGCGGTCTGTTTTCCCATATCGCCATAGGAATCGGAACAGCGGTCGGTCTTTGGGCTCAATCTCTATCTGGAGATACATCTCCTGGATGTCACAAACAAGGGCAACTGGGTTGCGGCGGAAACGGAGCCAAACATCAAATAACTCTCTCTGCAGTTTTGGCCAAGCATGAATGACGTCATTTAGGGATGTTACAGATTAAAATAAAATTCAAGTCCATTTCAATCAAACTAGGTTAAAATAAATAAACTAGGTAAATTTAAATCAAACTAGGTGAATTTAATTAACTTAGGTTATTAATCAACAGTTTGAAAAGGGATTTTATTTATAGGATGTGGGTACAAAAAAAGGGGCACGGTTCTTTTAGGGGGGTTAAAAACAAAACAAAAAACCAAAAAATCTCCTTTCCCTCCTCCCACTTTCCTCTCTACTCTCTTCCTTTCTTACTCTCTTTCTGTTTGTCCTTGTCCCTCTTAACCTTCCATCCCATAATCCATTTGTTATATCTACCCCTACTTGCTCTTTCTACAATGTGTACATGAGAGAAAGAAATCGCTTTGAATTGCACTTACCGACACTTGAAACGTGCACCTCTGACATCCCTCAGTAATGAGTCCTTCGCCAAAACTAACCGCTAAACCACACAGGACTTGAACAAGCTGAAATATTTCTCTTGAAATTACAAAAAAGGTGAACATAATCGAGAGCCCTTCGTCCGCCAGTTTGGTCCTTAGTCCGCGAATCATGTAAGCATCCCAAAAAAAAAAACCTGTGAATCCCGATAATTTCTGTACGAACATGAAAATTTACTTATTCTCTATTATCCTTGATATATCTCAGCCACAGTCGTATTGGATGTCGTTGTGAGTATAGAATCTGCTCTTATTTTCAGTTGACCGTCTCCCAACACAAGCTCCAGTCCGTTATAAGACCGTGTTGGTATTCTAGACATACAAAAGAAGGTCACCCGTTCGTAAACATGTACAAACAGGATTTTGAAAATATTCAGTTAAAGCAAAGACCTTTTCCATTTATGGAAGGTTTTCTTTATCTGCTTTGCGAGATTTAAGTTTTCTGGGGTCATAAGTAGTATAACTGTTTTCTCGTCTGCAACTTGTGGATTCTACGGAATCTTTACTCGATATTTATCACTATAACATGACAAAATGTATTACATTTTCTGTAATGCTGATAATCAACGTTTATTTGACTGAAATCCCACACAAGTACGCATTTTGGATCTATTTTTTATTTGTGTTTGAGCCTTCCGGGCCACTGTACTATATCACACAACGTCGGTTTTGAAAACTTCGTTTGGAAGTTGTGTGAAGCGTTGCGTAAAGTAGTCCCCACCCTTACTTCCCGCGAATATTGCAACAATTTCGCTTCGAACCCCCGAAAAATTGCACATTCCATCGTGGTCAAGCTTGTTCATTATCCCCACAATTAACGACTGTGACATATGTGAAAGAGATATGTTGTTACACTGGGTATTTTCTCTCGCAATTATGTTGAGACACAGGTTGCACGGAAATTGTATAGTACGACATTTACTGAGACAGACAATCCTCGTAATTCTTTGTCAATTATACACTTGACTCTGAAAATGACTTCTGTTCAGGCTCGCGAAACGTCAGTCACCAGCAGTCCTTCTCATAATATATACACTTGTTATTTACATTAGTAGATTACCAAAAATTCCATCATGACTGTTTCCTAACTTTTTGTTACCCAAATTGCTAATGTCGAGTCGATAATATTCTTGTACCAGTTGTTTTCGTTTTGAGATTAATCAGTTTAGTTCAGAAAAACAACCTCTGTCATCATCAAGAACAGTCCTTCTTAGGACTTCACTCATTCTACCAAGAAAACACTTCTGTTTACATTATTGGATTACTAAGCTTTCTATCTTAAAGTGCCACTCTGACCAAAAAATCAATTCATATTTTTCTTTGGATTTCAAAACTATGTTAACAAAACACTAAGTGACCCACGTTTTAAGCCTTGATTTCAAAAAGACACCTCTTTATTTTAACTGTAATTTTCCTATTTAATGGTCCGCCATTACTAACATTATGTTCTTGAGAGAGCTGGATCGAGGAGAAAATGACGTCAAAGGCTGACTAGTTTAAGAATGCAATACGTGTGTACGCCGCAGAATTAATATGCAGCACGGGGGTTTTGGGCTTTCAGACTTTTAAACTCACGCTTTGCATATATAATAAGCTTCGTTCACACGCTGAAATTTTAAGCTAGTGAGCCTCTGACGTCAATTTTCCCTGGATCCAACCCCTTGAGGTCCAATCGGTCAGTTTTGAACGTGAGTAATGGCGGACCGTGAAATCCAAAACTTACACTCAAAGCAAACGGCCTTTGGATAAAAATCAAAGCTCAAAATTTTGCCAGTCAGGTGTTAAGCAAACACACTTTCAAAATCTGAAGGAAAAAAGGAAGTGGTTTTTTTGATTACAGAGGCACTCTAAATATTTTCTACATTTTTCTTTAACCAAAATTGCCGATATTTTTATTTCAGTACACGTCCTAGCATTTGGATTCTCAGTGAATTCTATTGGTGGTTGTTTGAATGCTGTCGCGGCCGTAGTAATTCGTGACATGGTCTCATCGATTGAAAGATTATAATCCAAGTCGGCCACAGATGCTGAATGTGGAGCTTCCGCGAGTTCGACTACGTCGGCATCGAAAACGTCATTTAAAATATAATTTCACTTTGTTTTGAATATTTCACCATTATTCCAAGTCCGTCGGCAATTCTTAAAGTTCCAAGGCCATTTTACCCGTCTTCAAAACAACAAACTCCAAAAACAGCTCCAATTTATGATTCCCGAGGTTAAAAACACGCAGAATCTTTGGAATAAATGTGGCAAATTACTAGGAGGTTACGATGGTATTCAAACTAGACGACTCATGCAGTCTAGAGCAAAATTCAGACAAGCTATTGATTCGCGGTATGGAACCCGCAGAACAAAGCAAGCCAAGTGAGACACTTCTCCCGGCTAATTATCATTGTCATTGTCAAGAAAATAGCCTACCAACATGAAGCCACAAAACAAACACCCTATGAATTGGTATTTGCCATACCACCATGGAAAGAAACCAAGACTACCACGGATAAGAAACGTGATCAACATTCTAGCATGGAAGAAGAATAAGAAGAAGAAGAAGAAGAAGAAGAAGAAGAAGAAGAAGAAGAAGAAGAAGAAGAAGAAGAATTGCACTTAGTGCTGCCACAATCGGGGAGTTAGCCGAGCCTAACAGAAAAAATAACATTCTTTACGGAAGCGCTAAACAATGGTTTAGTGACATACTTCTCACAAAATGATAGTTGAGTAATTGCTGCTGGAAAACTGGAATTTCTCTGAGTCTACTTTCCTCAGAGATAATAGAATCTTTTATTGGTATCTTAAATATAAATTATTCGAGTATAAATAAAATTTATTGTACTGTTGATTGCGCCTGGTAACATGAAAGATTCGGCTTTTTCTTCGATTTTATCTCGAACTTCTTTGTTCCTTGATGGTTTGAACAGAGAAACTGCACCAACTGTCAAGCTGGATTTGCACAAAGAACTTTGATTGTATGGATAAAGTCTGACTTCGCAGACATTCCAGAATTTGTTTTTTTCAATAAGGCGGGATCCCAGTGAATTTAACCACGGACATTGCCTCAGTCATAATTTTTTTTGTGTGTAGCTACGACCATGCCAAGGGCTCTCCCTAGATCCTGAGGCCCTTTGAGTACAAGAGACTTCATTTCGCAAGCTTTCAGTAACCCAACCAGAGTCCTTCAGTTTTTGAGCTATTCAGACGTTTAAACCAGACATTTCTTTAAAGTTGTTTAATAACTGAAACAGTATACGGGCTGATTCTATGTCCGAGAGTACAGCAGTCGCGTCATAGGCATACTGAACAAACTTAGTTTTTTCTTGATCAATTAAGGTTCCTTTTATTTCCTTCATGTTTAAAAATTATCTAAGCCTCAGAATCATTTTGATTGCTTATCTTAAGTGGTTTTTTTAAATCAGGTGTGCATGGGAAAGCATTTTGATGAAACAATTAAAAAAAAAATGCGTATACTAAAGAGAGGCAATGTGATCAATCTTTGGTGATTAGTGTGATTAATCTTTGGTTCCCTTATAAAACGTAACCCCTCTTACTGATTTCTGGCTAAGTGTTGCAAGTCTCCAGTGCGCATTTTTCGCTTTAAGATCACGTCCTTGGATACAGTTTTCAAGTCAAATGCAAGTCCGAGCAGTGCGGCTAAATCAATGAACCACTTGGAGGTGTTTATTCGGAGACCCAATTCACTTGCGGCATAGTCTTGAGGAAACGTGTGATGAAAGTTGTGAAATCCCTCCCCTCCTGACGTCAAGATAGCAATAAAGTTCTGTGTCGGATTTATGGTCTTGTCATAAGGCTTGTATCCCCAGAGATGAGACAAGCTATTTATGTTCCAGATACCATTAAGAGTAATGGCATAGCGGAATCCAAAACAAATTATGAATGCGTTGAAGAGACTCTCTTCCCAAAAGTACCACGGAACAAATACCGGAAAAAACACATTGAAAAAGTAGCTGAAAAGCTTGTAGTATCTGGAATTTAAAAAAAATATGTTATTTTTAATTGAGAACACAAAGAGGTTTACATGGAATGAAATTGGAGGATGTCGCAATACATTTTGTGCATAATGTAGAGAAAACACGCAACTTACGCAACTGCGCATCTGTGTAGACCACAAGATACCCAAACTGTGGCGTACCAAAGGTATCAAAAACTGAGGAAATCATAGGGAATTTTTTTGGGGCCTATTACGTTTGTTCTTATTTCTTCTTAGAAATGTGAATATAAGTGGTCTTTATAAGTGGCTGGTCTCAAGTATTGCTGGTTTTCACTCACGTGATCAACAGCCATGTTTTTCAACGAAAACAAAAGGAAGCGTTTGCATAATAATAGAGTTAAATTCCCGGAGGATTTGGTCGGGGCACCAACATGGCCGCCTTTTCTTTGTTTTGGGCACCAACATGGCGGTCGTGACGTCATGTGAAAACCGAGAATACCACGTAATAATCTTGATCAATGATTACCTTTTCTGGAACATGACGATTTTGTCCTCGTACAAGTCGCTTAGATCACACTGTTTTCCTTTCGTTATGACATCAGGGTGTTTTTTCATCAACAACCAACCAACGTGTGAAAAGAAGAATCCTCTCTTAGCATTGTGCGGGTCTGCGTCGGTTTCAGAATACTTGTGATGAGCGCGGTGATCCCTCGTCCATTCAAAAATGGAATTTTGGGAGGCCATGGAGTTGAATAGCATTAGTAACAATCTGAGAGGCCACGTGGCTTTGTACGATCGGTGCGCCCAGAGTCTGTGGGCTCCACAAGTAATACCAATCCCTCCGCAAAAGTAACAAAGCCAGGTCCATAACCAGGTCCGTGGGTTTGCCGAGGGCATGAGATAAATAGCATATAACGCCATAAGATGCAAAGTCCCCATATAAGCAACGTTTGGCCACACGATTTGTTGCTCGGGTCGTTTTCTTGAATCCACTGCGGAAGTGTTCTTTTCTGATTGAATCGCTTCTGTTTCTGGCATTTTTTCTACAACAAAATTATAATGAAAATTGGACCTAATAGCTGTGTGCGAGATTTCATAATATACGACTTTCATATGCTTTCATCATACTTTTTCCCCTGGCAGGATTTATCATAGGCGGTTCGAGTCCAGAGGTCAGTCCAAGCCCTGTATTTTTCAGGCTTCGTTTGGTTTCGTTAACTTCGATAATCGAAAATTTTAGCATCAACAACGACAACGATTGCGACTTCGAGTTCGACTTCCGGAATCTTGATTACTGCGCATCAGTACTGCGCAACTAGGCGTGCTCAACTCGTCCCGGCAAGTTGGTCTGCGACGACTTTACATCGACAAATCGTAGTGGTAAGTACGACATTGCGTTTGATTTAAAACTGTTTTTTTAGTTTAAGGCTGTAATAATCATATACTATAACAATCCTCAAGTTTTGGGCAAATAATTTGGGGGATTCTCAAGCGTGAAAAGCATCTAAAAATGCCAATATTTTGCCAAAGAATAGTGTGCATAGAATAGACTGGAACTCATATTATAGAGTGTTTTCACTTACGTGATCGGTAACCTTGTTCGTCCACCGAATCAAACGAAAACGTTCGAAGGATAATAGAGCTCAATTCCCGGAGGATTATAGTTGGGTACACGACCAACATGGCCGCTGTTCCATTGTTTAGGAACACCAACAAGGCCGCCCTGACATCGCGTGAAAAACTCTATACGCTTACCTAAATACGTAGAGCACGACTTCCAGAATTAGTATAAGTTGTTCTTGTTCTCGTTCTCGCATTCATTGCCGATGCTGACAGTCGCTAATGTTTCATTTGGAACGTCAACCCGGCAGCATAGGACTTCCATATATTCTCCGTCGGAAAGTTAGTACATTTAAAGGGACTGTGTCAAGAAATTTAGCCACATTCAGTCACTCAGGGAAATTGTAGCCAAATCAAGCGAAACGCAAGAATATCTACATAAAGCATTGACAAAAGGAAGGTGCGAGTAAAACAGCAAATACAAAAGGAGGCAAGTATGGGCAAAGCCAACGATGATTCAAATGGAGCGCAAATGGGGTTTCAAAGATTATCTCTGTTGTTCACAATAGGCTTCGATTATGATCGAATTACAATCCAATTAAGTTTGGGATGGGTTCACATCTATTAATTACAGTACGTGATTATAACTGGATTATAATTATTTCAAACAACCTCAAGGAGGTTTGTTTGAAGTAATTACAGTGCGTAATTGAGTAGAATGACGAACACGTGATGGTATGAGCGGCCGAAACTTCTAATCGCTTTATGGAGCGAAGATTTGGATTTGTCTTTTTCTATTTTCGGAAGCTATCCTTGGTTCTCTTCTCGTCTCTAGCACGGCGATGATAATCGTGGCAGCCACGCGATACGGCGCAATTTTGTCTCACTGCAACGGAGGTTACTCTGTCTATTGTATTTGAATTTTTCACAGATGTGAACAGAAACATAATTAAACAACAATTGAATGGAGTGTGATAGCCTGAATTATACTTCAATTGATCATAATCAACGTTCAGTGTGAACACGGCTTTAAATTATGTATGCTCGACAGACATTTTGAGTTTAAACACTTCCTTGTTTGGATGTAACGTAGCTCGTGCATTTTCCTGCGCGTGTAGCTTCGATCTTTTTTTCCCATATATGGGCATGAAATTTGGCGTCCTAAAATACACGGTTTAAGGTCATGTGCTATATGATGTCGGTCAAGTCCGTGCTCAGGTTGAATCCGTTTTTACCTAGGTTAAATTGGTGATCCTCATTTTTCCTAAGTTGAATATGCACTCTATCGGAAGCAGCTATCAACCCCCCAAAATTTAAAACACCTATACCTTACCTCAATTTCTGTCTAAGGCATCTTAACACATCTACATGATGTGTCGTATAATCCTATCGGTTTTTGTATATTAATATACACTTATCCATTCATTCTCAACCTTACAACATAGTAAGTAGGGAACAAAGAATTATACTATGCACTTACACCTGCACTAGAACTCGTACCCTCCTGGCCCCAGTTGGTCGAAGGGTGGATAGCACTAGCCACTGGATAAATCCCTATCCATTAGATAACTCAATTGGTTTTGCTAGTGTTTATCCCCTGGATAAAGATTTATCCGGTGGATAGCGTTTTTCACCTTTTGAACCACCGAGGCCAGATCTTCCTGTGGCTTCACCACTTCTGTACAAGAACGAACATGCTCACATCACCACAGTTTTTTTCAAGTCAATTGATATCCATTTACAATAGCCAAAACTAATCCCAACCTGACCCTAGTTTTTCTCTAGGCCTAATTTAGGCTAAAAAAAAGTTTCTTCAATTCAGCTGAGTGCGTATTTATCCTAGGTAAAACGAGGATCACCAATTTAACCTAGGTAAAAACAGATTCAACCTGAGAACGGATTTTACCGGCAACATATTCATATAGTCACCCGTCTTTAAACAATGTGTAACCATAGATACCCTTGTATACCTCTGTATACCCTTGTATTCATTTCTATACCTCTTTATACCCTTGTTTACTTGTATATATTTTGCGGGGAGAGCGATAACGACTAAAGCAGCGTTTCCCATTGGATGGAAAAGTAGGTGAAAGTTTTCCGGCAGATGGAACAGCGAGTTTTCACATGTGTAAAAAAAACTGCTTTGTGACATTTAATTTTAGTCCAAATAAAAGGCAGAACGGCAGAGGACGGATAAAAGTATTTAGCCCGCTGTTTTAAAGATAACGTCGCCTTTAGGGTCATTGTGCAATGGCAACTTGCAAGTGCCTCGCCTTTTTCTTGGCCCAGCTAAAATGCCATTAAAGAAACGACCTGGTTTCCCAGGAACGATCTGCAATGTGACGCTGTCTCGACACAAAAAAAGAAAAGTCGATGATTATTTTAAAATACCTCTGTCGCCTTTTCCTACCTCCCAATAAAATCAAGAATCTTTAATATTTCTGGATATGACATTTACACTGACACCACTTTGAAGGATCGGAAAATCTTGACACGTCGGGACTGTTCCATTTTATATTCAAACTTGATCTTTTTACGTAACTAACTGTTTTCTGGTGTCTAGTGAAAGTGACATTAAAAAGCTGATCAAATGCTGTTCCGAAAAACACAAGAAAGTAAACAAAATATGCGGTCAACGTCTTTAAAGGTGTGAAGCCGAGGTTATGAGCAGACTTAAGAGAGACACGAACTTAAAGTGAATCATTTTATAGGGCCTTGGTGGATAACACCCTCCACGACCTGCAGAATTCTTCATATCCTACTCAGCCTCATTCAATAATTGCTTAGTATGGTGACCGTGGTCCTCGAGAAAAAAGGGTAATAATACCTGAATCAAAACGCCACGAACTGAAATTTTCCACGGAGATAGCTATTTTGTTTCTTGCGATAACATTAAATTGGCAAGTTCCAAACTGAAATATTTCTCTTGAAATTACAAAAAAGGTGAATATAATCGCGAGCCCGTCGTCCGCCAGTTTGGTCCTTGGTCCGCGAATCATGTAAGCATCCCAAAAAAAAAATACCAGTGAATCCCGATAATTTCTGTACGAACATGAAAATTTACTTATTCTCTATTATCCTTGATATATCTCAGCTACAGTCGTATTGGATGTCGTTGTGAGTATAGAATCTGCTTTTATTTTCAGTTGGCCGCCTCCCAACACAAGCTCCAGTCCGTTATAAGACCGTGTTGGTATTCTAGACATACAAAAGAAGGTCACCCGTTCGTAAACATGTACAAACAGGATTTTGAAAATATTCAGTTAAAGCAAAGACCTTTTCCATTTATGGAAGGTTTTCTTTATCTGCTTTGCGAGATTTAAGTTCTCTGGGGTCATAAGTAGTATAACCGTTTTCTCGTCTGCAACTTGTGGATTCTACGGAATCTTTACTGGATACTTATCACTATAACATGACAAAATGTATTACATTTTCTGTAATGCTAATAATCAACGTTTATTTGACTGAAATCCCACACAAGTACGCACGCATTGCGGATCTATTTTTTGTTTGTATTTGAACTTTCCGGGCCACTGTACTATATCACACAACGTCGGTTTTGAAAACTTCGTTTGGAAGTTGTGTGAAGCGTTGCGTAAAGTAGTCCCCACCCTTACTTCGGTTCGAACCCCCAAAAATTTTCACATTCCATCGTGATCAAGCTTGTTCATTATCCCCACAATTAACGACTGTGACATGTGTGAAAGAGATATGTTGTTACACTAGGTATTTTCTCTCGCAATTATGTTGAGACACAGGTTGCACGGAAATTGTATAGTACGACATTTACTGAGACAGACAATCCTCGTAATTTTTTGTCAATTATACACTTGACTCTGAAAATGACTTCTGTTCAGGCTCGCGAAACGTCAGTCACCAGCAGTCCTTCTCATAATGTACACACTTGTTATTTACATTAGTAGATTACCAAAAATTCCATCATGACTGTTTCCTAGCTTTTTGTTACCCAAATTGCTAATGTCGAGTCGATAATATTCTTGTACCAGTTGTTTTCGTTTTGAGATTAATCAGTTTAGTTCAGAAAAACAACCTCTGTCATCATCAAGAACAGTCCTTCTTAGGACTTCACTCATTCCACCAAGAAAACACTTCTGTTTACATTATTGGATTACTAAGCTTTCTATCTTAAATATTTTCTACGTTTTTCTTTAACCAAAATTGCCGATATTTTTATTTCAGTACACGTCTTAGCATTTGGATTCTCAGTGAATTCTATCGGTAGTTGTTTGAATGCTGTCGCGGCCGTAGTAATTCGTGACATGGTCTCATCGATTGAAAGATTATAATCCAAGTCGGCCACAGATGCTGAATTTGGAGCTTACGCGAGTTCGACTACGTCGGCATCGAAAACGTCATTTAAAATATAATTAATTTCACTTTATTTTGAAAATTTCACCATTATTCCAAGTCCGTCGGCAAGGAAATAGCGTACCAATATTCTCGGCATATAATTGGCATGAACGGTGTCGTTGTTTGGAGAGGAAATTGGAAATCTATCGTCAGTGCTTCATGCTCCACGTTTTTTCAGATTTTTTCAGTTCATGAGATGCTAAGACAAGTAGGCAAAGAAATGTGCAAAGTTGTAAAACGCACACACAACGTTGAAAACCATTGGTTTTGTTTATGATGCACCCTACTGAGTTATCCCTGTCCTAGAGCACTTGAAAGTCTTGGAAAAATGTCTTTTCCCAACTTCGTACCAGACGAATGATCTGCCTCTATTTTAAAATTAATCGGAACAATTCGGGGCAAAGTTGTTGAAAAAGCCGATTAACACTAATCCGGCGTGGGTTAAATACCTACCAAGGGCTGAATTTTGCCCATCAGAAAAGCCTTAACATTGTATTTTTATGCTAAAGGAAAGAAAAAGTCAAAGTCAACATTGCAGACTTTAATCTTGTATCCTAACCGTTTTTTTTTCTTAGATAGTTCGTTCCGTCTTTACACTACATGAATAACTTGAGAGATGCATCATTCGTCTGGACCGATTATGCGTCTCTAGTATAGAAAGACCAATTAGTAAGACTGTAACAAACCTTTCAGAAAAACAGCGCCGAAACTCTAACGTCGTTTTCTTGTCCTCTGGCGCAGGTAACTGTGTATTAACTGAAGGTATCTGGTTATAAGAAATTTCCTCTTCTTTTTGCAGACTAATGATACGTGCCTTGCACGTTTATTTCACGTGGATATTTGCAAGTGTGTGTCGATGAAGGTCATCGATCTGAACTTTCGCTTGACAGAATCTAAGGATGACAACAACAGAATTCCTCTTTAGAGTAAACATTTTAAGGAGGCTCGAAAGGGTTTTTAGCCTACACACGCCATAACTAAAAAACAAGCGTCAGCTAAATGAATCAAATTTCTATCAAAAGTAGCGCGCGCAACACACAGAAAGTCAAAAAACGGCGTAAAATTGCGCGAACCGGAAATAAAACCTGCGGAAAAAAATTGTCTTTCTCTCGAAATTTTGCTCGGTGACCTATCTTGATTTTTTGCATGCACGTATCATTCACGATGGCATTTCAAGTAAAAAAGTTTAGGGGAAGTTATCTAGTACAATTTTGATGTATCTTAAATTAAATAAGTTAAAGAATTTAGGGAGATTTCCAAGAAAGAAATAAAAACGATAGGTCACCGACTTAGTTTGTCAGAAAATGTTCAAAAACTGAAATTTAGAGGGCCTTTTTGTGGACCTGGCGTGTTGCCATGGTAACCGATATGACGTCACGCCCTTAAAGTATTACCCAACAATAGAGTTGCAAATATATTTATAGTTTGCCTACACTATGAAATATCCTTCTTTGGTATCTTTCATCGTTTCACAAACACTACAGCAACGAAAAACTCTTTCGAGCCTCTATATTCCTCAAAGGAATACAAAGGAATACAATTGTTG
>OX421453.1:15309035-15326535 GCA_949126865.1 Montipora capitata
GAAACGTATGCGAAAAAATCTGTAGAGACACTCCAGTCATCAAAATCAATGACTCTACTCAACGAATCAGCATAATCATTGGGAGACCTGGGGACCCACTCAATTTCAGTCAACACATAAACGGCACTAAATTGAAAGATCTCAAGAGCATGGCGCTGCAACCTGAGGGATGTACTGCCCTTACTGGCGATAACCGAAGCGTTTTTGCTGTCCGTGTACAATTTGACCACTTTGCCCTGGATAAGCGACTTAAACCACTTAAGCGAGTAAAGGATAGCAAGCAATTCCCTACCATTGCTATCAAGAATAGATTCCATAGAGGAAAAAGCTTTGTAAAACAGTTTCAAACTCCCACTTGTCAACAAAAAGGGCATGTCCCCCCCACAAGCAAAGGCACTAGCGTCAGTACAGATAGTAGAAACTGGCCGAGAGTACTCAAATAACTTCCTACAGTTGAGCTTAGAACAATTATCGAGCCAGGAATTAATTTCGTCCAAGCATTGTGGATAAAACTGGAAACGGCTCAAATCAAGAGGAGTATCCCAAGCGTCCCGAAAGGTGACTGCAGACTGCAGAAATCTCGACATGATGAGGGAAATGTTACCAACACAAGGGGATAAGGAAATAATCTTACCAACAACAGAGGCAATGAATCGGGGTGTGACAAAAGGCAAACGGTCCTTGAAAAGGCTAAGAGCAGATAATAATCGATCGATACGAGGTTGAGGGATGGACAAAATGGCACTGAGAAGGTCCCAAGACATACCTAACCATTCTAAAGGTTGAACAGTGAACAGGTGTCCCAACAGATTTTTCACAGTCAGGCACCAAACCCGCTCTGACCAAATCAGACCGAACAATGTTAGAACAGTGCTGTGTCGAGAGAAAATCTTTTTCGCAGCCGACTCCGTCATCTAAATAAAGGACTAAGTGAATTCCTAAGCCTCTCCAATAGCGTACTAGCGGGCGGAAAATCTTCGTAAACAGTTAAGGAGCAGACGAAAGTCTAAAAAGTAAAACAGTAAAACAAAAATATCGGTTTTTAGCACCACCCAGAGCCCACTGAAAACCCAAGAACTGTTGATGGGGCTGACAGATGTCAATGTGGTGGTACCCCGATTGCAAATCAAATTTGTACATGTAGACACCACGCGACAAGTATTGGAGGTAAACTTTCCAATCTTTCATCTTGAATTTGGCTTTTGGGATATAACTGTTAACGTGACGGAGATCGAGGATGAGCCTAGGCTTCTCTTCCGAATTAACAGACGCTGAAAGAGGATTGATGACTGTAGAGGATGTAAGGACTTCGGGTATCAAACCCAATTCAAGAAGATCGCAAACAGCAGAGGAAACAAAATCCTCATGTTCAAGAGCCGATCTATTATTAGACAAGCAAACACCGGGAGGGATAGTCTCAAAGAGGATAACATACCCTGACCAGATAGTTTCTAAGACCCAAGGAGGTGCCCCAATCTCAACCCAAACTGGTAAATGTGCCCTTAGTCGACCTTAACTACCACTGCAGCAGTACCTTGCTCATACTCATACAAGTTCTGTTTATAAAACGCTAGAGAAGAATTGCCAGTAAACTTATCTTCCATAAGTGTAATGAACTCCCGGGATATATCAGGTTGAGAGACGGTGGAAACAGTCCCTTGGCTGGTGCGCAATAAATCTGAAACGCTAGAAGACAGGTTGTACAAGACCTCCAAGCGTGAATTAGCGTGTGGTGGACGTACTGGGACTTGCTCCGGCAGCGTGAACAGCATTTCCGGTGGTGAAGGTTCGGGCAAGCCTGACGGGACAATCTCTTCACCAGTGTCCGGAGGAGCCACAGAAGCGGCAAGCACCTCCTTGGTGATTGTAGGAAACCCTGGGTTGCTGGTACATAGCAGCGATTGAGGAGGCGAACTGACTACTCTGGAAGTGTCCTCGAAGGGTGTATGGTTGAGAAAACGGCGGATATCTTCCCTGCACGCGTTCAGCATTTTGGCGTTTGGCACGAGTGCGGGTCTTGACTCTCAGAGCTTCCCTTTCAGCAGCGCGGATCCTTTTATCGTCCTCCAAGTCAATGGCAACAGCGTTATTCTAGTAATGTTTGACCGTGAGCCAACCTTCGGAAGAATCAGCAATTCGGATCTTTCTAGATCTGTTGCGTTCCTTTGTAAGTTTAATAGAATCGTTCAAAAGTAGAGACGCTTTCGCTGAATCTTGAACAAGAAGTGCCTTCGAAACGCTTTCGAGAAGATCCAAAACTTCAAGGTTGAACTCCTAGTTCCTTTCGTTTCAAGGATACGAAAACTTGAGCTCCCTCTCGACGCACACTCGGCGTCGGTAGAAGCCTTCTCGAACTTAGAAGAGAGCTCAGAAGTGTGCGACTTGAGTTGCTCGATTAGGAAGGTACGGAACTCGGTTAAATCCTGTCGAGTATCCGTTTCTTTTTCGTAGCCCGGCATTGAAAGAAAAAACCTAAACCGAAATAAAACAAAGTACAACTCGAGTAAACTGGTCGGCGTCAAGTGGTGTGACATTCACAAGCTTAAGGAGTGGTATATAAAGGCCTAATCATCCCAATGGGAACTAATACGACGCAACCTAATTAGACACCTAAAAGAAATACATTTTTTCATCGTGAAACGCTGTTCTGTTCTACGTAACTATTTTGTATCAAAAGATTGTTGTGTATCCAACTCAATATTGAGTTTTGTTTTGCCCTTGTGCGCCACCGCAGAATAAGCTGAGCTTGATTTAATTAAAAACTAAGATGATAGCTTCTAACTTACCTTAAAGGCTTGACGTTTTGCAGATCGTTTTGTTGTATTTTGATGAAAGTTCTAGAAGCAAAAAACGAGGAAATACAACTCGCCTAATGCCCCAATTCACAAAAGTAATGAAAGCTTACTGACTGTAGATATTTTCTATGCAAAAAACAGCTTGCAAGTAGGTATAGAATGAAAAAAAATGCCAAGTTTTTTGTGTCGAAAATGTCAATTTTCTGAAATTTTGCAGAGGAAGACCAGGGCAAAATACTGAAAAATGACTGATATTTAAGGTAAACTTTAGGGCCCGGTTGTTCGAGAGCCGATTAAGGCTAATCCCAGATTAAAACTGAATTACCAAGGAGTTTATTTCTCTACTGCCAAATGTTGTACAACGCTGATATTTGGCACATTTTTGCATTAGAGGAAGTCAATCTTGAAAACCAAAAATAGCCAAAAGAAACTTGCATTTAAAAGTTGAAAAATTTAAACCAAAGTTTATGCTAATCCTGGATTAAGTTAATGGGTTTTCGAAGAACCGGGCCCAGGAGGCTAAAAAAATAGGAAATACAAGTCGAGGGAGCCTAGAAATGAGAGAAATAACCACGTTTTCAAAACAATTAAAAATGCCAATTTTTTGAGATTTTGCATGGGGAGGGGCGGAAGACAATTAAAAAAAAAGGCCAACTTTTTAGGCAAACTTCTTGGATCGAGAAAGCAAAGGACTACAACTCGCATAATGCCCTAATTGGTATGTGCTAAAATAATAGGGACTGTACATGCTTTCTATGGAAGAGAACCATTGGGTAATGGCCAAGAATAAAAGAAATAGCATCTTTTTCAAAAGTATCGAAAATTATGATTTTCAGGAGACTATGCCTGTAGGAGCTTCCCTATGCACTATATTTTTCAGTCAATCTTTGCACGTATATTTTTATTTTTTGAACTAATCCTTCAGCACGAAACTCACGTTTAAATTAATATTTATAATTTGCATACATTGTCTGTGCTATTTTTGTCAATAGCTTTATTCTGATTAGCCATTGTAAACAGTGCGTGCAGAGGCGAAGAACTCGTAGCATTCTCAAACTAGAAAAATGATCGCAAAGGTTGACTCACAGAGCTTGTATGGGAGAACTAGGCAAGCTCCTTCTCATAGGCTCCTGTGATTTTGCAAGTGGGGAACCGAAAGGAATTTTTCAAAAATGGCCGATTTTCTTACGAAAATATCTAGCAGCAGAAAAAAAACACTAGAACATACAACTCGCTCAATGACCTAATTATGCATTCATGCCTAAAGTATTTTAGTTTGGCTAAAAAAATCGCCCTTTTTTCAACATTTTCGCTCGGCACCCCTTTTGCAGAATGTTAGAAAATCGAGAATTTCAACACCTTTGGAAAACTCCAGCTATAGGCCTTTTTCTTCAAGCGATTTTTGCATAGACAAAATCTACAATACTTACGTTTTTGCTTCATACTAATTACGACATATTTTAGACTATTGACGTTTGCCAAACTATCGTTCATTTTTTGTTTTCCCTTTGAGAAATCCTTCCCCCCCCCCCCCCCCACCCTGGCTTTCCCCGGGACCTCATCGCAAAATGTCGGAAAATCGGCATTTTCGAAATTTTTTTCGAAATCTAGGTATTTTTGAAAGCGGTATTTACATAGCAAATCTAAAATACCTTAGCTTTCAATCAATACAATCTACAGTAGTAATCGTTGACACAAAAGCTGCCCCCGCTGTTAAGTATAGTTGCACGCAGAATTTATAACTGATGTGTGCAGGGCCCAGTAACAGGAATGGCAGTTTACGAACGGAGCAGCTTTAGACAATAATATTATTTTTCATGTTGAAGCGGGAACAGAACAAATCGCTTTATCAGGACTGATTTGAAAATGGTGTTGCATGGGTTTCATGTCGTTGGAAATGTAAAAGGTCTGATCATGGCGGACACGGTGGTGTACAAGTGGAAACAGAAACAATAAGTTAGGCAATTTCTGAGGAAATGCAATTTTGCCACCGTTTGAAAATGTAAGGTACTGAAAAGGATGATGTTTGTTAATTAGTCTTGAATTAAGTAGACCACTATTGATGTTGTACGGTTTTATGTCAATGCTCTATTTCGATGTCCGTGATCTGTATTTTGCACTGAATCGCAGATATCGATATAAAAATTTGTGAAGAAAACTCTTCTGGTAACAAAATTTGAAGTCGGAAATTTGAGAGTAAATGCAATGCTTTGAAACGCAGACTGCAAACCAGGGGTAAAATGCAGACTAAGGGTAAAATAAAATAATAATAATAATAATAATAATAATAATAATAATAATAATAATAATAATAATAATAATAATAATAATAATAATAATAATAATAATAATAATAATAATAATAAACGAGTGATAAGGATAAAATAAAGACTGACTGTTGTAATAACAATGGGGGTGACAGGCCTACACAAATCCTATCGACGTATTTTAGCCAGCTCAGAGTTTGGCTCGAATGAGTATGTCTTTTAAGGATCTGCCTTTTTTGTACTCAACGCTCGGGGGATCTTTAAATATTTCGCTAAGTTGCGGTTGTTGTTGGATTAAATGCTATTTTTGCATGAGTATTTGTTTAAGGTTAGGCACCGTTGGACAGTATTGTGTGATGAACGACAAGATTCGCTTGTGCGAGGGTAAGTTTCCTGTTCTCAAATTTCAAGTGATGTCTGAGAGTGTTGCCGTAATCAGGCTTTCTTGGTATCCTCGTTCGATAAGATTTGCTCTAAAATGCAACATTTTGGTTTTGAATTCCTTTTCAGAGGAGTTTGTTCGGGGAAGTCTAAGTGCTTCGCCTTTGATAAAGCCCTTTTTTTACCACTAAGGGGTGGCAATTTGAGAAATGCGTGTATATACAGAAATGTTTCAGTAGATTTGAAAGGCGTTTCTAAATAAAATATAGATTCGTTTGCGAATCGTTCTCCTTTGAAAACGTTTGTGTCAATAAAGGTTTTTCCTTCACGCACGTTCTTTGTCCGGTTTTGTATGCTCGTCGCTGCATGTCTGCGAGGTTGGAGCTATATAAGTCACCATGGTCTGAAAGTAACATTTCAATCTCCATTTGGGCATCGTCCTATTTGGAGGTTGTTGGGACTGCTATAAGTCCGTCTTCAGTTAGAAGGTTCATGGCCGTCTTTCTCAGCCAAGACCGCGATCAGTTGCCGATAAGGGAGAGCAATAGACACCAATGTTCGGTATCACTCGGGCAAAGGCAAGTTATTTCAGTTTTAATACTTAAGCGGCGAATCAAAAATCCTGCGATTTTATTGGTTGGTTTGTCACTCGCGAAAAGTGAGCATGCAGCGTTCAATCCAATTGTACACAGCTTGATGCCGTGTTTCTTCTTGTGGCTAAAATGTTCGATTTACAGCATGTTGCGTTCTTTTCTAGATTGATAATGTGTTTGATGGAATAGCGCTGATGTTTGCCGTAAGATAGCAAGGCGTGAGAGGTTTGCTCCTAGTTCTGTGCTTTTTTGTGCAGTTTTAAGTGTACTGAACTATCGAACACCTAATTGTTCACATGCTATAATGAGATTTGCGCAAAGTAAGTACGAATCTTGTCGTTCGTCATACGATACCGCCGAACGGTCACCGTGCCTAATCTGAAACAAATACTCATGCAATTTTTTTAAAAATCCAATAACAACCGCAACTTAGCAAAATATTTAAAGATCCCCCGAGCATTTCGTACAAAAAGGGAAGATCCTTAAAAGACACTCATTCAAGCCAAACTCTAAGCTGGCTAAAACACGTGGATAGGAGTTGTGTAGGCCTATCAACCCCCATTGTTATCACGAACACTCTCTACTTTATCCTTAGGAATAGTTTTTTATTATTAATATTTTATTTTACCCTCGGTCTGCATTTTACCCCTGGTCTGCAGTCTGCAGTCTGCATTTTACCCTGACCGGTTTTGAAATAATCATGTGTAGCTTACCCACGACATGGTTTTGCATGTTTATTAGTTTCCTATGTTGCTATGATTTATTCAAAAGTTTACTAACACTTTGAACGAACTGAAATTTAGAGTCTCATAAATCCAGCAAAAATGTAACAATCAATTGCAGCTTTTTTTTTCAACACACAGTCATGTTCAAACAACCTGTTCAGGACAGAATTCTCTCTCCAACCTTTGATATGTTCAATTTTGGAACCACGCTGCTCGTTTGCCTTGTAAATGCTTTCAGAATCACAAATGGTCATGTTCGATCGTTTCTAACAACGGCTGCTGGTTACGGACTGAGTCTTTCAATCCTTCAACAGTGATTTGTGTCTCAGTGACAAATCATTTTCCAAAAAACTGCATGTGTGGCTACGCAATGTTCGTCAATTGACAAATTGTTTACCGAAATGACACTGTCCGCTCGCGACTCTTTTAATAATCAAACCAAGGGATTTTACGTGTCGTGATACGACAAGATAATTTACTCACTTTCCGTCTCCTTTGTGAGAAAACAGACTTCAGACAAAGGCGGACGAAAGATTTCTCGTAAGATGATGCTGGAAAGCTCGATTTGACGGCATGTGATCCTGTGACGCACCGAGACATATGGCGAGAGTACCAGCGCTTTCGTAAGTATTTAAGTATTTCGAAATTATTCCACCTTGTTCTCGTTGAACAATTCGGCCGAACTATAATCGATGACTTTGATCCCTCCTACACAATAAATGAAGCTCAAACGATTTAAGAGGCACTACACCGACACAAAGTAATTGTTACTTCGCGCAATGCTCGCTACTTGGCGCACCTTGACAAATGGCGAGATATTTTCCACAATTATGCGACTTTATTCGAGTCGATTCCAGTCGAATCGTCAACATTTACAAGCAGCCTTTCTCGTGGTCTTGCTGTATTTTTTTGTAAGTGTCTTGCAAATCGACTGGCAGCAAAACACTCGACTAATTAGAGCGCCTGACACGATTCGACTAGATTCGAGTGGAATCGTCAACAGGTTATAAACCTCTGATGGTTCTTGCGAATCGACTTTAACTTAGTCGAACTGTCAAGTCCAAAGACGAATCGGCTCAGATTGGGTGGTATGAGGGTTTATTGGACATGTGTGATTTGCGAACCCGTGCGAGGCGAAAACAAAAGGTTGTGTACTGTCACGGTCACTAAACCTTATTCACGATGGCCGCCATGTTGGATTTGCTATTATCATGCAAATTAGCAACACACTTTGTGAGGGGGCAAACAACACAAGTTCGAGAGGTTGTAACGATTATCTTAGCCACACAGATGATTTGTTTCACGTTCATTAAATGTTTGTCACCTAAGTAGTAAAATAGAATGATTACACAAGTCATTTCGATGTTTTTTAGCGTAAAATGAGCAGATAACGAAGTAAAAGTCAAAATGTCAACGGGCAATCAAAGGATATAAAATTATTATAAAAGGTACTTAATTCTAAATTCTAAAATGTACTTTTAGCAATGTTATTTCAATATTTCGACGAGCCGATTTTCCGCAATTTGCCTTTTTTTCCCAATGTTTGCCCCTCAGCATAACACTTGGCTAATTTGCATGACAATTTGAAAACCAACATGGCGGCTATCGTGAATAAGGCCTATTCAACATCGCTTGCGACAACAAAGTTCTCACATTTGAAGGTTTTAAGGTTTTAAGGTTTCATAACCACTCCCTCGATTGACTATTTTTCCATGCCTTTTTGGGCACTTATTTCTACTTTAAAGGCCTCCCTTCAACCGACAGGTATTGCGAGCCATGGAACAATTTTCATATATGAAAATCCCGCCAAGGCTGAAATTCATCCAATCAGATTGCTACGATTAGCAATGTGAATTTCAATAACAAAAACAACCGGTCGAAAAGCCTGTCCGTTGAAGGAAGGCCTTTAAATAAGGGCATGCTTCACTAATTATAGGAAGCAAACCTAACACAATAGGAATTCTTGACGTGCCGTTAACAGGGGATGAGAGAAGCTGAGAACCAGTGTTCTTTTTTGACGAAATACGCCCCACTCCCATACTAGGGAGATTTAATAACGAAAACGGCGACGGCAACGAAAACGTCACAAATTTGCATATTTAGTGGCTAAAAACAATAGCTTTGTACACTCTGTCCGCACGTGCGTTTTTCATTTTTGTCCATTTCTTTGCCGTCGTCAGCAAAACTACAACGTTAAATAGTCAAATTTGAGGTTTTATGGAGGTCGTCAACGCCGTTCCCGTCGTCATTGCTAAAGCTCCCTCCTGAGCCCATGCCACGCCATACCACAGTGACATATTTCAGCTTTTTTTCGTCTTTCTAATAAAAATCACCTCTAAATGTTTGTGTCAATGTCCGAATTGGAAATTCACTTGATTTAAGGCAATGGACGTCAGTCACAGGCTGGTCAGAGTGTTTTTCTGTCCTTGTGTGGGCCCATTTCCATTAGTAGGGCTAATGCTCACATGGTTCATATGGGGTAGAAAACTAGCACTTCACATTACACTCTAATCAGTTAATGGCGTGGATAACGATTGCCTAACGTTAATCAACTTATTCCCAAGGAATTAACTATTGGAGGGTAATGTGAAGTGCTCTTTTGTAGCCATGTAAAGCATGTGAGCGTTAACCCTATTAATGGCATTGGGCCCACACAAGGACAGAGAAAAAACGTTGACCATGGTGGGAATTGAACCCACGACCTTCGGGTTAAATCACCGCTGCTCTATCGACTGAGTTACAAGGTCCGCCGGGAGCAAATGAGTGGAAATTTAAAATGCCATTCTCACGGCAATGAATATCTACAAGTATAAGGATCAGTCACGATTTTGTAACCGATGAATTCGTCACCGCTTTTTGTTGGCAAGAGAGTATCGATTTTTGATGCTGTCACTCCTTGTTAGAACCGAAGTTGACTAGAACGACCGACGAA
Organism: Montipora capitata; assembly: GCA_949126865.1. NCBI lineage: Eukaryota > Metazoa > Cnidaria > Anthozoa > Scleractinia > Acroporidae > Montipora > Montipora capitata. The sequence goes on from OX421453.1 coordinate 15,318,729, forward strand.
TGCTTTTTGAGTCCCGCCATCTTCGGTTTCCAAACAACATTGTGACGGGAGAGTGAGCCACGAAAGTTTCAGATCTGTATATTCGTGTACAGTTCCAAGAACTTTTGTCACCGGCTGTACCTTTAGTACAGCCTGGTCGTGGCTCACTCTCCCCTCACAATGTTGTTTGGACGCGAGTGTCTGAGCCCATGCGGCAAAACAACATTGTCGGAGGGCAAGTTCATCAATTTTGTCCGAGGCTGTATGTTGATAGTATTGCCATATAGAGATACCGCAGGATTGCACAACATTCATTTAAACGCGATAGAATACTCAAATCGTTTGAGAGGGAAGTTTTGGTCTACCTTATTGTTTATTTTTTACATGTGTGCGATAAATACCTTCTAACATAATTTCGCTCCTGGCAAATAACCTACTTCGCAAAGCTTTGGCTGACTCAAATTCGGTTTTATCGCTGTTATATTTTCTTGCTGACGTGGAAATGAATCCCGGCCTTTTGTGCCTTGTGAAATCGTCAAAGACTATTACAGCAGACTGTCACCAAGGCTGAAGGTAATGTTTTGGTGTTCGCAGGACTTGAAATATACCGGTATAAACAATGTGTAGCAATGTTATTTATCAGTGGTTGTTAATTACAACTGTAAAAGTAATGCATCTCACGCTTCCCAGTGGTGTCTTGCAAACTTCATTGTAATATTGATGCTGGGTTATTCACTCTATGCTCATCATGGTAATTTCTCTCTTATTATCTGAGATCCTTCTGCTTTGTCAATCAATGACAAAAACTATGTCAGTAAGTTTAGTAGCAGCTGTGCAGGTAACTTACACATGTCATATGTCCGAAACTGTTTTGTACCACGGCAAGATATTCTTAATATGTTAAGAAAGGACTGTGATGCCTTCTTGTTGACCATAGAAACAAACACCGTTGCTATTATTATTGACAGCATAAGACGTATAAGAACTTTTGATTCCAATTCAAAGAGATATCCATGGTCAAGCAGTGGTTAATGGAGCAGCCATTCTGTTGGAATATGACGTTATTGAGGAAATGGTGCAATATTTGCAAAACGTTAATGGAGAGTGTTAGGTGTTAGTTCAAATATATACCAGATGACTTAAATAATGCACGTCCTTGTAGTCTTCCATGTACTACGACAGAAATGTGGTATAGCTACCATTGGGGCTTGTGATCAAGGATCTGGTTTTCATCAAAGTGATAACCAGTTCAAAGAAACAAATAAGTTAATAAACTAAGTGTCGATTTCAACCTTTCCTTCTTTTACCTGTGTTATAAACTGTTTGTACTAAAACAAAGAGAACCCTAGCAATAGGCATGACTACTCGGCTCTGCTTGAACAGTGACAAAAGTAATGGATCATACCACAACAATTCTCATAATCTTAAGCTGCGAGATGGAGCTGACTCTTCCGGCAGTTAACATTGTAGTAAACTAGCATTTAGCATAACACACAAGATGGCGGGTTTCAACCACTTTATTACCAAGGCATCATGGGTGTAGCCGCACCCAAATACTAATATGTTACCCTGCCTTTTCCCACAAATGGGATAGAAAACACAACAGTGCTGCGACATAAACAGTAATCTCAACTACAAATTAAGTCGGTCCACTGGTTTCTTGATTCTAGACGATCGCCTCAAAACAACTGGCGATGACATGCTCTCAGCCCCTTGGTCAAAACTAGGCTCAGATTTAACATCTGCAGCACTAACGTTTGGCTGACATATATCATCAGAAACTGTATCATTATCTAGAACTGGGGGCGATTGCTGATATGGCTCAGGAAGAAGTAGTTCAACCTCACTAGTCTCTTTTGGTTCTATATCTTGAGCCCTAATTAAATAAATGATCGGCATGCACAAATCTGGTCCTATATCCCGTCTTGACCAGATAGTTTCTACAATCAGCGACAAAATTGCTGACACATTGACCATTTCTACCCCCTATTCCACATTTCTTCTATCTTTTAGCCTTCTTAGGTAGCCCAAATCGCCCCCTTCCCCCCAAACAATGTTGTAGCGAGATTCCCGAGATATTTAGGTACAAATAGACAACATTGAATGGGGGAGGGGGGGGTCTTATCAATAATTTGGAGCATGATTCTAATTATAGTGTTATTTTACTCATTTCTCTGAAATGGAAAATGCATTGAAAGAGTTGGAAAAAGTGGAAGAATCAAAAATCAGCCATGGTTAACCACGGTTAACCACGATTATGAAAGGGATACTACTTGTAGTATCATTTTACGCTTATGGTTAACCGTGGTTAACCGTGGTGAATCTATATGGATTATTGAAGTTATTCTCATTCTTCACCCAAAATCAAAGTGGAAAAGCACTTGCCACAGGCTGGCAGCTGGTTTTCGTTTTCCTCTAGGAATTTGCGCGTGAAAAAGGAATATTTTCCAGCGCACTTTCCATCAGTCGCTTCAAAGTAAAATTGCCATCTTCCTTCCGCAAATTGGTGATGCATCGCAAAATGACTCGATCCTAACGGTTGCCCAACTCTCTTGGACGACCGGCCCCTCTCCCTTTCTGCTGCTCTTGAAAAGTTTTCCTTCTTTTTTTCCCCGTTTAATATTCTATAAACAGTGGAAGTACTTACGGTGTACTCAATTTAATGTTACAACAGAGTTCTAAATATACTTTATTTTCGGACAATCAGCGACAAAATTGCTGACACATTGACTATTTCTACCCCCTGTTCCACATTTCTTCTATCTTTTAGCCTTCTTAGGTAGCCCAATTCGCCCCCTTCCCCCCAAACAATGTTGTAGCGAGATTCCCGAGATATTTAGGTACAAATAGACAACATTGAATGGTGGAGGGGGGGTCTTATTAATAATTTGGAGCATGATTCAAATTATGGGGTTATTTTACACTTAAAAGGAACTGTTTAAACACAATGTGTCAACTAATTTTGTCGCTGATTGTAGGTCCACAAACCTTTACCACCCTTCCCAGGATCCACTTTTCACTATTTCCATGCGATTGCGTGTTTCTTACTCGAACTGTGTCGTTTTCAGAAAATTGCCTCTCCCTATGATTTTTGAAATCCTTACATTCTTTCTGCTTTTCCTGTTTGGTCTCTATCGCTTGGGCTAACGTCGGTTTTACCACGCTTAGTCGGGTACGCAGACGACGTTTCATTAACAGCTCGGCTGGACTGATACCTGTGGTGCTGTGTGGGGTTGTACGATATCTTAAAAGGAAATCAGCTAACCTGTGCTTTAGAGACCGAGCCCTGTTGCCCTCTAAAACCTGCTTCACGAGAGCTTCCTTTACCACCCTTACCGATCTCTCAGATGCACCATTAGATTGAGGATGGTATGGTGGAACTAGAGTATGTTTGAGGTCCATTATCAGAAACAACTTCTTCTGGCAAACCATGCTGGGCGAATATAAGCCGTAGTTCATCCACGGTACGCTCTGTGGTAGTTGACGACATATGTTTTACCTCCAGCCATTTTGAATGGCTATCAACTACTACTAGGAAATGATCAGATCCCTTCTGACAAAAAACTTCCACGGTATTAAGGGAACACTAGGAGGAGAACTTCTTACATTCTGGCAAACTGTGCATAATTTCACTGCTCTCTCCATTTCGTCATCCATTTTGTGCCACCATACACATGTGCGGGCAATAGCCTTCATTGCACAAATACCAGGATGCTCCCAATGCAATTCCTTTAAGATTTTCTCTCTGAGCACATATGGAATGATTACCCTAGAGCCCCAAAGAACGCAGTTCTGTTCACAAGAGAACTCCCACCTACGACTGTAATAGGGTTTGAGTTCTTCCTCATCGCATTTTTCGGGCCATCCCGTCAGGACGAAATCAAGTACTCGACTCAGTAACGGGTCCGATCGGGTGGCTTTCCCGATATCTTTGGCTGTTATTGGGAAATCCCCATCGATAGCACTTACACTGTAGATTTCACTTTCGCACCCAATCTTGGAGTCTTCATGGGGTAATCGGGAGAGCGCATCACAGTTACTATGTTGCTCCGACCTTCTGTATTCAATACAATAATCATAAGCAGAGGGAACAATGGCCCATCGTTGCATGCTGGCGGCTGCCAACGTGGGAAATGCAGCCTTAGGGCCCAAAATAGCTAACAAAGGCTGGTGATTGCTTATTAAAGTGAACTTTCGTCCGTACAAAAACTGATGAAATTTTTTTACTCCATACACAATAGACAGAGCTTCTCGTTCTATTTGTGCATAGTTTCTCTCGCTTGGGGTTAGGGTAAGGGAGGCATAAGCTACTGGCCTCTCCCGCCCATCATCCATGACATGACTTAGTACAGCTCCTAGGCCATAACTTGATGCATCACAGGCCAGCCGTAACTCCCTATTCAAGTCATAGTGAACTAATAGTGAATCACTTGTAAGACCCTCCTTACAGCCCTCAAAAGCTGTTTGACATTCCTTTGTCCAATCCCACGGAACATTCTTTTGCAAAAGCTTATGCAACGGTGCCAATGTTGTGGCTAGACCTGGCAGGAAAGAATGATAATATTGGACCATGCCTAGGAAAGACCTTAATTCACTTACGTTCCGAGGGGCTGGTGTTTTCTTTACTGCATTTATTTTCTCTTCCACTGGTTGGAGACCTACTGCGTTTATTTTTAGACATAGGTAAACCACTTCAGGTTTTAAGAACTCGCATTTTGACAGTTTTAGATGCAAATTGTATTGCCGCAGCCTGTCCAAAACCTCTGCGAGTACTTTAAGATTCTCTTGCGAATCATTGCCTCCCACCAATATATCATCCTGCTTACATACACATTTCCCGATGACCTGGAGGATCTGGTCCATTTTGGCCTGAAATATTTTTGGGGATGATTTTACCCCATAGGGTAGTTTCTTGTAGGAATACAGACCTTTGTGGGTGTTTATAGTCAAGTATTCTTGACTTTCTTCGTCAACATTCAACTGTGCGTATGCATGGGATAGGTCAAGTTTGCTAAATACCTTTGAACCAAGAAGGGAAGCATACAAATCTTGAGTGGTGGGTAAAACATATGGCTCGTCCTCCACAGCCTGATTGATATTCGCTTTGTAATCACCGCAGATTCTCACTGTGTTATCGGACTTCGGCACTACCACAATTGGGCTCGCCCAACTTGACTTGTCAGTTTTCTTAATCACCGCATGTTTTTCAAGTTTGTCCAACTCTTTTTCTACTTGTTCCTTTAATGCATAAGGAACTCGACGGGCTTTTACAAAAATTGGCTTTACATCCCCTTTCATAGCGATATGTGCCTCAAGTCTCGTCATGCCTGCATAACTGTCTCTGAACAAATCATTATTTTTTGACATAAGAGCTTGTAGTTGACTCTCGGAACTGGCCTTGTTTTCACTGGGGACACTAAAAATCTCACCCCATGCCAATTTGATTTGACTTAGCCAATTTTTGCCAAGTAGAGTGGGCTTTCCGCTGTAATTAACTACTACTACTGGTAGTGAATAGTGTTTGTTCTTATAAACAACATCACACTGCATTTCACCTGACACATCAAGCCTTTCACCTGTGTATGTCCAAAGCGCTACCTTTGATGTCGTTAAGGGTATGTCTGCAAACTTATCTTGATAAAAACTGTGTGGCATTATGGAATAGTCTGCAGCAGTATCTACCACCATTTTACAAGATTTCCCATTGATTACCATGTCTACCGAGTAACCTTGGGAATTGGGGCTGTTTGTGTCAAATGAGTACAGGGAGTAGACTCCTAATTCATCCTCGTTACCAGATTCAGATCTGTGCAAATTGTGGACTGCCCCTTTCTTGGTTTCATTTTTGTTTCGACAAACAGATGCTAAATGACCAATCTTAGAGCACCGATAACATTTTGCAGACTTAAATTTACATGACTGGCCTGAATGTTTACCCCCACACCTAAAACATTGTTCAATGTTCTTAACGTCCTTTGCTGTCAACTGGTTCACTTGCGAACCCTCGCTTGTCGTAGGGTGTATCCGGAACTCCTGGGTGTTTCTCTCAGCCATCTCCATAGCTTTGGTAATCCTACAAGCCTTCTCGAACGTTAAATCCTCTGTGTTCAGCAATTTATTTTCTATCTTCGGGTTGCTGAGTCCGCAGACTAATCGGTCACGTAGAGCTCTATCCAAGAACTCACCATAATTACAATGAATGGCCAACTTCTTCAACGCCAGCACATAATCCCCGATTGACTCTCCAAGCTTTTGATTTCGGGTGCTAAAATGGAAACTCTGTGCAATTTCTAATGGTTTTGGATTGTAATGTTTCTCCAAAGCACTTACAATCTCGGTAGACGGAGTATCTTTGGGCTTCATCGGTGCCAATAAATTACTTAGAGTTGAATATACCTCCGCTCCCACCTCTGTGAGGAATATTGCACGTTTCCCCTCGGCCACCACTCGATTAGCTTGAGTGCTGCCCTCTCCTGTTGTTTCTACGATGTTATTGGCAGTGAAGAACATCTCCATCCTCTCCACGTGGGAGCAGAATGTTTCACGCTCGGCGATGAACTCGCCCACACGCCCGAAAAGTCCACTTGCACCAGTGCTGGTCATTCTGTAAGCTACAACACACACAGTGTTGTCGGGAGATCTTGCACTGATGATTGTCGGCTAATCCAATCCCGTCTTCGTCGCCAAAATGTAGTAAACTAGCATTTAGCATAACACACAAGATGGCGGGTTTCAACCACTTTATTACCAAGGCATCATGGGTATAGCCGCACCTAAATACTAATATGTTACAAACATCAGCAAGGAGCAAAGCTCTTTGTGATGATGATGACGAAAAGTTTGTGTAAATATTGTTTTATATAGCTCAACACCACCCCTCTAAAAATTAGGGAGACTACCGATGAGATCAAATCAAATCATTTTAAATCAAACTAAATGTTGCATGATTCTTGACAAAAACCACGAACCTGAGTAACCAGAGAAAAACCTTTTGGAATAAAAGTCCCTGCTAACGTGGAAAGTCCAATAGAATAGTAGCCTCTGAACAACCACTTAATATTTTCCTTATTTCTCCCCTGTTGTAATACCAGTGTTCACCCACCCATAAGGCTCATTCCTCTAAACTAAACATTAAACTAAACATGCAACGTCATTGCTTCGGCACGTACTTCATTTCTCCATTTGCAAACGTTGGCCGCGTAGCACTTATATTTCAACAGAATTCACTATTGGAGGGTAATGTGAAGTGTTATTTTGTAGCCATGTAAACCATGTGAGCATAAAAACTAACACTTCACATTACCGTGCAGTGGTTAATTCTGTTGAAATTTAAGTGCTACACGGCCAACGTTGGCAAAAACGTAACCCAATAAAAGAGGAATGGTGGGCTAACAAAAACTGAGATCTGGCCATTTCTTGGTAATGAGGAAAGGTTACGTTTTTGCAAACATTGGCCTTGTAGCACTTATATTTCAGCGGAATTAACTACTACTCGAGGGTAATGTGAAGTGCTATTAGCCATGTGAACCACGTGAGCGTTAGCCCTACAAGTGGAATTGGGCTCACACAAGGAAAGAGAAAACTCTGAACAGGGTGGGAGTTGAACCCACGACCTTCGGGTTAGATACATTTTTGCAAACATTGGCCATGTAGCACTTATATTTCAACAGAATTAACCATTGGATGGTAATGTGAAGTGTTTTTTTTGTACCCATGTAAACCATTTGAGTGTTAGTCCTACTAATGAAAGTGGGCTCAATTTGCAAAAACGTAACCGTTCCTTGACATCTTAAATTCCCAGCGACCTGCTCTCGTTTGACCTTTAATT
>OX421453.1:15336535-15339035 GCA_949126865.1 Montipora capitata
CATGAACAGTATCTTCTTCTGGAACACTGAGTTTAGGGATGAGAAAACGTGGAGCTGGTTGAAAAAAAAAATGTCTGAAGAAAACAATTGAAGGTATTATCATGGCTTCACAAGAACAAGCCATCAGAACAAGGTCAATTAAACACCATATTGACTAAGAGAACATCTCCCCCTTATGCAGGCTATGTGGAGAAAGAGACAAAACAGTTGCGTGAATGCAAATACTTGGCTCAGACAAAATACAAGAAATGGCGCCACGATAAAGTTGCTCAGGTCATGTATTGGCAACTGTAAAACATATGACCTAGAACATGCAGGTAAGTGGTATGATCATAGCCCACAAATGATGTTTGAAAATGAGAAAGTGAAAATCCTCTGGGATATGAAGATTCAAAAGATAAGGTCATGGAGCACTTCAGACAAGATATAGTGGTTCTTGAGAAGGAGAGTAGCCATTGTAATATTATAGATGTAAAATGTCATTTTCAAACCCGTGTTGTTGAGAAAGAGAAAGAAAAGGTCGACAAATATCAGAATCTGAAAAGGGAATTGAAGAAGATTTGCAGCTGCAGCAAAATGATGGTGATTCCCATAGTAATAGGAGCTTTTTGTACGATCTCAAAGAATTTCAACTATTGGTTAGTTAAGACCAGACATAATCTGAACCTTGGAACCCTCCAAAAGGCCTGCCTCCTTGGAACGGCTAGGATTTTGAGATATGCACTGAACATCTAAGGTTGAAGGTTGCAACTTGATACTCAGTTGAACATTACCAGCTTTTTCAAATCATTTTAACCGTGAGATGACAAACAATAATAATAATGAGAGGGCATCTTGGCTAGAGGATTGCAGTACAAGTACAACAGATGTGCAAGAAGATATCAGCATCACTGTGGAGGATATTAGAAATGGAGTGAGCAAGATGGCAAACTGGAAGGTAGCCGGCCCAGATCTTGTTCAGGGGTTCTGGTTTAAAAAACTGACAGGATTGCACTCTAGATTGAAAGAATGCTTGCAAGACTGTATATGTCAGGGGAATGTACCAGAGTGGATGGTCAGGGGAAGAACAGTTTTGATACAAAACGACACAGCGAAGGGTGCCCTGGCCAGCAACTACCGCCCTATTGCCTGCCTACCCTTGATGTGGAAGCTCTTGACAGGAGTTATGGAAGAGAAGTTATACCACCACTTGGAAAGGAATGCACTGCTAACAGATGAACAGAAGGGGTGCAGGAAGGGACCCGAGAAACTAAAGATCAATTTCTTGTAGACAAGGCAATCCTGAATAACTGCCGGAGAAGGTTGACAAATTTATCAATGGCTTGGATAGACTACAAGAAGGCATAGGATATGGTACCGCATTCATGGATCCTGAAATGCCTAGAGATGGTTGGGGCTGCCAAGAATATGATCTCTATAATCAGCAACAGCATGGTGAACTGGAAGACAGTATTGACATCAGGAGGAATGCCTCTCGGGAAGGTGGACATTAGGAGAGGGATTTTTCAAGGTGACACCTATTCACCACTACTGTTTATAGTGATCGTGTTACCCTTTACCCTAGTACTACGAAAAATGAGAGCTGGATGCAAACTGGCAAAGGACATGAAGCTCATTAACCACCTACTATTCATGGATGGCCTGAAGCTGTACGGAGCTAGCAAAGATCAACTAAACTCACTTGTTCAAGTAGTAAGAATCTTCTCGCAAGACATTAAGATGTCGTTTGGGCTAGACAAGTGTGCTGTCCTGGAAATGAGAAGGGGAAGACAAGTTGGCAGTAGCGGAATAGAATAACCCGACGACCAGCATATCGGGGAAATAGAGGAGGAAAGCTACAAATATCTTGGAATCTTACAGTTGGACCAGACTCTCAACACCAAGATGAAAGGCGAGATAACATCGGATTATATCAGAAGAGTCAAGAAGTTGTGTAGATCAAAACTCAATGAAGGAAATTTGATTCCTGGCATCAATACCTGGGCTCTATGTGTAGCACGCTACAGTGCGAGGATTGTGGACTGGACAATGGAGGAAGAAGCCAACATGGATAGAAGAACTAGGAAGATCTTGGCAATGAATGGCTGTCTGCACACCAGGAGTAATGTTATAAGGGTGTACCTGCCGAGAAAGGAAGGGGGAAGAGGATTGATCGGCACTGAGGAGTGTGTTAGAAGAGAGAGCAAATCTCTTCATGGCTACCTAAGAGAGAGCACAGAGTGGATGCTTCAAGCTGCGTTGAAGGAGAAAGTGATAGTTAAAGAAGAGAGTCTGCAGGACTATGAGAGGAGGAAGAAAGACGAGAAAGTTAAAAACTGGAAGGAGAAAGCCCTACATGGTGCGTTTGTCCAACAAATATCACATGAAGCTGGAGAGGAGTCTTGGAGATGGCTCAGGAATGGATTCTTAATAAAGGAGACAGAAGATTTGATTCTTGCTGCTCAGCAACAAGCTTTAAGAACAAACTCGATCAAGTGCAGCATAGATAAGACCCCAGAGA
>OX421453.1:15344035-15356535 GCA_949126865.1 Montipora capitata
TTCCCTCTTTATTGTTATCATGTTGCCACTAATCCTGGTATTGAGAAAGATGAGAGCAAGATTAACCACCTCCTTCCTGTTCATGGATGATTTAAAGTGAATATGGATCATATACAGTTATATGGTGCGAAAGACCAACTTGGCTCCCTTGTCCAAACGGTGAGAATTTTTCTGGGGACATTCAAATGTCATTTGGACTTGACAAGTGTGCAGTCCTAGAAATTGTGATGTAAGCTGTTGCGTAAACGTGTTGTTGTTTCGTTCGGTTCTGCCTCATAGTCGATTACCTAGCTAACATTATAGAAATGAATAGAGGAAAATAAGTTCAGAGTACGGGAATAGAACTACCCCATGATAAATAAAAAAAATTGGGGACGTAGAGGTGGATTGATGCAAGTATCTACTGACCAGACATTGAAAAGCCAAAATGAAGAATAGGATTACAGCAGTCGTAAATAAAGTTTCTAGTTTTTACTTTTTAGATGATTAGATACCCGAAAGTGGTTTCTTCCTTGATTTAGTAATTTGAATAATATTGTGTAAAATGTAAAGTGTATCGTTTCGCTGACATCTGTTGCACTTCGCGCCTAATTTTCGCGCCAATTTCGCGGAGAGCAGGAATGAAACCAGAGCGTTTGAAGGTCGCGTCCATTTTGGCCGTCATTCCCGTCGTGCTCAGCGGAAAGTTCGTTCAGCGGACTCCGCCGGTTGAACACTTACATTCGTAACACCATGGGGCAGCATAGACTCAATAGCCTCGCTATCATCTGTATTGAGCGCGCCTTTGGAAATCAGTATGGACAAGATGATTGACATTTTCGGAAAACGCCATGGAAGGAAGAACTATTTTAGCTCTCTTAGCTCCACATTTTAATGTTTACTTCGTAAAAACCTCCGCAACACAATTAAAACGAAACAAAACACAGTCACAGTTCCACGATGGTCGTCACGCACAGTTCTCATTTGCTTGTTTCCGCAAAATTGTTGTCAATGTTGTTGTGTTTTTATCGTAAAATTGGATTCGATCCCTTGACGTCCGAATAGAATTGGCTGGCAAGTTCCTGTGCGAGTCTGACTTTACCACAAAGCGTTTGTAGTAAAGTCAGACGACAACAGTGACAACAACACGAACAAACACGCAAATGATAACGTTGGGTGACTGCATGACGACCATTTTGGAACTGTTATTCTGTTGTTGTTTTTTTTTACGTTATGCGATGTTAAAGTGTGGAGGTCAGCGAGAGTCTTCAGTGTCTCTGGCAGTTGGCGTATATTTCATAAACTCCAATTACGGAACTATCTTAATTTCGAAAAACAAACGAATTTTCGGAAAGACAAACTCAAATTCTCGCAAATTTTAAAACACAAAAAAGTCCGATTTAGAAAAAAAACCCCGGCCCCGCGTTTTGGCTACTACCGATTGTGATGCAGATCAGTATTTTCAATGTCAAAAATAGCCACGGATTTAGCCTGCGCGCAACGCCGGTATCCTTGTAACATCTCAGGGTTTTTGAGACAATGCTATTCAAGTCCCCAGGGAACTCATTTGCCTATTTATGCAAATTTTCTCTGCTTTTCGCTCTCTTTCGCCAAGTTACGCCGTTCTGGTCCAGGAATTTTTTGCCCCTCCCACCTCCCCTTCGGCGACGCTTGCATCTTTCCCCTATCTCTGTCTTACGACCCTCTGCCTCTGCAAAATTTCGCTTCCCATAACTTAGTATCGCGAAGGCAGTCAGTGGTTTTATTGACAGTGAAAATGGTATACTATTCAAATGTTTGCCGAAGACTTGCCTTGCCTCTTTGTTCAGTGTCGGCAGCCTGAGCAGAGGATACGCACAACAATATTTGAACAGAATCCTCTATCTGACGGTGGATTCGCTGTTCGTGAGACCTCACAATGTAATCCAAGAAGTTATTTCTTCATTTTTCAGAAATGAGAATACATTTATTCTGATCGTTCCAAGAGCAGATCGTTCAACAACGATTCCGTTTCGACTCGATAACATGTTGCACAGAACAAGTCATTCATTAATGGTATAAGAAACTGAAATTCTCATATAGCTCATTTTTATTTTCCCATGGAAAACATAATTATATAGCCCATTTGATGGCCGACGAATAGATTACTTTACACAGTCATAGAATTCAGAGTTTCGGAGGCCCTGAAAATGGCGACTGAAGTAATGTGGGCACACAATGTAAAGTGGGTGAGTAAGGTTCTCTAAAAAAGGGACGTAAGGCATGATTCGAGCTACACAGTAGCACGCATTAAGAACAAATGCCATCAAGTTCAATAAAGATAAAATATCACACACGCCACTGTGTTGACTGTGTGGACACGGCACTGAAACCATCAGACATTTAACAAGTGGATGCTCAAAACTGGCCCAGAAGGAATACAAGAATTGCACGCCGGGTACATTGGGAAGTTTGCAGGAAATATGGACTAGAAACATTTAGCAATTGGCATGAAAACCAACCTTAGCCAGTCATGGAGAACGAAGTTGTGAAACTCCCATTGGATATGACCAACTTCACTGACAAGAAGCTAAAACACCTGACATAACCCTCCTGCAGAAGAAGAACAAAGAGTAGAGCTTTATAGACATAGCATTACCTGCAGACCAGAACATTGTGGAGACCCAGAATGGAAAAGTAGAGATACCAAGAACTGGCATTTGAGTAACTTGCGATCAGGCGTACTTTTCTTTAGAGAGGGCGCGAAAAGGTACGCCTGATACAATTTCTTAACGAGTCGTCTGCCCGTAATCCATAATCTAGACTTTAGTCTGATTGGCCGAAAGACAATAGAGCCTTTGGAGCCTCGCTCCGATTGGTTGCAGAATTGCAAATATTTAGGCTCTGTTTACAGCTGCTGTTGCTTCGACTTCAGATGTTTTTCCCAAAACAATTTAAAGGAAGAGCAGCTCTAGAGAATGCATCGAAGAATGGTTTGTCTAAACGAAAGTTATTATAGTTCTTCCTACGAGATTTGGCAGTAGTGTTATTTACGGTCCCGAACATTCTAGAAAAAAAAAGAGCATCGTTACACTTTCACCGACTCGAAAACGTTTGTAGTTGTAGTAAGTCTTTTGGATATATTGGGAAGCAACATGTCGCGAATCCAAAAAGAGCCGAATAGAACTTGATGCTGCCACAATCGGGGAATCAGCCGAGCTTGACGGACACACTTCTTAAAAATGATAGTTGAGTAGCTGCTGTTGGAAACCTAAAATTTCTCAAAGTTAATTTAGATATTAGCATGTTTTATTGGCATCTTAAATATTTGAGTTTAAATAAAGTTTGTTATTGTACTGTTGATTGTGCCTGATAAAGAGACGGATTCGGCGATTTCATCTGGAAATTCTTTTTCCTTGATAGTTTGAACAGAGAAACCGCACCAACTGTCAAGCAGTATTTGCAGAAATACGAGTAGCTTTGATTACATTGACAAAGTCTGAGTTCGCAGATATTCCAGCTAGAATTCTATATTGTTTTCGTCGCCTTGCAGTTAATTTTATGTAATTTCCGAGAAAATTTGATTGGCTCACATTTATAGAATGAAAAAAGAAAACATCAATCTTGACAGTTGAGCGGCAGACGACTCGTTAAGCTATTGTATCAGGCGTACCTTTTCGCGCCCTGTCTAAAAGAAAAGTACGCCTGATGGAAGGTTATCATTTGAGGTGAAGCGGATACACCAGGTTTCAAAACTAAGTGTGATACCCATAGTGGTCGGTGCATTAGGAACCATATCAAAAGAGGCAAGAACAAGGCAAGAAAATTTACGTATACCTGACGTCATTGGCAGTGCTACTGTGGGCCATTCTTACCGCATGTGCTAAGAAAAGTACTGTGTTTCAAAGCTAAGGTAATTAACTGAGACATAATATCATTGACTGGTATAATAATAATAATAATAATAATAATAATAATAATAATAATAATAATAATAATAATAAAACATTATTATTATGCAGTATGTAGTACGTAAGTATGCTTACAAATATAAGTAGGAAAAGGCACTATTGTGTAACAATCCCTACTGTTAAACCTATTTACAAACCAATTGGTGATAACTAACGAACCAACATTTGAGAAAGGAACAAGAGTTTATATTCCTTAATAACTCGTCGAAACCTTGAATGACCTTGCTATGTTTAGGGTGTACGATAAAACTGCCTTCTGCATATTAAACAAAACCTGGTTCCCTCTATCCAAACCTAAAAACTTCCTAACTTTCTCCGCCGTCTCCATGGAGTAGCCTCCTAGTACATCAACTATCACATTAAACTGTGTGATAGTGTGGCCGGGGAACTGTTGGCGCATCTCCCATCTCAACGGCGCATACTTGTCAGTTTTCTCCTGTTCCTTCTGTTCTCTGTTGGAAACCCAAGGGCAGCTCATCTCAATAAGGATCACCTTCTTCTCCTTTCTGTCCACAATTCTCGCATCAATTCTGTTAGCCCTAACTTCCGTATTTTCAGCGAATACTGGCACATCCCAGTACGCGCACGCTCGGTCATTCTTGTACTCGGGTTTAGGTGAGACTGGAGAGTACCAAGGGGGGATACACTGGATAAGATCTAAGTCTTTCAGGAACTCGAAGAAAAGGATTTTCAAGGCTGCATTGTGTCTCTGCATGTACTTAGTTTGTGCCAAGGCACCACATCCGCTAATCACGTGGGCCATAGATTCAGGCCCTTTTCCACACATACGACACGTGATATCCGAGGTGGTCAGCGTCTTCGTCTTGCTCTGGTGGTACAGCTTAGTGGGGAGTAATTTCTGATATAACTCATAGATTCCAGCAACAGTATGCACAGGTGCAGACTTCCACTTACTAAGCCAAGTGAAGCAGTCAATAACTTTGTTATCATTCCATCTTTCTCCGAACAGCTTTTCTTGCCACCTCTGCTCTCTTACTTATGATCCTCGCAGTTATGGACGCAATTTTGGCAATTGCATAGAGAAGATTGAAAAAATCAGGACTTGAACGAGCTTTGAACCCGTGACTTCGCGATACCGGTGCGACACTCTAACCAACTGAGCTATGAAGTCACTGACGTTGGGAGCTGGTCATTTGTGGGTTCTAATTTTCCCGTGAGGAATAAATCAATGGACTAAATGATACATGAAATGAATCATATACTGAACTGCGGATATGAGCCCTGTTGAAGTCCTGAAATTTTCAGGCTTCTTTACGCTATTGCTAAAATTGCGTTCATAACTGCGAGGATCATAGCTTTACTTGATTTCACGTCCGCAGTTCAGTATATGATTCTTTTCATATATCATTTCGTTCATTGAGTCATTCCTCACGGGAAAATTAGAACCCAAAAGTGACCAGCTCCCAACGTCAGTTACTTCATAGCTCAGTTTGTTAGAGTGTCGCAGAGGTCACGGCTTCAAACCCCGTTGAAGTCCTGAATTTTTCAGGCTTCTCTGCGCAATTGCTAAAATTGCCTCCATAACTGCGAGGATCATGGCTTTACTTTATTTATTAATTTTTATTGCACTTTGTAATACCATATTACCATATTAAAATATCTTGAATATATACATAAACTAAATTTAACAATAATAAAGTAATTTAAGAGCTAAAGGCTACAAGCTAACTTAAAAAGATATGTTTTGAGACAAGATTTAAAAGTTAAAATAGTGTGGGCGCAGCTACACTAAAAGATCTGTAACCAAAAGACATTTTTATTTTCCCTGCTGTATGTAATAGAATAGTCCCTGAATCAGAGCGCAGTGAGTAGCGTGCATTAATTAAATCGCTAATATAAGCTGGTGCCATAGTTTAAAAGTACTAAATGGTAGACAAGGCAATCCTGAAGAACTGCCGGAGAAGGTAGACAAATTTGTCAATGGGTTGTACGGACTACATTACAGAAGGCATATGACAAGGTGCCACATTCGTGAATCCTGAAATGCCTCCAGATGGTCGGGGCAGCCCAAGATATGCTATATTTACTCAGCATCAACGTTTACCAAATTGGAAAGCGCCAGGATCTGACTTTGTACAAGGTCGGTCTGGATCAAGAACTTCAAGAACCTGAATGCTCGTATTGCAACTCAGTTATAGTTTGATTTGGCAACCGACATATGGTCAGGGTGGATGAAAAAAATGAAGAGCTGTAGAGAGTAAGGACCCCATGAAAGGTAAAGCAGTATCAAAATAACTGAACCAACACGAGCAATATAGGTAATATTGTCAGCCGTTGCCCAAAGCAGGCTGGCTCCGATCCAACAGAATGAAAAAGGAGGCATTGGCCTTTGGGACCACTTTTTCAACACTGGCACCTTTTGCTGGTAAGTGTAATTTTCATTGAGTAGAGGTGTGGTATGAACATGTGCCATGAGAGTGTTTTGGGAAAAGATGAATTTAAGCTCCTGTGGGATATAAACATATCGAAAGACCACGAAGTTTGTGCAAGAAAGCCAGCTCCTGTATTGATATAGCAACACCATATGATGCTGGAGTAATACAAAAGGTGGAGAAAAATGTGGATACGTTTCAGGACTTGAAAAGAAATTAGTAAGATGTCAGTGAAACGGATGTTGTGCCGATCGTGGTTGGAGTCTTGAGGTCATTGGGGTAGACACGCCCATCTAGCTTCTTCAAAAAACTGCCCTGCTCGGAACATCAAGGATCCTACGGAAGGAATTGGAGCGATAGATGCCGAAGGAAGAATGTATTGTTGTGCAAGTCTATATCTGTGGCAGCTTGTTGCTGCCTGGTGCCTTTGTCCGAAAAGGAACCATTTTAGAACTCTGGTCTTACTTTCGTCTCACTAACTTTGCAAATAAACTTGCCTTTAATTGACTGGTTTCCCAACGACTGAAGTTAGTTGAGTGCATTGGACCATGATATTAAGAGAGTGCATCCGGGATCATAAATGATATCACTTGAGATTTTGTTCCTGACTCACTAGTTGTGGAGGCGGCGAACGTTTTTGAGACATAGCAGACGGAAGAATTCAACTTGCAAAAACCATCTCTGCTGGTCCCTATGAGAACAGATGCCTCGCAATGGCCAATGAGCATCGTTTGAAACAACTCGCAGTCCAGTGCACTTACACGTTAATTAAACAATGAAACGTTACAACCTAGATAAAATTTGACAAGGCTACTTACCATCACTTCCAATACAATTGTTTATCTAAAAGGAAAAAAAAAACGATTTAAGATTCTCAAGTTGGTTCTTGATGTTTATAGCATAGGCGAACCACCCTCTGTTGGTGTTGTTGTTATCGATTTGTAGAAGGATAAATACATTACGGCGGTTGCGATATGCTCAACAATAAAGTTTGAAAGCTAATTCAATGAAAGATCAAACAAAGTGTCAACTGAGTCCTGTGTTATGTTGTTTTGGTCGTTCCGAGCTGTTTGAGGCGTCATTTTTCGAGATCTCTTCTCGACCGACGGTAAAGATAATTGACAAGGTAGATAGCACCCAGCCGCCGGCTTTTGACCTCGTCTTGTTCAAGCTGGAACTGACGCCAAACCAGAGAAATTCTCACCTTAAAAACACCAGCATCCAATCGATTAGGGATGCCCCCATACCTTCGCCGAATGTGAGCGTCATCTTTCGAAAATTCACCCGAGAAAGGCTAACCTGAAATCTATAACAAACTGGGAACTGCCAGAAGAAATTCCTGGGAACTGGGAACTGCCAGGAGGGACTGGGAACTGCCAACGGTCGCGTTGGACTGATTGGCAAATTCGAATAGACTCAAATGCTTCGAATTCCTTTGGTCTGGTTTCTTGCACCGATCATGTTGAGAAACCTTGCCAATTTTCTTGACTGTCTAACCGTCGGTCGAGAGAAAAGACCTCGGAAAATGACACCTCAAACAGCTTGGAACGACTAAAATATAACACAGGTTCCCGGCACAGGATTCAGTTGACGCTTTTTTTGATCTTTCATTGAATTATTTGCTTTCAAACTTTATTACCGAGCAAATCGCAGCCGCCGTAATGTATTTATCCTTCTACAGATTCATAACAACACCAACAGAGGGTGGTCGCCTGTGTTTATAGTTTGACAAAAGTTGACCCATTGATTCACTCAATCACTTAAGCGTTCACTAATTGTGGACGGCCTGAAGCTCCAGTTAATCATAATCATTATCTTTGTCAAAACTGTCTAATTGACAGCGCAAGTGTTAAAATTATGAGGTTGTTTTTTTTTTAAATTATTATCTTTGTGCTTTTACACTATCTCACTGAACGTTCTCGAAGACATGATTCATTTGATGGATATTGCTGGAATATGCGACCGCTGACTTTCCAAAATGAAGGCCGGAAGGGTTTCGACCTACAGTTTCAGTTATTCAATTCTCAAGGACTCGGCGCATTTTCCAGGAATTTTTATCCTCCACACCAAATATGAAAAAAAATCATATACAGTATAAGCCAAACGAGCAAATAAATTTTGGTAATTCTGCCTTATAATGATTGCCAGAACATTCACTTGACGACGTTTGTAATCTGAACGCTTTAATTAATGTCAGTTTAGACTTTCTCAAAGACCTTTTAATTTTTTTCCCGCTTAGTGACTACTTGTTGGTTCAATTTAAAGGACTTTTTTGTTTGGCGCCAAAATTTCACCGGTAACGGCAACAATTCTTAGAATATTAATGGTTCAAATGGTGAGAAGCTTTAGGACGACATATTGTTTTTGCCCTGACTGTGTTGTTCATCGGGAGTCGTGGTGGAAGATGTGGAAGATGCGATAGAACTTGGTCTACAGAGATTAGGATGATCAAAAATGACAGAAAATCCAGGTTCTAAACTCAGCGGCTTCAAAAGATGAGGAAAATTTTTTCGAAAGACCACATGGCATAATTATACTGAATCAGTATGGTTTTATTAAAAACATGCATGCGTTGTGCATGTAACGGGATTGGAGTGGCGCCCATCCCTGCAGTGAGTCACGGCAGATGCCGTGAGTTACTGTAGAAGCTAAGAAAAAGGAGACTTCGGGTTGCCTTCGACTGCGGTCCTCTTGTCTTGTCTTGTCTTGTATTAAAAAGACACTCACTGGGCCGCCATTTTGTTGGCTTAGCAACATAGTGAGTCCAAAAATACATCGATTTCCATTCGCTGAGCTAAAGATGTCTTAACAATATTTTCAATTGAGTATGAAACTCATACGATATACAATAATAGCTGCTACTATTTTTGAAAAAAAATATATAAGAAATGAGAGGCTGACTGAAGCTCCTTAAGAAGTCCAAGCAGTAGAAATGAAAATTTCCCTTTCATTTTCAAACAGACTATGACAAACAAGAGGCTGCCAATTTCTGCTTCTCACTTAAGTCCACAATACCATCGGCAGCAGCAAGATACGCCAGAGGCTCTGAAGCCAGGTTAGCAATGGTGTTATCATCCACAAAAGGAAAATTCTTGAATTCCTGGAGCGCTGCAGGATTACGCATTAACAGTTGAACTTGAACTGTGCAACAAAGGCGTGCTACCTTGAATGCACTTACTATATTGCGGACATGGACGCTGGACTTCTCTTGAAAAAAGTTCAGTCCTGGCTGGATACATGCTTTAGCCTGATCAATCAATCTAGCGTGGAGGGTAACATCGCCATTGGCAATTTCTCTGGCAACAGCCAAGGTGCAAGGTTAGTGGCCTACCCCAACTGCTTGAGCAACAACTGAAAGATCTTCCTAGCATGAAAATATCATGAGGCCGTCACCTTCAAGGCTATCTGTTGACTTAACAAAATGAATACCAACATCAACAATAGCGGCAAGCTCTAAGCGGAGATCTTGAAGGTCTTGAGGATTCCCAAAGATATCCAACAGATTTTAACAGCAATATTGGACAGCAGTCTTTGGGCAAGTTCAACCCCCTTCATTGGCTTTGCAAGAATCCCAAGGCTTGAAATCCTCCTGGACATAACGCACTAAAATAGCAAGTGCTTCGCCAGGTCGGGCAGTCCCATCAAATATAACCGACACTTCTTTAACTTCCTGAAGCTCGGCCTTGACTTTTTTCTTGTTCCCTTGCCAACACAGAAGGAATAATGTCTTTCATGTGTATACTTGCAGTAAGACTATGGGCATACTTCTCAAAAAGAGGGCGCAAAACATATCTATCTTGGAAATTGGTATGCCGGCCTTAAGGAGTGTCTCAACTACTTCAAAACGCAAGACTCGCATATCTGTTGGTAAAGTAGCCCTACTCTCTTGCCTTTACAGACATTGCTCGATACTTTGGCTTTGGCTTGTCCCTCATGATGTTGGCGATGTCATTCAAGTGTTTTCGGGACTGCACATATTTCTGTATGGTGCTCTTCTTCACAGCAACGATTTCGTGACATGCATCTCATCGTAGCTGCCCTTTGACGCAAGCGAATTGATGATCTGGATATTCCTTGATTCGGTCTTGAACCGAAGTTTTGGTCATTGGATTTGACATCCTACTTGCCTTGTACTTGCCCCATGTTCTAGCAACTTAACGTTCTCTCGAAATGGAAGCCCTTCCAGGTTCCGTCATCTCTGCACCATTTTCTCTAGCAGTTTGAATAAGGTCTTCGCTTTCTTGTATGGCTTCCGCCATTTTGCTTCAGCAATACAGGAAGCTATTATATATTCGGAATATTAACACAGGATACCCACCGAGACATCCATATATGGAAGATACACCACAGGACATCCAACGAGACATCCATATATGGAAGATACACCATAGAACACCCAATTACAAAGTGAAAATCGTGCTTATAGCAAGATTTTTCGTTCGGTGTTTGATTTGAAATGGCAAAATATATCAAAAATTGTCATTTTGGTAAAAGTTCTAACAAGAATTTTGGTTGTAAAAACTTTGGTTATAAAAGTTAACGCTATAAAATCGACATTTCGATGTCGACGTGATATTAATAAGACATTAATTTTGGTAAACGTTGCTCGGAAAATTGAAAATGTTGGTCAGAATTGAAAAAGTTGCTCAAAATTGAAAAAGTTGCCCAAACGTTGCCGGGCAGAATCTATCTATGCCCTCTGAAAGGAAAGGATCTTTTTTGTCGTTTTCCAACGGGATCAGGCAAATCACTGTGTTTTGAGATTGCCCCATTTATGTTCGAGGCAACAACGGTAGGGAGCGTTGAAAAGAAATCAAATATGTCAGTTCATGGGCCATTGTAAGTTCGCAGTATCAATCCGGGGAAGAAAATATGAAATATATGTGATGAAAGCTTATGTGAAAGATTTTCCAAATTCGCTTGATAGCAATTGTAAAATAGTAGCTTTAGAAAGGAGGCTGACAGTAAGACAATTATTTTAAATACATTCTTTGTTTACAAAAGCAAATATATCGGCACATTTAACAATTAACAGCATTTCAAGTCTAGACATTTCTTTCGTTAAAAGCCAAAATACATCATTTATTTGACAGAAAACCTAATTGAAGCCATGAGGCGTGGGATAACATCGACCGATTAGAGGAAACCCTTTCTGCATCGGGAACATCCCATCGAGTAAATGGGATTGTTGTCCAAGCCAGGCATTTTGGTCCGAGTCTTCCTCCACCACCTGGAATTGTGCAAGCGAGGACAAGGAAAAGAAGCACTGATCCTTCAGTCATCCCTCCCTACAATGCTGGTGATCGCTGCGGTCCTCCCACGAGAGCATTCGTCGAGGTAACAGCTGAAGAGATCTTGGCAGAGGCAAGAAAGAAGAATTTGCTTTGGATCTTACTGCGACTCAGTGAAAAAGAGAAGAAAAAAGCGAGTGGATGGACAGGATTTAATATCTGTGACCGTAACGAAGTTTAAGTCTCACAGGATGTCATCGCATATCTACCGACTATTGCCCCACTTGCTACAGACATGGCTACCGTTAATAAGGTCCTAGTACAGTCGCTCAAGATCAAGAATACTCTCAAGTTTAAAAGCATCGTTCTCGTCTTTGGCCAAGCATTGTACGCAAAGGCAACTGATATCCAGTGGAAGCAAAGTGAGAGGTTCAAAGATATCGTCCTGAGGATGGGAGTGTTCCACAATAGGCAAGTGCTCAATTGGCAGCTCAAGTGCTGCAATTGGCAAGTGTGTTCCACAATTATTAGCAAGTTCCATAATTGGCAAGTGCTGCCAAGATGGTGGCTTGAGAGATCTTTCCTTTGAATCTGGTGCGATAGCGGAAGGTTCTTTTGCAGGAGTTCTAGATGGCCGTAGATACAATCGGTGCGTTAGACTCCACAAGTTTATGTATGAAGCACTTATGAGACTAGCGTGGCAAGGATTCAGGACCTCGATAAAGGAGAATCAAAAGGAGTCCAAGAAAATCGTTGACAACTTCTTTAGTGAGACTGCCGATTTGTATGATGACATCTGTGAAGATCAGTTCCTGAAGCAGATGACCAGCACTTCTAGTGTCGATTTCATCCATCTCTTTGACAAGTACATGAAGTTTCTCGGTCACGAGAACGGCAAGCTATCCGAGTTCTAGTTATATTGCTTAGAGCTGGTAGACATTCTCCTT
>OX421453.1:15361535-15374035 GCA_949126865.1 Montipora capitata
AGTGAATTACCCGGTGGAAAGCGACATCCACCTTTAGAACAAGCGAGGCCTGAAGACTTGCTGAATGGTAACGTGCGTGGAAGGGAGACATTTTGCACTCGTGCTCATTCGTTTTGTCTTGTGTCGCACTTTTTATACCTATCTCGAGTACAATTTAAAATAAAAACGATTTCAAGTGATATTTTGAAAGTTCTCAAAACTGTACGAGTCATTAGGCCTGTTCCAAGCGTCGTGCTACTGCCGTGCCGAACTCAAATGAAATTGTCATTTCGATTTAAGCACGGCAGTAGCACGCCGTTTGAAACCATTAAGCGCGGCACGGCTGACTTAGGTTCGGCACGACTACTTAGCACGGCAGGACTTGCCGTGCCGCACGGCAGTAGCACGACTTGGTTTCAAACGGCGTGCTGTTGTTGCACCGAACTCAATTCATAAATTAATTTAATGGACTTTGCATTATTTGCATACTATTACGCTGGATAGATGGTTTATTTTGTCTTTTGAATTTGGCGCGACTGTATTAGGTTCGACGTTTGAAACCGCTGCCGTGCCATCGTCGTGCCACTGCCAAGCCAAATTTATTTGAGTTCGGCACGGCAGTAGCACGACGTTTGGAACAGGCCAAAATAAGTCTGGAAATTTTTCCCGGGTGTTTTTGTCGCAATAAGATCTTAACAAATGCTTGAAGTAATGCGTGACATATTACAGTCAAGTTACCTGCAGTAAAAGTTGCGAACTTGTTTTTAATTTTTCAAATATATAAAAATATTCGAGAAATTTAAAACGAGCTTCAAATTACTCGAGAAATTGCCTACCATTTTGTCTAAGGCACATTCAACGAGTTTTCACGGGGAAGGATCTATCAATATAAATTGTGTTCAGATATGAAAAACTTTCATCCAGTCCTTAGTGCTCTCGTCAAAACTACAGCCGGCCATTTTTTTGTTGAGATTTTGCAACTCGCAAGCGTGTTTTTTTTTAAAATATTAATGTATAGATTTAGCCGAGCGTAAAAGTGGAGCTCCCGTTTCTACCCCAGAAAGCAATATAGTGTATATGTAGACAATTATGCTTCTGCATAAAGTACGAAATTAATCGTCATTACTGTATGTTGTAGTTTTCCATCAAAAACCTGAGGCGTGGATTATTGAACTCACACGTTTATTAGCGAAGCAACTCAACTCAACAAATAAAATCACTTTTCTTTTTCTAACGTGGTGGCCTGGGTACTACCAACACGACAACCGCAGGCCGGAACTGGAAAGAAAGCAAGGTCACGACACTGTATACAGTTTACAGTGATGAAACACCTCTGAGCTGATAGCAGGAAACAAACAAGCCTTGCAAACAATCAACAACAATTTTAATCTACAACTAAAACTGAAATTACATGCACAGTTATCTCTTTCACAACATTTCCCGCCTGACTGATAATCTTTACACCCTCTCTCTTCAAATAAACGTACTGCAATCCAAGATAATTTTTTACGGCGTCGAGAGTTCAGCTATAATGTCTGACGAAATAGACAATGATGACAAGAAAACTAGCCAATGATGTCTGCTGTAAGCTTGAATGGCGACGTGGTGTGTGACTGTTGAAATATGCCAGAATCTCTGCAACACGGAATTACAAACGTTTTCAGGCCTTCCTCGTTTATTTTAGCGAGTTTTACAAATTTGTGAGGCAGCGAGGTACCAGTGCATTAAGAAGGAAAACATTACCTGAAAGGTAACCCTTGCAAGTAAGTGTTTTGTCTCGACTTTTTCTTTTTTTTTCTCAGCTTTACGGTGTTCTTCATTAAAATTTTCTCTTCTTCTCTTTCCCCGGCTTCTCTTGAGGCTTTCTGATCTTCGCTCAAATTTCTTAAATATCGTCGCCTCTTAGCTCGTGCTCTCTCCTGCTCTTTATCCCGTTGATCATCACTAATATCACAAACTCTTTTTCAAAAGTGACGAAGGTCAGTGGGGTAAACGCGGGCTGCACAAAAGTTTCTCGCCAAGAAAATTCGCCCATTCGCGCCTCAAAGACTCCCCTTCCTTCCCTTTCTTAGTCTCCCATCCCCCTCCCCCAGAGTCTGTACGGACGTACGCTCGGTCAATCACGTGACAACCAAACGAAAAAAGTTTGACCAAATTTTCTTAAATGTGGGGCTCTGCCCCAGGCCACTTGGCGCCTTGGCGGCCTGGATCCCCGCTTCTAAGGGTGAGTTTTTTCGGGAAAATCCGAAAACGGATTTTGCGTTTTTTTTTTTTGGGGCGAAATCCAAAAACTGATCATGAATCCAAAGTATCCACACCCGAGGAGGATGCTTCTAGATTTTTGAGATCCACCACTTCAGCTTTCAGAGTTTCTTCGGGAAAGGGTCAATCTCGTACCCAAAGTCCTTGGGCATTTCGGTGAGGGGGTGAGCACCCCGAGAGACTCTGGGATAATAATGGACTTGAACTATTTTTTTCATTACAAGTACAAGGAAGGGTTACGTTTTTGCAAACGTTGGCCGTGTAGCACTTATATTTCAACAGACTTAACTATTAGAGGGTAATGTAAAGTGCTAGCTTTCTACTCATATAGACCATGTGAGCGTTAGCCCTACTAATGGAAGTGGGCCCACACAATTGCACAAGGACAGAGAAAAACTCTGACCAGCGTGGGAATAGGTATTTTTTTGATTGGTCGCTTCCATAACAATGGCAGTCTGACAGGAAGTCTGTAAATAATTCGGAAAACCCAGAATTTGGAGAGAGATTAAAAATCTAAAACTAGTTTCAGTGCTGTTTGTTTTTTCTATCTCAGAAATATATAAATCACAAAAATAATAAAACGACGGGGTTTGAATTATGTCTTATACCGCACGGGAATTTTTACACGCTGCTAAAAACTGATTACTGTTGCTGTTGCAAAAGTACCGTGACAAAACATTACATCAGTCTCTTTGAGGAGAAATCCATGGAAGAAGGTCTCGTCGAGGCCATTCAGAATTACGGAAACATAAAATTGTAGGAGATGGACTATTGATCGAGTTACGAGTTGAGTTTGTCAATGAGTTGAGTTTGAGTTGAGTTTGTGTTGAGTTTGAGTTGCGTTTGAGTTAAGATTGAGTTAAAATTGAGTTAATATTGGCATTTTTGGCACTTAAAGCTAATAAATATTAAGTAGAAGTCACTGGGAAGACCATGAAACACCTTTTTCGTGAAGTACATAGATGTATATTTGCAATATGGTTTTAAAGTGATCAGAAGAATCTTCAAATTTCATGCACTGCAGTATTCTTGTTTACCAGTTTACCAGTTTCAGCACTTGGACTCCTTCGATTTGACTACTACCTGTTTCGCTGTTATGTGGTCTCATCGATCAGTAGCCCCTTCAGAAGATTATGCCAAGTCGACCACATGGTTGATGAAAAGACCAGACCACTGACAACACCGTACTCGTTTGGACTAGTGTGTGCGATCTTTAACATCCCACAAACTTTATGAACATTGAAGGTTGTGAGACGGGACCTGCGATTTCTAGTCTTAAGCTTATTCGCGAAGACTTGAAAGTCTAACCATTTGCGGATGTTATTACAAAGGCAGCACTTTCTCCTCCGTTATATTAAGACCCTGAGTGTTACGAGTCCGGCCGGAGTCGAACTCACGATCTCCTGCATAACAAACTGAACCACCAGCGAGCGGTTGTTCCTTCTAGCGATCAAGTCTATCGACGCAGAGATGTCTTCTTGTAAAGCTTGATGGGATTTACTGTTAAGCCAGTTTATAGCCCCGGCGGCTAAACAATGAAACGTACCGTTTGTTGTCCAGCAGCGTGGTTCTCATGATCGGGTATCGGGTATCGGAATGAGTGAGCCGCATGAGGGTTTAAGTAAAACAAGGAATCCGGAACCCTGGAACGCGTTTTTTCTCTTACTGACCCTAGCCTATGAAGGGTAATTGAAAACGAGGGGATCACTTTAGTGTTAAAAAAAAGGTTGACAGGCCTACACGACTCCCTCGTACGTGGTCTGGTTTATGTTGCCTTTGTCATAATTTTGCTCTCCTGAGTACATATTTGAATGGACGCCTCTTTTAGGCGGTTCCTGTAGGATTCATTTAGCAATGGTTTTAGCCCTATGAGGCTTTACATTTGAATCTCTATACTGCTGTGTGATACGTATTCTTACAAGAAAATAGTTGGTCTCGAAAATAATGTTTTTGGTTTCTTGGTGTTGATTTTCCCAGCAGTAATGTGAATGTGACCTTACGGCCTCACGCTTTTGCGCCAATTTAATTCTAGGCTCGATCGATATGTTTATCGGCAGTAGAAGCGACTGATCTTCTGGTTTTAAAGGTTTGACCCGGGCCCGGGTTCATTTTGTTTTTGAACGCCTGTTACATTGTGCCCTGTATCAGTGAGATAGCTGGCTTCTTACAGACTTTGTTTGCCTTTTTTCTGCGTTTCTTAGCAGATTGTTACGCTCTTTGGAGGCGTTGTTTTCTTAAATTGTTTCACTCGTTCTTCTAACGTCTTCAGCGTGTTTTGGTTTGTGGCCATGGTCAGTAACTATCTTCCTTGAGTTTCTGGAATTAATTCGTTCTTGTCGATGCCCTTTTGATATTTGATGTCGATGTCTTTAAGTCGCTCCTTTGTCGTGGCATTTAGATAACCCGACTCTAGATGGAAGTTCTCTGACGTATCATTTGGTCAGGCAAGACCGCGGTTTCGATCCTATCATGTGGATCTCATCAGTTGCCGATAGCTTCATTTAAGGTTAAGAGCTTTGTCTGCAAAAACCATGTGTGTTTGTCTCTATTTGTACTCGATGGAAGGATCAATTCTGATTGGCTATTAGAATTCTAGCCAATGGAGTTAATGTGTTTTCCATCCATATGAGCGTAGCTTGATGTTGTGTTTCTTTAGAAGTATTCACATTACTGCTGAGAAAATCAATCGCCAAGAAACTAAAAACATTATTTTCGAGACCAACTATTTTCTTGGAAGAAAACGTATCACACAGCAGTATAGAGATTCAAATTTATCGAGCACTTTCAACCTGCCATTTCCACTGGTTTAACTCAAGCATGCGCAATAAGACCGGAACCCACGTTTTCTGGGAAAATGAAGTCCATTATCCCAGAGTCTTTCCGGGCGCTCACCCGCTGACCAAAAAACCCGAGGACTCTGGGTAGGAGATTGAGAAAGGATTTGAAAAAAGTACTTTTGACAAGCGGTTTTCCATGCTAAACTGATACATAACAGCTACCGTACATGCATTCTCATTTTTACCGTATGATCGAAGACACGAATAGGTCGAAAATAGTTAGGTTTTCCTGCAAATTTCACCCCAGAAATTACACTAAAAGTTTCTTGACAGCAATGATACTGTTAGCACGTTTCCTACAGCAAAAAAGTAAACTGCAAAAATACCCTCTGTAATCGATTTGTACCTTAGCACGCATGTTTTTCGTCATTTCCTTTATCGATCTGGCCCTCTAAGGTATTTTTTTCGGTGGCATTTTCATTGAAGAATTTCTCCAAAACAAACCAGTTAACCGCTAATTTTTTTTCGGTTTTTGTTTCGTTTCCTGAGAAACGAAACGTATCTATTTTAACTTCAGGGTGAACTATTTACACAGTGAGGCAGAGTAGCCAATCAAAACGGAGTTTGTAATTGAAAATCTAAAACATCTATGAGATGTAAAAACAAACTTATGAACATGTGAACATGAAGTATCGAAAATCATAATGCTGACAAACAAAAAGCGAAGGAAATGGGTCACAATTATGAAGTTTTGACTATCTAAAGGATTTTGGGTTAGATTAAAGCGACATATTGTTGACAAATCCAAAGGTATTTCTCTTCGCGTTCACGAGTAACGTAAACAATCTTCGCACTAGTGAGTCGTAATAGAAAATTCGGTTAACCAGGAACCAGTTATTTTAAAGCTAGTACCTGTTTATCTTCCTTTAAAATACAGTTAATTTTGTTGATTTCATTAACAATTAAATGTTACTCAAAATAAAAGCAAATAACATAAACTATTAAGTCATGAAAATAGCAGTTTGATTTCTCTTTTTTCTTTTCATTTCGTTTTCTTCGCTCACCTTTTACTGTAATTGATTTCTTATGCACGTATCACCAAGGAGACCTCTCAGCATTAGCCCTATGGTTTTTAGAGGTCTCCTCGCCACTAACTGTATGTTTTAAAGTTTATATTATTTATAATTAAGGCAAAAATAAAGACTGAAATCTTGAAACTGCTTAGGTTCACCTTTTTAAAAAAACGTGTAATGAAAGATTCACGGAAAACGGAAATTAAAATGTTATGCAGCGGCATTTGAAGGTAAAATAGGTATTTGAACACTTTATTTTTTTTTTGTATTTTAATTTTTTTTCACTTTACAGGTATATAATACAAAAACGTAGAAAAAGATACAAAACAACTGCAACGAAAACTGTGCTACACTATACTACACTACACTACACTACAACCAAGAAATACTTAACAAAATTAAATAAAAATAGATATACAAGTATAAATAAAGTGTACGGGAATTATAGAAAACAAAATTTGGATAACAGCTACTATTGTATTTATTGTATTAATGGAATTAGAGGTTTCCATTTTTTGTCGTGGAAATGGATTTTGTTGCTTTTTCTCGCAATAACGCGTTCGGTTTCAAACGTTTTCTTAAATTTATCGACTAAAAATCTTAATTTTAGAGGGCCCTTATTTAACTTACAGCGATAAATAAAAAACTTACTTTCAAGGACAATGTAATTGATTAGGATGTTTATACTATCGCTCGTATCTAGAAACCCGAGAAGAACATCCTTGATGTCAAAGCTAACAGTTACATTTACAGAATTAAGAAGAGCCTTCAAATCGTCCCAAAAAATACGCACTTTTGTACAATAAAAGAAAACATGTTCTATGGTTTCTAACTCCTTTTCACAAAAATCGCATAAAGGAGAGTCGACTTTTTTAAACCTAAACAGCGTCTTGTTTGTGTACAAGATCCTGTTTAATAGTTTATATTGGAATTCTCTTAATTTAGTGTCCAATGTTGTTTTGAAAGGCAGCAAGTATATCTTTTCCCAGTCTAACTGGGATGTGTGGGTATTGAAAAAAACGTTGTATTTCCTCTGCGCTATTGGTGTAGAAGATATCTTAGAAACAAAACTTTCATATAATAACTTCGATTGTAGACTTCGGAAATCAACTCTTTTCCCTTCAATATGTAAATAAAAGTCATCTGGGAATAGGTCATTTGTTCTTGAGGCGATAGAAATTTTATCTGTTTTTAATACTTTGCACCATTCTTGCGGAAAAGCAGCAAGGAGACTGAAAAGTAGGAAATGCTCAATTGGTGAGAGAGTTGAATATAATGGCTCCTTGTTTGACTTGAGCTCTCCCCTTGTGTCGTAGAGATCTCCAATTTTAACAATTCCAAGATCAACCAGCCTATTGTTATAAATTGACTTAGATTCAATACAAATAAACCGATTATTCCATATGACTTGATTTGCTACTTCAGAGAGTGAGGAAGGGTTGTCCTCGTTTAGAAGGGCCCATGTCACAATGCATTCTTTGTAAAATTCTGGAAGAGCTATCGATAATTTAGTGTAGTTGAAATTACAATGAGACAAGAATTTCCCCCCTACTTTTTTAAGATAAAAATCCAAAAAAAACTTCCAGCTGGCACGATCGGTGGACAGATATCTCTTTATACAGATTATTCTTTGGGCAGAGATCATAGACTCAATATTGGGCATTTTTAAGCCTCCTTTATCAATTGGGTTGATAAAAGCTGTGCGCTTTACCTTGTCATTTCCTTTCTAAACAAAAGAATATAATAAAGTATTAATTTTTTTAATAAACTCTTTTTTGTTTGAAATAAGAACAACCCTGTATAAGATCTTTGGTATAGCAAAAGATTTGATCACTTGAATTTTTCCAAGTAAAGTAAGTCCTCTCCAGCTCCAGCCCTTCAACAATCTTCTCAGAGATTTCTCGATTGATTCAAAATTTAGTTTATAAAACAGTGAGTGGTTAAAGGTAAAATTCACCCCTAAAATTTTTATGACTTTACTTATTTCATTTACGCCTAGTTCTGAGCTACTAACTTCCATATTTCCGAGTAAAAGAATTTCCGTTTTTTCGTGATTTACCTTCAATCCGGAGTATGTACTAAACAGAGTAAGAGTATCAAAAAGGGTGCGATATGATAGCTTGTCCCTAACAAATGATGTCATGTCATCAGCAAATATGACTAATTTGATTTCATTACCATCCACTAAAATGCCCTTGATTTCATCGTTATTACGTATCGATAATGCCAATAATTCAAGTACTATTATGAAGAGTGATGGTGAAAGTGGGTCAAATTGGCGAACGCCCCTCTTAAGATTAAAAGAGCGAGTGGAAAAACCATTGTTAATCACACAACCTGTTATATTTCTGTAAGGCCCGGTTCAAACGTCGCGCTATCGTCGTGTCGAACTCAATAAATCAATTAAGTTCGACATTTAGCGCGACTGCAGCTCGATGTTTGAATCCAACGTCGCGCCAGAGTCGAGTAGCGCGACAAGCTGGATCGAGCTACCCGACTCTGGCGCGACGTTGATTCAAACGTCGAGCTACAGTCGCGCTAAAGTCGAACTAACAGAATATTAAGTTCAACGGCGGCACGACGTTTGATTCAAACGTCGAGAAAAATTGATGCGAAACCTAATGCATGCATTATGATAATGTCGTCCCGAACACTTTCACAGCGGGATCACGTTAAACGCATGCGTAGATATGTTTCAGATTTTGAAATATGGCGGCTTGGAGAAACACCTATGCATGTAGCGATGTGAATGACGACGAAAGCTTGAATTCAGAGTGCGAAGATGAAGTCCTATCATCAGAGCAACTCGAAATCAGTACAGAGTCGGACTTATCAGAATGTTCAAGCGTATCAACAGCAAAATCAAAGTCAAGCTCTTCGCGAAAGGCGGGAAGGAAGGCCGTATGGCGAGAAAAGGTAATAACTGATATGGTGGACATAATTTGTTCCAGTGAATATCTGAGGAAAAATCTTATCTTCAGAAACACTACCCGTGCCAGAAACACGGCAATTTATACGGATGTTGTGAAGCAGCTTAAGGAACGACTCGCTAGCCGCGGAGAGAATTTTCCTTTCAACGTGACTCAAACAAGGAACAAATTTAAGAAATGTGTTGCTGAATGCAAGAAAGCAGCTTTAACCATAAAAACGGCCACTGGAATCAAACGGTTTCAAGAAGAGAAGAACCTCGGTGAATGGTTCAACCAGCTTTACAGCTTTGTCAAGACTCGTGATTCGTGCACACCAGAAATGGCTCTGGAACCCTCATGCTCAAACAGTGGGGAAAGTCCTGAGACTGTTGAGGGCACCGAGGCTGGGGCAAACTCAGATTCAGGAGAAATAGAGGTGAAAGATAAGAACAGTAGCAGTAAAGCACAGCACGTTGTGTTAACATCCTTCTTCGTCTTTCTGCAAGAATTCTACGCAAAAGGAGAGCCCTTTTTCCTTGGCCTGCGGATAAATCCGTGTCCGCCATCTTTGTTGACTTGACCCCAGTACGGTGTTTTCATAAGAGGCGACTGGTGACGTGTCAGTTTCTATTAAATGCGACGTTTGAATCAACTGTCGCACTGCAATCGTGCTGAAGTCGAACTTAATAAAATTGAGTTCGACATGACGGTGGCGCGACGTTTGAACCGGGCCTAAAACGTCTTGATCCACGCTAAAACGGATTCACCAAAGCCAAAGAATTCCAGCGATTTGAGAAGGAAATTCCAATTCAACGAATCGAAGGCTTTCTCAAAGTCTATCGCGGTCATTATACTTTGGCAGTCTCGCATTTTTGCAAACTCCATGACGTCGCTTATCGTACGAACTGCGTCGAAAATGGTTCGTCCTTTGACAAAGGCATTCTGATCATAATGAATGATATGAGGCAAAACTTTCTCTAGCCGTTTAGCAATGGCTTTGGAGCCAATTTTTACGTCAACATTCACTAGAGAAATCGGTCTCCAGTTTTTAATCAATCACCTGTCTTTGTCCTGTTTCTCAATTAAAGTTATTACGGCTTGTTTTTGCGTCGTTGATAATTCTCCGTGAAAATAGGCATAATTCAAAGAGTCAACTAGAAACGATCCGATTTCTGGCCAAAAAAATCTTGTAAATTTCTACTGTGAGCCCATCGTTCCCAGGAGTTTTATTGTTGTTGAAGGTCGACAAAACCTTGAAGCATTCGGAATAAGTTAACTGGCCCTCACACATTTCACGCATTGAATCAGTTAACTTAGGAGATGAAGAGAAATTTTCAAGAAAGGGACATGTTGAATAGTCACTTCGTATTCCTGACTGTTCGTCGTAAAGTTTCGAGTAAAAACTGTAAATTTCATTCGTAATAGTGCTCGGGGCGGTAGTCTCTTCTCCATTTGTCCTAAAAAGTTTTCTTATGCAGCTTTTCTTCTTATTACTATTCTCTAAATTCAAGAAATACTTGCTGTTCCTTTCCCCTTGTTCGTACCATGTAGCACGGGTCGGATGATTGAGCCCCCTACAATGTAGTCATATTCTTTTTCGTACTCCGCTGTAGCCGATTCCAGGTTGGCAAGATTTTCTTGCGTTGGTGATTGTGCAATTCTCTCTTCGCATATTTTAAGCCTATTTTCAATTGCTTGGATTTTCCTTCTCCTTTCTTGAGCTTTCAATTTACTAAAAGATATACTTTCCTCGCGAATTTTGTATTTCATCCAATCCCATTTAATTCTCAGATTAACACAGAAATTAATTTCATCGAGCCACATTGAAAATTTTTCACGTAAACGCTGAATAAACTTTATGCTTCGATGTATGAGGGTTCCCAATAGAGTTCTTCAATCCCACCATCCCGACCAAAATTTTCCCTTCATCCCGAAATCCCGAACGTTTTTATCGGCCAATCCCGATCCCGGTCATGACGTCACAGCAAGATGTCCAAAGTTGATTTAGAATACACCTCGTCAGTTTTTTCCACCAACCTTCATGATCCAATTGACCTTAACTCAATAATTGTAGCATTCACATGCAATCACAGTTTTGAAACCGAAATGATGCGTGATTGTCCATTATTATATAGCAATGTACCGGAGGGACAGGCCTACATGACTCCCTAGCGCGTGTTTTAGCCTTTCAGTTTTGTAATTTGGCGCTCAAGAGTATGTATTTGATTGACTTTTTGTAATATATGAGGGGGGGGGGGGGGGGTTTAGATTTCTTTGAGCATTGATCTATTAAATGACAGTCTTTCATGAGGATTTGTTTAAACGTTCGTCGCTGCTGGGTGGTATTGTGTTGCTCTCCTGTGGTTTTTGAAGGAGTGCCAGCTTCCTGTTTTTAAATTGCCCTTCTGAGGTCCTTTGAACAAGATTCTTGGGATAACCTCTTTCAGGTACGCGTGATCTAAAATTTTGGATGAGCTCATCAAACATTTTTTTAGAAACGTTTGTTCTGAGAAGTCTCAGAGCTTCACCTCTGACGAAGCCTTATTTGACTCCTGGTGGGTGGCACGAGGAGAAGAGACTGTGTTGAAGTGTTTGAGTAGGTTTGAAGAGCGTGCGCATATCAAGGACTGAATTACTCTTGAACCTTTGGCCTTTGTAAATGCCACTGTTTGTACCCAGAAATGTCGTTTCTGTATATGAAATTTCAGCCGTAAGTTTGATTGTGGGGTGGTGTTTTCTTGTTCAATGAACTGCATTATCTCCTCTCTGTTTGTACTTCTTTTGTCTTTTCTTCTTTCATTTGTACTTCTTTCTTATTTCCGCTCTTTCCCTTCTCATAAAAATGAGCCACACAACCAATAATATCATGTACGTCGCGAACAGCGATGTCTGTTCTGTCCGACATTTTCAAAAACCACGGTATAAGTTTGGCCTATGCGATACAGCATAAAGGAGACACGTTTTGTAAAAACGTGATGTGGTTACAAGTAACAAAGGTCATGAGGCCTTTGTGTAATTGGATCTTATTACGGTCAAAGTTCAAGACAAAGAGCACGCCATAGGGATCACAAAAGGCACGTGTCAGCGTAGTGGAGATTGCTCACCTTAAATTTCCTGTCGTTTCCGTCGTTGCCGAAGGCGAAAGTTGAGCTGGTTTTAAATTTTTTGCCGTCAGAAAACCCGGATCTTGGAGCTTCTGAGGTCCAATATCCCGGATCCCGCTTCGTAATAACGTTAAATCCTGCTTCCCGTCCATAAATGCAATCCCGAATGCCGCTCCCATATTTCTTTGGAATCTCGAATCCCGGGCTTCAAAAAATCAAAATCCCGGATCCCGAAAACCCTATCATGACTGCCCCTCATGTATTGTGCACATAAACAAGTATCTGTTCTTCTCTTTAATGGTTAACATTCCTTGACAAGCTTCTCGCCGTCCAGAGATCTGGAGTTTGCGCACACATTTCTATTTTTGTTTCTCTAGAGTTTCAATAGACGAAACG
>OX421453.1:15379035-15384035 GCA_949126865.1 Montipora capitata
ATATTGTACTCCGCACAATAAACTTATTTAAATTCTCTTACTGAATCTGGCTTCTTGGTGTTTTTAACTTTTTTAGTTATTTCAAGAAGTCAGTACCCTTCTTAGTTAATTAATTAATTTAACAACTTGTAAAGAAATAACTATAATATCCTGCTTTGGGCACAATAAAATTATTGTTATTATCTAAATTTCACTAATGTAGCTTTTTTACTGGGTTGCCCCCAGTTGGAATGTGCGTTGCATTTCGTCATTTTTTAATTTTTTTCCCTGTCGGTAAAAGTCTTGCCCGTCATTACCCTGCTAAGTGGTGTCTTTGTGCCTAGAGTCTTCTGTGCGTATTTTGTTAGGTTTGAGGGGGCTGGGGTAATGCGTAGATTTCTCTGGTGCACACGGGAGGACATTTAATTAACCTGCAATGGCGTCGAGTGTCATTGTAACGCGCATGGCGTTTTAGTACATCTTTAAACAAAATATACCCATATGGAGCTCAAGAATGGAACGTCAAGACAGGTGGTGAAACATAAAAAGCGAGGAGTAATGGACTTCGACAGCAATCTTTCACCCGTCGAGCCGAAATCAAAGTGAGCTGTACCTCGAGCTCTAATATTTCGCCAAGGTGGTGTTTTGTACAACATTGAAACCAAATGGAAATGTCTCTGGTAACTTATGGGTTCAACAAAGACAGAGAAGGAATCGAACACCTTAAGTGCATGGATCTGTCCAGTGTTTACTGAAGTCGCATCTAAAGTCTTCTGGCAATTTTTTTTTTGTACTCAACTCTGCAAAGGTAAAAAAAAATTGGAAATGTGACAGTGAAAAATTATTTGCTTGTTGTCTCTTTTGTGCTTTATTATTTACGGTCAAGGTTCTTTCGAAAAGGGTTTGATGTGAAATGTCAGAAATTTATTTACTTGCATATGCTTTGTGACAACGATTGTGTCTCGTATGCACGCGCGCAATTGAAATAGGAAGGGTTTTTTGCCTCTAATAGGAAATATGTTGTTTGTTCCAATAAATTTTTCGCTAAAAAAGATTTTTGTGAGATTTCCATGTTTTGTGAAATTTTTATTTTCGAGCTTAACAAATTTGCATACGTGTGTTGAAATATGATAAGGGAGGATTTTTGTTGTAGTGCACTGTAAGCAGCACATAAGTCACGAAAATAAACAGGTCTGTTGTTAAGCGTGCTTGAGTTTCAACAAAATGAGCCCCAAAATCGGAAAAAAAACGTGACGCTGATGAATAATATTAAGTAGCTGCTATTACCAAAACGATGGAATTTCCT
This sequence comes from Montipora capitata, assembly GCA_949126865.1. NCBI lineage: Eukaryota > Metazoa > Cnidaria > Anthozoa > Scleractinia > Acroporidae > Montipora > Montipora capitata. The sequence continues at coordinate 15,380,321 of OX421453.1, forward strand.
TGTGATAAATAACCTCGTCTTGGAGAGTAAATTTTTGACTTTGCAGAAGCAATGGTCAACTTCAAGAGTAGGGCGATTGTGATCTTTGTGTTGAATTCACACATTTATTTTCAAACTTTATAACACTTGAAAGAAAAAGAAAACTATCAAAAGCAAAAACCCGGTATCTTGCCATCATTTGACACAGATGCTTCACTGTTTCGCGAGTAAACATGCCGCGGTAACTTGATCACGACGCCTGCTGAATTCGATGTCACTTTAGATTTTTCGATTCATTTGTGCAACCAAAAGTAAAATAACAAAATTGAACGTAGCAAAACTCTCCCAAAATGTTTGTCGCTGATCGTAACTTTTTATATTCGCGGTTCAAAATTGATGTTGTTTTCATGTCATAAATTTTATTGCTGATGGCAAAATATTTTATTCTCGATCGACCGTCCTGGAAACTTCCTTCTGCTCTTCCTAAAAACTGTGTATCAATTTTTATTTATAAAAATATTGAAGGGCCGCAGCCAGGGTGAAACATAGTTGAAATATAAAAAACGATCTCTGGCTAAAATGATTAAAAACTACGAGCTTTCGACTGCCCGAACTGCAGTCTTCGACGGGTAAAATGAATAATAAGAAAGCGATGAGAAAATTTGAATAAAAAGCGTGAATTGCGAAATAAAAATGTAAATGATTATGAATGTTTGTTAAAAAGAATGTTGTATTGCCCAGGTAACGGGCAAGAATTGTTATCTGCGTTAGGTGTCACTCTGGTATGCCACGCTCCTAATGTTTTTCTGGTTCTAAAAGTGCCTTTGTCAATAATTGACGCGTTTTCAAAATCAATGGCGTGGTTGTTGGACCAGGCGTGATTAGCAATTCTAGAACCTTTGGCCGCAGTTTTGGTGTTTCTCAAATGCTCTTTTTTTCGGGTATTAAAAGCTCTAAGTAGAGCTTTTAATACCGGCAAAAAAGAGAACATTTGCCTTACAAAGCTGTCAGATGCTCAGAGTGCACGCTTAAACTTGTGGTGAAAAGAAGTTGTGAGGGAACTTGAAAATGAACAACATGTCACCCCAGAAGCCAATGTTTCTCGATTCCCTTTTATTTTCTTCAATCTTTCTGGGTTCAGTACTTTGCTAGTAACCACATGTCTTCTCAGCGGGCTATTTACCCAAGACTTCTACCATGGCACTACAATGATATACAATACCAAAACAATATCGTGCACTGTTAGAGCTACATATTACGCAAAAACAACTTGAATCTCCTGAAAGACAACATGCAGCTCAGTTGACAATATGTGTTACTTCACTACCACACGTAAGCAATGTGTGTGTGTGGTTTTTTTTTTTTTTCTTAAGATGACAGGAATGTCTTCTTTCTGACAAATGATTAATTAATAGGCCGGTAGCCAATGTTTTTAACCTCAAAAAAGGATCTGTTTCGTCGTATGAACGTGTGAGCCAAAGGGCCTCTGCTGGTTTGACTTCTGGGTGACCCCTTAAATGGTCTTAATGACCCCCGACTTGAAAAAATTGCCTGGAACGCTGCACGCACCACAGGCAACCCAGTGTACACTCACGGAGCGTCTAGTTTCTAAGATCGTCTTAAAATAACGCAAGTTTCTAAAAATGTACCTTATCTCGAAAACGAGCACGGTGAACCCCCAATTATTATTATTATTTTTTTATTTATTTATTTTTTTTTTTTGCCTTTTTGACAAAAGTAGATCATTACCTTTCTGCGTGGCAAGTTTTAAAAAAATCTGTACGTGGCAACATTTTGAGCGAACCTTTTCAGAGAGGACAGCGATATCGATTACTGAATGAAGGCCATCAAATAAAAAAATTCAAATGAATTGAAACGCGTTTCATGGCATGTTACTCAGCAATTGTTTTGTAGCTCCTAAGGGGACGAAATGCAACTGGGATTGCGGCCCTGTTGTTTTCTCCTATTACGTATCCATTTGTCTAGTACTTTTTTCCGATGAATCTGACCGGATAACCTGAGCTTAAACTTAAAACTACTATCTATGTTGTTAATTTACCTAGAGCGGAGGGGTTGGCGCTAAGGTCCCGGGTTCCATTCCCGGTTCTGCCGAGAGTGGAATATTTGGCGACCTTCTTTCCCGCTAAAGTTCACTCAGCTTTCCATCCTTCCGAGGTCGGTAAAATGAGTACCAGCATGCATGGACTGCTTAGAAGCGGCTGCAATTTGCGCCTGTATATGCTTCCAGTCCGCTGGGGGTAAATTGATCATTGTAAAGCGCCTTTGAGACGTTTGTGATAAAGGCGCTATATAAATGCACCACTTTACTTTTTACTTTACCTTCAAAAGCTTGAAATTGGGCAGATCGTTCTGTCGGACCTCTGTTTATGGCCGAATCCGCAAAAAGGAAGAAAGCGGCGACCAAAAAGGATATTGCGAACCATATGCACGAGATGGCAAAACTGTAGCCTTTCATTGTATCACACGTATAATATTCTTGTGACAATGCAATTTCCCTTCGAAATCTTCGTAAATTCCCTCGGAAAAAGAACGGACAGAGGAGTTGCTAAGCGCTGTCTAAGGTTTTGCACCAGTCCTGTGGCAAATGGATCTCTGTTTATGAAACATGAATTCTGGAATCCCACAATTGATTTTTTGCCTGTGCCCCAAGCTTTTCCATTTCGTTGAAATGCAACAGAGTCAATTGTTTTAAACTTTCTAAAAGATGCAAATAGCTTGATTCAATTTATTGATTGACAAATCCCACCTGCATGACTCGAATAAATACGCATAAATGCATGTTATATTCGGGGAAGGAAGCGGATAAATGGATCTCAGTCATTTATTATTCCTTCCATTTTTTCCCGAGTTATTCCTTACTCATTACTGAAATTTTGTTCGTAATTCATTTTTCCGTATTCGTTGTTCTTTACGGAAACTACAAAATTCTTTATCCGAATGTTCGAACGCCAAATGTTCCTTACTCGTTTTATTTTATTTTAATTAAGCTGTTATACATTATTCATTCTTCCCTTTCCAACCCCAATATTATATTTCTCCAATGAATTGGGGAAGGAAATATTTATAGCACTTGACATTTAATCATTCAAATCGAAACAGGTCCATTTCTAGGATCTTTGAAAGTTTCCAGTTATCAGGATAATAGGCGCAAACTGCAACCAGGTTGGCAATCACACATGGTTGGATGTTTCTCTGCTTTGAAGAATAATGAAGACAACTTCAAGACCACTTGGCGCCACCATTATTAAACCCCAAGATGTTGACGACACCGCCGGTGGTTGGTGATTGTCTGTGAATTATCCAACACAATTGCCAGTGTGGTTGGTTCATCAAACATTTTCCGACAAGGCAGAGTTTTTCAAAGAAAACTGCTTTCTTTTTTAGCGCCCTTTCAAGCAGTAGCAAACTGGCGTTTGGCTTGTTCGATGAATACGTTTTCATAATCATTGCACATTATAGAATAAATATTAATAATCAGTTCCTTGTTCCCCCGGGACATGATCCTGACTTTTGGCAAAAAAAGCGGACTTAACGTTAGGAAAGGTTCATCAACGCCTTAGTTTGGAAGCCAGTCACAGTTTTCCTACCCTCCTTCCTTTAAACCTCAAACTTCCGAGGAATGGTCACAATCACCCCTGATGAAAACACAAGAACGAGAGTCACAATTTTCTTTATCATTTAACATCACTTCTCCATTGGTCCGTCCTTCAACGCC
>OX421453.1:15391535-15394035 GCA_949126865.1 Montipora capitata
CCGGTTTTCCCCTCTCCACAAACTGAAAACCAATATTTGATTTGATTTGAGTTCATTTCGTCAGAGTCTCCAATTAGTACGCGTGTGCTAAATCCATTGACATTTAAAGAAAGTTGTTATATATTATTATAATTTGCCATGACAACATAAATGGAGACCTGTGACAGAGCGGGCTTGAATTTTTAACCATTGCATGCAATTTCAAAAAATGGCGGCAAGCTGGTTTGTTTATAGGAAGAATTCTACAAGCAGGAGTAAAAAAATCCTTTCCCTCAGAAAAAGGCCAAAAAGGTGAATCTCAAAAATCTGGATTTAGATTTGTTCTGAAAAATCCACCTGGAATGTGGATATTCTGAAATCCTACACACTCGGTAAAGTTCTATTAAAGGTTGATATTTAATTTAACAACTAGGCGGTAACACCTGCTGATTTAGAAAAGCATTTATTTTACTTGCTCCCTCGACTACGATCGGTTATTCTAACAAACTACACAAGTGAACCCGAGGTGTCCAGATCTCAAGGTAAGTGCTAAAACTACTAGGCCCCACTTTCTCCGCCCGGCATTTTGCTCATTTTTACAGCACGAAACAAAATCTGTTTAAAAATGATCTAAGCCTGAGAATCAGTGCGATTGCATATCCCATGCCGTTTGTTATCAGTTGTGGCAAAGCTTTTGATGAAAAAAACCTAAAAACTGCGTTTACTAAAGAGAAGCAAAGTGATTAATCTTTGTTCTAAGAGCGAAAGGCCCTTTATAAACATAACCCTCTTACTGTTTCCTAGCTAAGTGTTGCATGTCTCCAGTGCGCATTCTCCGCTTTAATATCACATCCTTAGATACAGTTTTCAAGTCATATGCTAGTCCGAGCATTGCAGCTAACTCAATAAACCACTTGGACGCGTTTATTCGTAGACCCAATTCACTATTTGCATAGTCTTGTGGAAAGGTGTGATGGAAGTTGTGGTATCCCTCACCACCTGCTGCTAAGACAACAATAAAGTTCTGTGTCGGATTTATGGTCTTGTCATAAGGCTTGTACCCCCAAAGATGAGACAAGCTATTTATGGTCCAGGTACCATTGAGGGTAATAACATAGCGGAATGCGAAACAAATTATGAATGCGTTGAACAGGTTCTCGTCCCAAAAGTACCACGGAATGAATACCGGAAATACCACATTGAAAAAGTTGCTGAGAAGATTGTAGTATCTGGAATTAACAAAATCTGTGTCATTGGTAAATAAATACAGATCACATACATTTTTCATGGCATGAAGGTGAAAGATATCGGAAGGAGATACCTTTTGTGAGTTTTCCTTTCGGAAATGTCTTAATCTGTGCGGATTGCACTGTCCTCCCTCTATATACCATTTACAACATCCATTTATATAACAACTGCAACACTAAAATCCTAACATCTCAAACTTGAAGGAAGCTGGTTTGGTCAGCCGAAATATTGTTCATCAAACAAAACTTCATACCTTTCCAGTCCTCCCCGAACTACTCGTTCATTTGACTTCCTTTGCTGAGTTTACAGTTTAGTTGGTTATCTAACTTTATCATTCCTCTGTTGTTACACTAGCGAGTGAATGATTGAAGAGCGACTCTGGAAGTACCTTAAAAGAGGCTGTCAATAATTGCCAATCGGAAAACAATGAAAAACAAGGTGAGCATTTGGGACGATAAAATGGGCAAAAAAAGCAAGGTGACACACGCTAACACCAACCCGGTGTGGCCAACGCATCACGCATGCGCACAACCATTTCACCCGGTCAATTAGCAGCATCAGCATGGCGTAGCTAACATACCAGGCGGGTGTTTTACTTGACACACCGGGCTGGTGTTAGCGTGAGTCCATTTGCCTTTTTTTGCTTTTTTCACCGATAAAAAGCAAGCGGCTAGTCTCAGGCATACCACGTAATAACTCTGATCAATGATTACCTTTTCTGGAACATGACGATTTTGTCCTCGTACAAATCGCTCAGATCAGATTGTTTTCCTTTCGTTATGACATCGGGGTGTTTTTTCATCAATAACCAACCAACATGTGAAAAGAAGAATCCTCTCTTAGCATTGTGCGGGTCTGCGTCGGTTTCAGAATACTTGTGATGAATGCGGTGATCCCTCGCCCATTCAAAGATGGAATTTTGTGCTGCCATGGAATTGAATAGCATTAATAACAATCTGAAAGGCCACGTCGCTTTGTACGACCGGTGCGACCAGAGTCTGTGGGATCCACAAGTGACTCCAAGACCTCCGAAAAAGTAGCAAAGCCAGGTCCAGATCCAGGTTCGCGGCTTTGCCGAGGGCAGTAGATAAATCGCGTATAACGCCATAAGATGCAACATCCCCATATAAGCAACGTTTGACCACACGATTTGTTGCTCGGGGCGTTTTCTTGCATCCTCGGAAGTTTTCTTTTCATATTGAATCGCTTCTGTCTCTGACATTTTTCTACAACGAAGAACAGAATTAAATAAGAATTGGAAAATCGTTTCATA
>OX421453.1:15399035-15401535 GCA_949126865.1 Montipora capitata
GAACAGCACAGTAAATCGCATCTAAGCTATCAACATACCTAACGAACCTACCTCCTCCTCTGCAGACTGCAGAACCCATACTAATCTTAATTGAGAAAATAGGAGAGTCCTTCTGTTGTCCTCTGTGGTGGTGTCCACCCAACCATCTCGTTGCCGTGTATCGTAAATGTATATAAAAGAACAATGCATGGCCCCGGAGCCAATGAGGTAGAGGTGATATCATGACCGGCCAATGAGAAGCCACTGACGTCATTTAACTACAAAGTCAAATCAAGAGGGCTATCAGAACGTGTCTGAGCACGGTAAAACCTGTTGTGGAAATAACAAGATACAGCTCATTTGCATCATCGACAACCAATCAAAACACAAAAATACTATTCGGTGATTGGTTCCCAATGACTTGATCGGTCCACCGTGCCTTGAAGGAAAGTAGACATTTAATTATAAAACGTGCAATTCTTACTCGTTGAGTTTCATAAGATAACATCATGTCTGCATGAGGCTCTTCATCAATCTGCATCTACTCGAAAACCCACTCGGCCTTCAAAACCTCCAACCAACAAGAAGAAACCATACAAGTGTTGATAACTTAAGTGGAATCACTGTGTGAAGCCTTTGATACTATGGCAATTGATGTTTTGCGCCCCACAGAAGATTCGAAAGAGGGGGAGAAGAACTTGAAGAAATACCACCAAATGTGCAAGTCACGGATCAGACCTATCAAGAGGGGGAGTTGTGGCAGCTAAATGAACCCACCACCATCGATAAACTCATGGGGCAGATCCCTGATGACTCGCCGGTGGAAGTTGATGCGACATGCCCTTTCACGGTTGTTTGTTGGAGCATAGGATGTCAGACAATGGATTTAAATATGTGAAATTCCCTGAGTACTCGTGCGCCTTTATTGCGAGTCACAAAGAAGTACTAAATTACTTCCAAGCGGTGGACCAACAACGGCACGAGCACCTTGTAATAAAAATCGGTAAAGAGCACTCCAAATGGCCAAAGATGGTTTGTTACTGTACCAAGCCTTGCACTTTGAAACAGAGCGAAAGGAAGAATGTTTTTCAGCTGTCGGAGAAGCAATTGTTCCTACTTCCAATGGGTGGACGCTCCCTGGGACAAAATGATTCTAGACTTCACCCTAAAGAAACTGAATCCTCCACCTCAACAACCTCGATACCCAGGCTTTGAACCACGCATGTTGGCTAACCAACCAAAGAAGAAGCAGACCGTAGCGCCATTTCGATATCACCCATACTAGCAGAGTGGGAGATTGTTCGAGCAATTTACCCAAGTACCATCAGCCTTTCAAACGGCTTTTCACACGGCCCAACGCCTATCTGACGGATTTTTTTTGAACGGACATAACCTATGCTTAAACAACAACAATTTAATTGTTGATTGGTTTAACGGTATATGATAAAAATGAATACAGACATTTCATTTATGTATTTGTTGTTGAGAAGCTATTAATAAGCGGTTGCGGCAAATATACCCTCCTCTCCAAAGTCAACGGGTTGTTGCTTTGCAATTATTAGGGCGATGGGTCTGGAGCAACTCCGGCGTTGCCAGTTGCTCCCAATATAGGGAACTATTCATATTTGCTCGGAGTTGCTCGGAGCAACTCTGTCGTTACTAGTTGCTGCCCTTACAGGGACCTATTCGTATTTGCTCGGAGCTGCTTGGAGTTGTTCAGAGTTGCTCGGAGCAAAAGCGCCTCAGTACCCAATCCCACTCGAAATGTACTGACGGGACTGTTTACAAAGTCAAAATATCCAGGCTGGAAAATATTGTAAAACTTAGACAATGTCTTGAAAAACTCTTGTGTACTAGATTGCGCATACTGATATTAACTCCTAAAACAGTTTACACAATATGAGTTCACAAAACAACAAATCATGACGCGCCTTGCCTCACCGCTGGAGGAAAAACGCATTTTTAGTAGCCAAAACGCGGGGCCGGGATCGGGGTCGGGGTGTCTTTTTTCCGCAATTTGTTCAATTTTTGTCGCTATTCTCCTGTACTAATATTAACGAATGACCGGCATCTGTCCTTCATTTATGGTGGAAATTAGTCAAAATATTAAGGAACTTACGGAAGCTATGAAAGGTCTCCAGGGACATCTTACTCTTTTTCTAAATCGGACTTTGTTTTTTTGTGTTAATTTTAAAATCGAAGTTGGTTTTTGCGAGCACCTACCTTTTTCTTTCTAAAAATCGGATTTTGTTTTTCGAAATTAAGAGAATTTCTGAAATTGATGAAATTGGAGTTTATGGAATGTACGCCAACTGCCAGAGACACCGAAGACTCGCCGTGCTCCTTACTTTAAAAACATATACGATGATCGATCGTCACGCAGTCACGCAACGTTCTCATTTGCTTGTTTGTTCGTGTTGTTGTCAATGTTGTTGTCTGACTTTACTACGAACGGTTTGTAGTAAATAACGTCAGAGTCGCCCAGGAAATTGTCAGCCAATTCTATTCGTACGTCAAGGGA
>OX421453.1:15406535-15409035 GCA_949126865.1 Montipora capitata
ATTTTTACAATTGCGTAGAGAAGCCTGAACAATTCAGGACTTCAACGGGGTTTGAACCCGTGACCTCGCGATTCCGGTTCGACTCTCTAACCAACTGAGCTATGAAGCCTTAATGATGAAATGGTATTTGAAATGAATCAAATATGAACTGCGGATATGAAATCAAGTGAAGCTATGATCTTCGCAGTTATGAACACAATTTTTACAATTGCGTAGAGAAGCCTGAAAAATTCAGGACTTCAACGGGGTTTGAACCCGTGACCTCGCGGTACCGGTGCGACGCTCTAACCAACTGAGCTATGAAGCCTTAATGATGAAATGGTATTTAAAATGAATCAAATATGAACTGCGGATATGAAATCAAGTGAAGCTATGATCTTCGCAGTTATGAACGCAATTTTTACAATTGCGTAGAGCAGCCTGAAAAATTCAGGACTTCAACGGGGTTTGAACCCGTGACCTCGCGGTACCGGTGCGACGCTCTAACTAGCTGAGCTATGGAGCTATGAAGCTATGAAGAATGGGCTTCATAGCTCATTTGGTTAGAGCGTCGCACCGGAATCGCGAGGTCACGGGTTCAAACCCCGTTGAAGTCCTGAATTTTTCAGGCTTCTCTACGCAATTGTAAAAATTGCGTTCATAACTGCGAAGATCATAGCTTCACTTGAGATCACTAATTAGCACTTTGACGGAGCAAAAGACACGACGAGACTCTGAACTCTGCAATGTTGCACTGTGAAAATCGATTGAATTTTGAGACAATGTGGAAAGCAAGCATAACTACGGAAAAGTTGAATTTTGGCGAGAATATGAAGCCATACTCGTGGATTCGGTTAAAAAGACGTATTATCAGGACTTGCAGTGACGATGGATTCAGTTGATTAAAATTGACACAAAAACGACGGCAACAAACCTTTCAGAAATAACAACGAAACTCCACCGTTTCTTCTTTGTCCTCCGACGCAGGTAACTGTGCATTAAGTGAAGGTAGCCGGTAATAAGAAATTCCTTTTTGTAGACTCATGATGCGTGTCCTGCACCTTTATTTCACGTGGATATTTGTAACTGGGTGTCTGAGGAATTTTTTGCAAGGTCCGAGAGAACGGTGCGACTGTGATTATGGAGCACCTCAACATTTTCTTTAACATCCGTTCGATTTTGTTGAACAGCGATGTCGAAACCTTTTGCCCCCCGTGCTGAAACACCTTGAATCAAAGTTGAAATTTAACAAATGGTAAACGGCTCAGCATGCACTATTTAAACAATAGAGTAGTTCTGTCGAGGAACTATCGGCTAATAGTTGCCCCGCGGAAATGTGATGTTCTTAAAACAAATATTTGCCCGAGAAGCGAAGCTTCGAGGGCAAATACGCTAGTTTTAAGAACATCAAATTTCCAAGGGGCAACTATCAGACCGATAGTTCCGAGACATAAACACTCTATTGTCTTTATTGTTCACTACTAAACTTTCTTCCGCGCGCCAGCTCAAAAATCATGTTGAATTATTTTCAACTTTATTAGACGAAAGCCGTGTCAGTCAATGTAAAATTTGAAAAAGAAATCCATCCATCCATCCATCCATCCGGGTATTTACCGCGAACGGGCACTATGGGCTGATAGTGTCTCTTCGCGGACGAACACTATCGCATCACGTGATCGAATTAAACCAATAAGAATCGGAGAAAATTTAGTGGTGAACTATAATGAGTTATGGTGCACGCGGGAGGTTGCCAAGATAGATAGATAGACTCTAGCCTCTTGAGTGCTTAGCAAACTCCCAAGTGCACCATAACTCAATAGTGCACGCTGAGCCGTTTACCATTTGTTTTATAAGATAATCGTTAACACCATTCCTGCGTGTTTCGCGTGTTTTCGCATAAATCAAGTTTGGTCAATAGTCGATGTCAACACAACTTTGCTTTGCACAATCTCGGAAATTTAGATCGCACGTCAGCTGTCGTCAGCGAGAGTGCACCCATGGGCAAATGGTAAATGACCAATTGGCCAATCAGAACGTGCGTTTTATCCAAGTTATGTTACAAAGTTTAATTTAAGGAGGCTCGAAAGGGTTTTCAGCTGAGCGCGCGCGCGCAAACCACACACGCAATTCTAAAAGCTGCTCGCGTCATCTCACGATTCAAAGTGGATCACCAGAAATAAACAAATACCGCTAGTTTCGCTCACCTTTCTTCTAATTCCTATACATATGGAATATATATAGACATCTCCTATTCACGAAAACAACGAAAATTGTACATAAACGGTTTCATGGTCGCTTAAATCCGTTTGTGTTGGCCTGTATCTTCACTCGCGCGTGCACTCGAATGAGCGGGTGACGCATGCGTAAATGCCGATCTTGTAACCCCCTCATTTTTCCTGATTTTGCAACTTTACTCGCTTATATCTCTGCTTCCGGACGGTGAATTTTTTTCATTTTTTGCATGTTAGCTTAGATTAATTTAAAACGTTTGTCTTTCAAATTTAAAAAAATTCTGTAGGTG
>OX421453.1:15414035-15416535 GCA_949126865.1 Montipora capitata
GCGCTATTTCAGTAGGGCACGATACAATAACTGCAAGCACGAAAGTCAAAAACCTTGGTTGTTGGCTGGACTCACATCTTAACATCTCCAAACATGCCACTAGCATGTGCAAATCAGCCTTTTTCCATCTTCATAATATGAGGCGTATAAAGAACTATCTTTCTAGTGAGAATCTTCTGACCCTAGTACATGCATTTATCACTAGTAGGCTAGATTACTGATTGCAATAGTCTGCTTTATGGCGTCCCAAAGGAAAAAATTTCGAAATTGCAACGCGTTCAAAATGCCGCTGCAAGGTTAGTTATGGACATTAAGAAATATTCCCATATTACTCCTGCTTTGTATAATTTACATTGGCTCCCAGTTCACCCGCGCATTCATTTTAAGATTCTGCTGCTGGCATTTAAAGTCATCCACGGGCAAGCTCCCGCTTTATCTGTCTAGTTTACTGTCGGTGAAATCCAAATCTTAATATAGTTTACGCTCCAACTGCAGCACCCTTTTTGATCCCCCTAAAGGCAAGATGCTGGTAACTCTTGGAGGGCGTTCGTTTCAGGCGGCCGTACCACAATTATGGAAGGCCCTACCGCCAAGTCTACGAGATGTCACATCAGTTGGGACTTTCAAGAAAGATTTAAAGACATTTTTATTCACGAAGAGTTCGCAGATAGGTGAATTAGCGATAAAATATAAAAAATCTTACGGACAATCTAAAGCTCTCTAATACTAAAACTATATTGAGCTCCTATACTAATCCCACGGGAAAAGTCAATTGGCGGTAGCTTTGAAAGTTCGCACTATGTTGAGAGAACTCGAGATGGTAGCCTTCTGCATCCTTCTCAAAACGTCATAGCCCCTCCTGCCAAAGAGCTTCCTCATTGTCAGGTCTACATCCCTTGACCAAACCCCCCCCCCTCCCCCAGCAAGTCAATGATGATGTTACATTGTTCAACGTCATAGCCAGGGTACTGTTTCTTTAGATCAAATCGCAGTGGCCCGTACTTGACCGTCTTCTCCTCGGTCTTCTTTTCCCGATGCTCCATCCACGGACAGGACATCTCCGCAGCCCACACCTTATTTTTGTGGTCCACAAATCGAGCGTTCACTCTGTTAGCCTTGACAATGGTGTGTTCCGCATAAACTGGAACATCCCAAAACGCTAATGCCTCAGATGACTCATAGACTGGTTTGGGTACTGCACACGAGTACCAGGGAGGGACTGAATCAATTAGCCTCAGATCCCTAGTCATCTCAAAGAAGAGAACTTTCAGTGCTGCGTTGTGTCTTTCTAGATATTTAGACTGGGACATAGCAGAGCACCCTGCTAGCACATGCACAATAGTTTCAGGAGCTTTCGCACACAGTCTACACGTGATGTCACCCTGTGCTGCACCTGTTTTATGGACTGTGTACACCTTAGTGGGCGTAAGCTGCTCGTACAATTCCATTACCTCAGCGATGGTATGGGTAGGAGCACAGGTCTAATCACGCAACCACGCAAAGCATCCACTCTGATTTAACTCACTGTCCTGCCACCTAGCATGTAAGAACCGTCCATGCCACTTCTACTCTTTGGTTTTCTCTTTCAGCTTCTCCATATCTGCCTTCTTGAAGTGTTCTTTCACCTTTGGCCCTTTAATCTCCGTCTCGGGATCGCTCACATACCGACACGACGGTTGAGGGTACTCTAGAGACATGCTCATGCTCAGGTCCTCAGCAACCTTATGCGCTTCCTTCATCAGCGAAGTGTGTCCCTTCTCTAATGCCCTCTCATCGAACTGTTGCACTGTTCTCATGGAGGGATCCGTGTTCTGACATAGCTTCATTGCCGCCTTGATCTTGGCCAACTTGTATTCGCGCTCAACCGAGCGCAAGCCACGCCCTCCTTTCTCTCTTGCCAAATACATTATCGCCGTCGAGCTTAAGGGATGCTTCCCACCGTTTTCACAGGTGATCTTTCTAGCTTCTCTGTCGATAACTCGCAATTCTGTGATTGGCCAGTTTTTAGTCCACATCAGATAGATTAGGACTGGCTCTTACTCGGTTAATATCTGACAAAGGACTATACCATATTACCGATAACCTTCTCAGATACACCTTGGCTGCGCACTCAAGGGCCAGCTTTTCATCTTGTGTCACTGTTTCTTGAACTCCTAAGAACTTATAACTGGTCCCTGGCTTGAGGCTCTGAACCACTGATGACTGGTCCAGCTTCATCTCCACCGCATCTTGCACTAGGTTGCCTCTCTTGACATGGAGGACACTGCATTTCTTGGAGTTCCAATGTAAGCCCATATCATGCATAGCGCTGCTAGCAGACCTCAAAACTCTGTTCAGCTTGGCCTCAGACGATGCGAACACCTTAAGATCGTCTATATATAACAGGTGGGTTACCTTTGTTCCTATAGGCTTCGAAAACCTATATCCCTCGGTGGCACCTTGTAGCCAGGCTACTGGGTTTAGGCACAAGGTAAAGAGGCGCGGACAGAGGGCGTCGCCT
>OX421453.1:15421535-15431535 GCA_949126865.1 Montipora capitata
TACTGAGTTTTGAAAGCCTCGACATATAGGAATGATTTCTTAATTAAAATGTATAAATGAAGATTGTGCAGACAGATGGACACACACATGTTAAACTGTAACACTTCTTGCATTCTGCTTTGCTTTATTATTATTATTTATACAAGAATAATAAAATTGATGTTTTGTTTTAAACTTTGCCCATATAAATACAGATATTTTTCTACTGCTTTTTGGTCCCAGTGGGATCGGTATTCAATAGCTGAGTTATTCTGTGCCATTTAATAGTAAACAGTTCAATGCTTCACTAAAGGCGTATTTGATACATCAAAGCCTGTCATGAATTCATTTCATTCCAAGAATGAATTTTATTACAAGGGTGATGAATGAATAAGATTTATAATATTTCACTAAACATCAATTAAAAAAATGTAATGCAGGGCCATTTTAAGCAACAGCACTATATATAAACTATTTTCAACTTGAAAGTGTCTGAGATATCAAATGTACTATAAAATTGACATAATAAACCTATTAAATAAACTTTGTCCAGGGGTGGTGGATAAATGCTTTTATATATAATCTCTGATTGGCCAATTATTTAATTTTTTTTTTACTATAATTATCATAACAATATTTATTTCTAAATGCTTAAATATGTACCAACTGGAACATTTGTACCCAAAACCCTTAGGCATGAATTGCCATAAACGTAAACTTCTAGTCTTGTATTGGTAACTCTCAAGTCTTTTGATGAAGTCCAAAAGATTAATTATTCAAATGAATGCTTTTGAAACTCACTGTGCTATTTACGTTACTGTTTTATAGCTTTGGCAAGTTTTACTGAAGGTTTTTTACTGTATACCTTTTAATTGAGGTGTCTCGTGTCCGGTTTAAACTGTAGATACCTAAACCCTTGTATCAAGTTAACATTTATAGAGCTGTCAAAAGGTGATTCAATTCGAACGCTTGCATTGGGAATGACCATATTAAAAGAAAAAAAGCATAAATTTGCTTTTCTTGTGCCAGAAACTCAACAACTGATCGAGTGTGAGAATGTGGTTGCACCATTTTTCCAGTTAAATATTAACCAAAAAAGTATACCCAGGGTTGAAGCAATATATCAGGGACTTTCCAAGGAAAGATTGTGCTTCGAATACCTCGGAAGAAAAGTCAACATTGCACCACGGGTTATATTAATTCGTTCTTAAATGTCCTCAGTTTTTCTTCATAAACGTGGAACCCACAATCTGAGTCATTCTTTGTATAAAAAGACAATTGTCATGTAAGAAGAAGTTAATATAAAGTTCAAGAATAACAGTAAATGATAATTAAATAACCCTAAAAAATCTTAGAAACATCTTGATAAATTATAAACCATTGATATTTTGGTATAATTTTGACAGTAAAACAAAAAGACTATGTGTAACGCAATAAATATTTGTTTGAAGCCTGTTCAAGGCATTCAGATTGTGGGGATGTGAAGATTAAGATGGCGACAGTAGAAAATCCCCCCCCCCCCTCCCCCACAAAAAAAAAGAAAAACATTTGTGCAGGGGACTTGACCCCGAAAAAAATTCCTGCAGAGGCAGTGGACGTGAAAAAAATTCCTGCAAGCTGGAATATCGAAACATATCGAGGACCCCCCTTTCTCTCAGCTCTGCTTCTAGCTCTCCATTCCAAAATGCACTGGCGGCGGTCTTTTCACTTAAGCCTTATGATAGGAATGATATGAAAAAAATAGGTGCGCATTGCGTACATGTGGTAGTGCAGTAACTTGACATTGTGCGTTATTCCATAACTGGCAACTGAGCTGCGTTTTGTTCTCGAGGAGATTAAGTTGTTTTTGCGTAATATGTAGCTCTAATAGTACACGATATTGTTTTGGAATCGTAAATCATTACAGTGCCATGTTTGATGTCTTAGGTAAATGGCCCCCTGAACTTTTGGCTGCACAAGTAAATCGCAAAATCGAAAAGTAACATCGATTTAGCGGCTGCGTTTGATCAAGCTACCTTGCGTGTTACTAACAACTCACGAAAAAAGGATACATCTGTGACAAAATGATGGAAAGACACCAGGTTTTTTTTTTGTTCGTTAGTTTTTTTTCTTCTTTCAAGTGTTATAAAGTTCGACGAGAAATGTGCGAATTCAACACAGGTCACAATCGTCCATCTCTTGAGGTTGACTATTGTTTCTACAAAGTTCGAAATTCACTCTCCTACAGAGTTTATTTATCACCAGGTAATCCCATCGTTTTGAAAATAGAAGCTGCTTTATTATTCATCGGTGTCACAAATTCTTGCCGATTTTGTGGGTTCATTTCTTGAAATTCAAGTTTATTATTTTTTATTTTTGCACGCGCTGCGGGCCTATTGGAGGACGGACTCTAATAACCCGGTGACATATGCACTACCACAAAAACATAGCGATACCATGTAAATTATTTTCAAGTTATTTCAGGTTGAAAAATTCTCTATGAAATCGTTTACTTTACTCAAAGAATTACCGTAAGTGTGTATATCACATAGTATGAGTAGTAAAGTCGCATCCAAGCCTCAAAAACCTGATTCCAAGTGATGACTTTCATTTGTAGGAAACGGGAACGCACTGTGGGACACTCATGCGTGACACCTACAGTACACAAGAAACAAGAAAAAAAGTCAAAACTGTAAAAGTAAAAAATGGAGCACGAAAGGGACTAAAAAGGAAAAAAATGCAAGAAAATGAAAATTCAAGGGACATGGGAACTTCAACTAATGATCACTTTACGGTGTCCTAACGTTCACAAAGTGCTTAATGTGTGATAGGTCGGGATTAAGAAATTGATTATTGTCAACAACAGATGATGCAATGGAGACAAAATGCTTGTTAAATTTGTTTGCTTGACCACCAGAAACCCTCAGTTTGTTTGGCATTGATTTTTTCTTGCCACTCGGGACTGAGCTTTTTTAACGCTTTCCTCAATAAACGAGAGTTTTTCCTGTTTTCTTCAAGCTCACTTTTAATTGCCAGCGACTTGGCTTTGTTTACCATACGCACAACCTTTGTTCTAGCCTTGTTGTAAGTTCCCCTTGGGATTTTCCCTTGATTGAACAATTTTTTGAGATGATCACGATGTTTGATCGCTTCCAGAATTTCATTCGTTAGCCAAGATGGTTTATCAGGCCTTTTAACTCGCTTCTTTTTGACTGGTGCGTGTATATCAATAACATCAAGCACAAGCTTATTCCAGATGTATAGCATTTCATCTGGATCGTTACTGTAAATGTCAAGTATGCTCCAGGAAATCCTTTTTTTTAAAAAGGATTCCCTGGAGCTTAAAAGTCGGCAATAAGAGCGTTCCTGTCAACTCTTTTAATGAGCGAAAAGAAATCCAAGCGTGTTTACCACCCTTTCTACATCTCAAATGTGCATTTTGTTTACGAACTAGGACTGTTGGATTGTGGTCGCTCAGGCCAAAGCTAGGAACCAAAGTAAATAGAACATGCTCTGGGTGTGAACTCTGGGGAACTATAATGATGATCAAGAAGGGTTCTTGATTGTTCAGTGATGCGTGTTGGTTTATCAATCATCTGATGTAAACCAAAATGATTGCTTAGCTGATGAACATGGTCAAGATATTTAAAATGCACCACATTAATTAACTTGAATGAAATCACCCAAAAGATTTAACAACGTCCTGATATTAGCACAACCACCATAAACTGGATTGGAAAAACAATAATTACTATTATAGTGACAGAGATGTAAATTAGGAAAACCCAACTCGGGTTAAAGAGCACTGGAGATCAAGAAGGACCTCATCTCTTGGTAACCGGTCGTTTAGCCCCCAAGTCGATTAGCCCCCTGCATATTAGCCGCCAACTTGAAGTCAATAAGGCCCCAAGTAGCAGTCGATTAGCCCCTAACTAGAAGTCGATAAGCCCTCAAATAAAACTTCTTAAATTTTCCTTCCTCTTTGCAGAGCAATCCACTGACTACGAACTTGCAGTCTATCTAGCTGAAACATCCACTCTCCTGGGATGGTCCGAACTCCGCGAACAGTCCGATGCCGTAAATATTGAAGTCTCTCTGGAAGAACCGACCATCCATGAGCAGCATGAAAGTCAGTGTATAGTCACGTTCCAGTCACGTTCCAGTTGGCGGGGGAGTCAACTAGCTAAGAGGGGACGGGTTAAGTTAGTAGACAGCAGGGGCTACACCTTCAACGTGAAGAGACGGAGATTGGCAGGTCACCTCACGTCCTGTGGACAATCCATACCGTGCTACCGTAGTACAGCGTGGTTATACCTTCCAAACCAGTTTAATTACGTAGCCACAACCATCCACCGCAGGTGGGAGCTGCCATGGCCGCCATTGTTTCAGCGAAAGTAAAAGCTAAAGCTGTTCTGGCCCTGTTTAAACCTGCACCAGTCATTGTAGATGAAGTGAGTATATTTCCTTGTATAGAATATTTAGTATACATTTATTTTAATAAGGAAACAGCTGAATACCAGTAAAAATCCTGTTAGCAACAATATAATTTTTTAATTAACGTATTTTTCAGTTGTTGTTGCCATATGAATGTCTTAACGGTTTTTGCTCTTGTCCTTTTCTTTACTTTCCTCGTAGGTCCTTCTTGAAGAAATGAATGATGCACCGTGTAATGCCCTGTCTAAGCCCTCCGATCTGGCAAGAGAAGCTGACAGAGTTCATCATCATGGTGGTTTAGTGGTCATCAATCGTGCCTCCCACCTCTCTGACCCAGGTTCAACTCTGGCCTCGGGTAGATCTCAACCTGACTGCGAGGATTTTTCTCCGGGTACTCCGGTTTTCCTCCCTCCTCAAAATCGACTCCCATTCAATTACATCTGGCTGGGTTTGCGGTGCTCCGAGATCACACATGGATCGTATGGCGGCAGCCGTGGGCGCCTTCACATGCATTCGGTCCGATCCCGTTGAGCCGGTTGATCCTGAAAAGCCCTTGTAGGGAGTGGTCAACTAAGCGCACATTTACATTTACATCAACAGTTGCGACCGAAAGAACCTACCAGCCGCTTGATTTCGAGGTAACTACCAGTAATAGTAAATTATTGTTAATTACAGGTTTATGTTCACATATAGACAAAACTATAACAAAATTCTTGCATACTGTACTTTATAAGTTTTAAAACATAAGTGGTGGTGAATTGATTTTTTTTCTGGCTTCGCTTTCAGGTACTAAAGAAAGTTCTAGGAATTGATATTCTTAATTCCACACGCGAGAGAAGCGGGTGCGTATGTTTTGGTGTTCATGATACGTGGAGCGTGCGTGTTTGTAATAAGCTTAAGAGGACTGGATCGGTTGTGGGAATTCGCTCTGCGTGTAAAAAAAGACAAGGAATGAGTATTACCTTGACCTTAACCTATTCAATAAGTTGCGATGGGAAAACCGCTGTCATTGTCACGGGTAAAACAGAATGAAAGAAGGTTTGATTGAGGGCTAATCGACTTCTAATTGGGGGCTAATCTGCAGGGGGCTAAACGACCTACATGTCATCTCTTCACAGAGGAACCACCCCCAGTCTTGTTCCCTCAACGGTCATAATTGTACCTGATCTTGCACCGGTCACAGGCCCACCGCCATACCACGAAGGCCGTAAGGTGACAGAGCGCAGAATTTGTTATGTCCTATTAGTATCACCCAACTAGTGGACTAATGCAAATCCTGCATTATGATTGGCTACGCTACTAGAGGACTATTAGTAATAGTCCTTGAGTAGCGAAAAGCGTGACGCTTTCTTTCGTTTTATTCCCAAATAAATATTTCTTCAACTAGCATTTGCTAACTTTGTTATTGCCTTTTCTGTCCGACTAGTTGGGTGATACTAAAACAATTAGACCCTTCGCCCTCAAGGGCCACGGGTCTAACTGTTAATTAGCCCATGTCCGCACAATAAACACGTACCGGTCGGCGGAGTCAACAATATAGGGAAATCTAATAATGACAAATTATCGAGGCTGCTGAGAGGGCTGGCCATCTCTAGTGCTGTGCAAACATCGTAAAGGAAGGACGCCTAAAATAACATAAATAATATCGAAAAACCAGAAAAACAAATTGAAGTTGAAGCTAACAAGAAAGTTGCTTCATTTTGAAATAAGTCTAGTTATTCACGTCATTAATTAAATACAATGAAATCAAGGGATTAATACTAACCTCACTCTACGAAAACTCCGACCTTCCCATCGTTTCTCAGCGAAGCGAGAGCGGAAGGATAGCCAGCTCTGTTAAAGCGAAGCTGACAAACGAAATCACGCGTCAATCGTACTTCGCATTAACGTAGAGAGACAACGCTCTCGAGGGAAGGCTTCATATTGAATCTTTCGTCATCTGTAAAGGGGAAAGTTGCTTAAAAGCTTCTAAATAATAAGAGGTTGGCATTTGCCATCGACTCATCCTCTTCTTGGCGAAGATCGTTCATAAAACTTTCGACGGATGTGAATCTACGCTTCCGGCCTCTCCCTTTGGAAGACATTCCTTAAGCTTAACACAAATCTAACTAAATACTATATATTTACAAGAGCTAAAACTTATTTACAAACTGAAGAAATGTAAATTGAAACACTTAAAATTTTCGATCACTCGAAAATTGTTGGTTTTATCAACGGAGTTGATAATGTAAAGTGACCACCGTACAGGGATTATAAAAGCTGACGTTTCGAGCGTTAGCCCTTCGTCACGGAGCGAATCAAGGAATTATGCGTTGTGTGTAGTTTTTATAGAGGAGTAGGAGAAAAACTACACACCGTTGATAAAACCAAAAATTGTACTACTTCCCCACCGACGCAGCACCACAGTTTCTTTAGAAACTACCCCTTTTATTTATATTCGAACACTCGTTGAGCTTGTAAGAGTGAAAGATTCGTGTGCGACCGTGTGCGGGTCAGCGAGTTCATCAGCGGTTTCGCTGTGATGTGATTTTTTGATTGCTCACAACGTCAGATGTCCAATTCCGCACTCCTAAATCGAGCACAAGATGATTTTCCTCCAAGGAAATTTGCCCGAACACCCCATCCCCAAAGGCCGTCTTTCCTCCCCACCTCCACCCAACAGTCTGTACAGAAGGGCGGGCGGGCGGGCGGACGTACGCTGACGCCATAACCAAAACTTCTCGAATCGATAGATTTCCCAAAATTTCTTACCCATGGTGCTCCGCTAGGGCGCTTCGCGCGCTTGAGCTCCGCTATTACAAATGTGTGACACGTTGACGTGAGTAGCATTGTCTATAGAGTCTTATCGACAATGACGATTAAATTTGCGAGATTTCAAGCAATTGTGGTAGAACAAATCTGACGAGTTTTTCTCAAAATGTTGTTCCATCATTTTATTATTTGTATTTGAAAGAGACGCTGATATTGTGTATGTTCAGTTGTATCATACCAGAAACCCATAAGGGTTAAAACTTGTAACGCGCGGTCACAGCTTCCGAATATTCAGTGCGAACCGATTGGCTGAATGTTTCAGTGCTAAGTACCATATTTGGAAACCCCTCGCTCTTGTTGTTCCAAATATGGTACTTAGCAAATTGAATGTTCAGAAGCTTGTTTCCCAGCACACAAGGGGCCATTACACGTTTCAACCCTTATGGGTTTCTGATCATACCGAATATGTATCATGTACCAATAATTCCAAACGTTAGGTTTATTTGCGTTTAATTTCATTATTTAAGTTTCTAACACAAAAATATACTTTTTACTTTGTAGCAAAAAACTATACACTTAATTTCTGTTCCCGTGAGAAAAACTTTGTTTGGTTTCCCGAGGACTGAACCAGAAGTTAAGAAAAGAAAGCAAAGTTTATCAAAATTTCATTGTGTTTTTCTTTGACATTTTCTCCACTTGCTCAAAGTTTTTTAACAGACGCCTCTTGCAAAGAGGCAAAATGCCAGAACAGTAGTATTCCAGAATCCGTTCTCTCTCATCATAATAGGCTTTTTTCGATATATTAAAATTCAGCTTGATAGAGTCAAAGAGAGGTTTAGAGAACAAGCACGAAGGGAAGTGGATGATATGCAAATATTTTTCACATTCATTCCAACATGTTTTTATTGTTTTAGTCCTCACTGGCTCACTATCAAGCTCAATATATGGCCTATTCTCAGTAATTGGACTGGAACTAGCTTGCAATGGAGGCTAATGTGAGGGGTTACATTGAATAGTATTAGGGAGCTTAAGCACGAGAAGTTTTTGTCAACACGGACGGCGACCGAAAG
Source organism: Montipora capitata (assembly GCA_949126865.1). Taxonomy (NCBI): domain Eukaryota; kingdom Metazoa; phylum Cnidaria; class Anthozoa; order Scleractinia; family Acroporidae; genus Montipora; species Montipora capitata. The sequence goes on from OX421453.1 coordinate 15,429,749, forward strand.
GGTTTTTGCAAAGAAAGTGACATCACTCGTCACATACGTCAAGTCACAAACCTCAAAGCTGGCTATTTGGCGTCTGTGGTGAAAAACAAAAACGCGAGAAGGTAAGTTCATCATGGGTGCAATAACTCTGTTTTTTGGTTGATTTTTGTTGTTTTCCTGCTAATGCTGGACAGTCAACTTTCTAATTCCTATTATTTATGAAAGAAACTCCTCTTTTTCAGTTCTACCGGCTGATGAAAAACAGCGTTGCAGACGCCGAGACTCAGTCTTGCCAAAACACGTAGAGTAAGTCTGTTTTGAAAAATATTTGTTTTCCTTCATATATCCTTTTCTTCAGTTGTGCTTCTATTTTTTTCTGTGTGGTCTTAAATTTTAATGAGCTGGCAATGCTAAGAAAACGTTTCCAGAAAGACCATGTTAAATTTTGAAAAATTTTAATGACCGTCAAATTTTATTTCTTTTTTGGAACGGTTCATTTTTTTCCTTTACAGAAATGAACCAATTGGATTGAACAAATCAGCTAACACTGGCAAGCCTGAACTTTACTTTACATTCAGGATCATTTCAGGATTATCGATCGTAACTGGATTGAGAATTTCAAGCCGTGTACTTCTCTTCCAATAAAACAATAAGTTCATTCTCTGAAATCAATCTTCGATCGTAGCACTGAAAAAGCATATCTCTTGTCTTTCTTAAGGAATATTAAAAAAGAAGACAAAGAATCAAAACTGCTGTACAACTAGCGATGCCGTAAAATCACTGACGTGACAAGCTTAATGCAAAGACGCCGGTCTTGACCCAGTTTCACCTCGGCTGCTTGGCGTCCGTGTTGACACAAACGTCTCATACTTATATGCTAATAAGTATGATTAATTTAAAGAGCCTTACTCACCCACATTACATTGTTCGCCCACTTTACTTCAGTCGCCATTTCAGGGCCCCCGAAACTCTGAATTCTATGACTGTGTAAAGTAATCTGTTTCCATCCGACATCATATGGACTATATAATTCTGTTTTCCACGGAAAAATAAGCTATGTTTAATAGAATTTCATTTTCTATGATTATTTGTGTATGACTTGCTCTTTGAAACATGTTACGGAGTGGAAACGGTATCGTTGTTGAACCATCTGCTCTTAGGATGGCAGCGAAGAGGGGTTTTGCTAAAAGCAGGCCTGCGGCTCAGCGGCCCGCCGCCAACGGCCCGCTACGGCCCAGCGGCCCGCGACGGCCCGGCGGCCCGCCCGGCGGCCCAGTCCTGATTTTCCACAGCTTTTTTGTCCAGTGGTAAATCCACACGCATGCACAGATCTGCATCGGGTTTGGGCGTGCAAAATGAACGACGGTGAGTTTGAATTCGTTTACCATTTTCTTACCATTTTAATAATCATTTCAATCCTTTTGTTGTTCTTTTGTTGCATGGATCTAAGTGAAAAACGTTGTCACTCTGTTTATTCGTCTGTTTACAGAGCCCGATAGAGAGGAAGTCCATTCTCAAACGAAGAAAGTTATTTTCAAACCACAGTTTGAGGTTGAAAATTTCGTAACCTAAATAATGGGATACGTGAACTGCGTATTGTCACTGAGTTGCGTTTGTCAGTACAGTTTATTAAGGTAATCACATTCTCACTTTGTAATCAGATGATCTTACGGTAATTCTGTGCAATGACAGGCAACATTTATGAACGGCGGTAGATTTGCGTTTGCATGCTTTATTTGTGTAACTCTGAAGAAAAAAAAGATTCGCAGTTCACATATCTCATAACTTATGATATTTTCACTTTCAAA
>OX421453.1:15436535-15444035 GCA_949126865.1 Montipora capitata
CAATGGCTCAAGCATCATCGAGAATAGTGGATGGGCCATCTATGTTTCTACAATGTTATATCTTACTCGTGAGTCTGACAGTTTTGTGTGGAGTGAAGAAGACCTTCATAGAGACAAACTATTACATGTTAGCCGAATTAATGGGAATCTCTATACATTCTCGCCTGTGGCCACAAATTTCATGATTTTACCCGGAGAATCCGTAAGATGCAGAGTAGGGACCTACTGGACCCCCTCAAGATTTTTAGTTGCGCCAAATTGGTACGTTGCCACAGGGGGATTGCAACCCAGAACGATTGCTAGCACTATAGGCGAGGAACTCACTTTCGTCAGTTACTTCCACCCGCCGTCCAATGGCATTTATGCCATAACTCCTGATTTTGGACATGCACTCCTCGCAGTTATTCCTAAACCAAAGCAATTGAAAGCTGGTGATGGTAAAATTCTTATCAATCGGTATTGGACCGTAAATGCGGACAACCATTTGCAAAGTGAACGCTTGTTTCTGTCAGGTATATACATAATAATGGGTGTGAGTTATTTTCATTGAGCCTCTTCAATTCAGGTAGCGGGATAGTGCAGGAATATTGGATTTCATCTTCTAGTCTCAGTATGAGATAGTATGAGTGCTCTTAGTTATGTGATCAGTCGCCATGTTTTGCATAGGTAATCACATGATTTTGAGTGCAAACTGGAACAAATAAGATCAATTAAATTTGTTCAAAGACTGACTAAAGTAACAAGTGCTCATTTATTCCAAATTGCCCAAGAAAAATCATGTGATTATTTGTTGATAATATACATTAAAGAATTGCGAGATTAGGTTATCGTAATTCACGCAAGGCATTCTTATCAAGCAATCACACAAAAATTGCGCCAGCCAGGGCTTGCATTTGATTTGATATGTGTGAATTTCTTTGATCATAGATCATTACCTCCTTTTACACTAGTGAATTACCTCTTGTCTCCACTGTGTTACCTGAAAACTGTTTTTTTCTTAGCCAATCAGAATGGATAATATTTTCATGTACATTGCTATGACTGAAAGAACATATTTGCATAAAATTCACTTTTTGGAGGACAACTTTGGAACAATAATGTTTGCTGTTTCTGTAATTAGTGAAACCAGCAATGTCGATATAACGTCATGCCAGAACGCTTGGTAGTCAATGATCCCAACTGTCCTAAAAATATCATGTTTTAGAACTTGTACTGATTATATCCTCTATCCATTGCCTTTTCTCTTAAGACAAGCTTGGCTTGAAAGAATCTTCCTTAACCAGACCCACGTCGAAGGCCATTTTGCTTAACCTGGCCTCTGCTTTTCATGCTCGGAACGTCTGGACTGAATCGTATGATCTTCAAGTAGACAACTCGAATGAAATAATAACCATCACCGGTCAAGATCCTGCAGGAGTTTTTAATGGTATCCAGACTCTTCTCTCACTCACAAACGACAAAGGCGAGGTACCTCAGCTATCAGTTAAAGACTGGCCTCGCTTTTCTTATCGTGGTTTGATGGTTGATGTTTCTCGTAACTTTAAAACCAAACATCAAATCTTAAAAATATTGGACGCGATGGCGATGTACAAGCTGAACAAGTTTCATTTTCACCTGTCTGATAGCGAAGGATGGAGACTGGAAATTCCAGGACTCGAAGAATTGACAACGGTAAGCTTATTTGGTCTTCCTTGAGGATACCGTGGAATTTAGATGTACATAGCTGTCCATCATTTGAAAGCAAAAGTTTAGGAATAAATCTTCCCCAGCTTTAAGAGTTTGAACTGCTCTTTCTTGGAGGCGGTGGAGAAAAGTCATCCACAACACTTTGGTTTGGCGAGATAAATGTCAACCGTCGCAGGATTGTCGGCCACTTGTTACGTTTTATGGATTCACAGGCTTTGTGCTACGATTGACGCATTTAGTTGTTTACTTCTGATGATCTCCCAAAGGTTTCAGGGAACAAGGAACATGGCTAATTTGAACTGGAGAACAGACTAGTTTTTCAAGATAAGCGGAATGTAATTTCTCAAATCGCTTTTCGGGACCGAAATTTGTTCGACACTAGGTTCGTTTGGCAACACCTAATCGTAAAGCACTCTAATTCCTTTCCTAATTTTCCCTAGGTTGGGGCAAGGAGGTGCCATGACCTGGAAGAAAAATTCTGTATTTTGTCCCAGCATGGTTCAGGCCCCTACACCAGTTCATCTGGGACTGGATACTACTCTACTGAAGATTACAGAGAAATACTACGCCATGCAAAACAACGACACATTCTGGTGATTCCAGAGTTTGACTTTCCTGGGCACAGCCATGCGGCTATCAGAAGTATGTTAGCTCGTCGTGATGGACTGATAAAAGAGGACGGTGCACAAAGCTTTCTTCTAAGTGATTTGGAAGATGTTTCTCGTTATATTTCGTTCCAAGGATTTTTTAACGATGCCATTAACCCGTGCTTAGCTTCCACGTACAAATTTCTGGACCACTTATTGTCCGTTCTAGCTCGTCTTCATGAAGACATTCAACCTCTGACTTTGTTTCACTTTGGAGGTGACGAGGTTCCTTTAGGAGTGTGGGTAGACTCCCCGGCTTGCCAAAATATGACACAAAACTTGACAGAGAACGGGGCACTTGTACGACAGTTTTTGATGAAACACTTTGTCAGAAAGCTCTCGAAGATAGCCCACAAACATGGCGTAAATATTGCAGGTTGGAGTGACGCGTTTACAGAGGAAGGTAACGATGGGTGGTACGTGTTAAGAAAAGCATTCTTAGATACCGAAAACCCAGTGGCGTATTTCTGGGGCGATGAAAAAGAGCACTGGAGATTACAAGCATTAATGGATAATGGATATAAGGTAATCCTCAGGAGGGTACTTTTGCTTTGCTCTTAGTCCTTTACAGAATAAACGTCCACCCACAGTATATGGAATTTAATGACTGTGCTATTTTCTCTCCAGATGGTACTATCGCCTTCGGATATTCTTTACCTTGATCATTCACCAAAACCTGGCTTCAGTGAGCGAGGTCTGAACTGGGCAACTGACCATTCAAATAGCAGAAAGATTCTTAGGTATTCGCCGCCAGACAACGAAAACATTCTAGGTAAATACAGTTAACTACGTTGAGCCGGTATTTCGTATCAATAACCTTGAAGACGCGCTATAAAAGGCGTGGTACATTCTGCACATGCGGATAATTTGCCAATCAACAGTGGGTGCATACAGAACTCTGTGATAATTTGTGCTATAAAAAAGCATTAACGGCAATGTGTCCGCAATATGTTATTTTATGTTATGAGTCGTTCTTTTTGTCGAAATCTCCAGTCACTTTTCTCGCTCAAAAAATCTCTTTAATTCAAGCGGGTTTCTGCGTTTCTATGTTGCTGTTTGCTGAAAGCATCTTTGATTATCCGTCATGCTATCGAATTCGAACAAAACTAGGGCTTGAATCCACCTCTTTGTAGTGTGTCAAGAACTACAACATATAACGTCCCTAGCGGACAGGAGAGCAGGGGTGGCGCAATGGTCCTATTTCACCCTTCTTATTAACGTGGCCCGATTCGGGAGTTAATGCTATACGAGGCTGGAGTTTTTAGTTGGTTCTTGGCCTTGCTTTGACACATTTCCGCGCAGCTACGTAGCTGTTTTGCGATCCCAGAAAAACTTCCAAATTCTTGTGCGACCTGAAAAGCGACCGCCTCCACAATGGACCGTATTCCGGCGTATTCTCAGTATTGGAATGGAACTAGCTTGCAATGGAGGCTAATGCGGGGGAATGCTTTTCAAATGCAAATACCTTTTAATGTATTCCCCTCGCAGTAGCCTCCATTGCAAGCTAGTTCCAGTCCAATATTGAGAATACGAATATGGTTTATTCGTTGAGGGCATTCTGAAATGCCACTGCGATTTAACAGAAAAAATCACGTTCTTTTCAAATTGCGAATTTTTTTCAACAATCCTGAGATAATGCATCACAGAACATCGTTTAATTTGAAATGAATAATAATTGCACTGGTGGATTTGTCAAGAGGTTTATTAGGAATTTTAAGCCATGGCAACCTGATTGATGTCTTTTCATTTCATGAAAAACCTCGCTAATCCGGAAACGCTCATTTTGGGAAATAAATTGCGATAAAGTTATAGACAATGCTTGCTCTTTCTTTGTGTCACGATCTTGGTCGCGCTCTGAAATAATTTATTTGTGGACTCCCTTGGCTGAAATGATATTTTCGTCGACTCCCAAATTGTTTTGTGGACTCCCTCGGCTGCACCTCGAGAGTCCGCTGACAACATTTGACCACTGTGATGACGAATATTGTTGCCGATATGAGTACAGGCAAAGCTAGACCACAATCGATTTGTTAAATTACCTGATTTCCTGAAGCAAAGAAAAGGACTTTGACTGTTATTTAAAGTTGTGATGTCGAAAATATTCTTTTAGGGATCGAAGGAACATTATGGAGTGAATTAATTCGTACCGCTGACCAGATGGACAGTATGATCTTTCCACGCCTTTTAGCCATTGCTGAACGAGCGTGGAACAAAGCACCATGGGATGATTATAAAGACTACCAAGTTAGAGAACAAGCCATTGATACTGAATGGGTCAACTTTGCTAACACGCTTAGCTATAAGGAATTGGAGCGACTTGACAGGATGGGCATAGCGTACCGTATACCACCTCCAGAGCCAAGGTATGTTCTTGCCGCGAAGAGTAAAAAGTAAACAAGGTCTGGCTTACGCTCAAGATTTTTTTTATGTAAAAATATTTTAGAATTGAAAAGGTATAAGATTTTGAGAAATTTCAAATTTAGGTGCTTTTCTTGGTTCTCACATGATGGCCCCCGACTATTTTATGAACTTTCTGGCCCTCGTTGCTCTAAGATAAGGTCACTCATTGTCCAAAAATGCGCCCAAATTTGATATCTAACAGGTAGGGTTAGCGTTATTTTGGTTTGGTTAATCCATCTGTTTATCTGCACTTGAGAAGCAAAGTCTAGAGACCACTTTGTGGCGTTTATTCTCTATATACCTGAACATGGGTGATGATGGAGTTATGGAGAAGCGTAAGGGGACACTTAGCTTTGTGACGCTTCGAGGACTTTCGTATGACCTTGAAAAAGTGTTCGCAGTTTGTTTCACGGACCAATGATTGGTAAGATTAAAACAAAGAGTCTTCTTATTCCCGCCAAGGAGACTCCAAATATGGGCAGTAAACAGCTCGATTGCCCAATCACATTACTGCATTTCAAATGACGAAACGAACTTTCCAGAAAGTTCCATGGAGAGATGATGTTGTTTGCATCCGCGTTCGCAAAGCCAGTGAAAATTCACGCTCGTTTGTTTTTGTTCGATAAGCCAATTAAATGTTTTACATTTTTGTTTACGTTCTGTTTTCACGTTTAGTTTTCAAGGTCATATGAAAGTCGCTCTATCACAATCGGCGTTGTATCTAATTATTAATACTTGCTTTTCCGGAGCGCTCATCCAAGTTAAATGAGGGGTATGGTACAGTGGTGAGATCACTCGCCTCCCATCAATGTGGCGCGGGTTCGATTCCCAGGCTTGGCCAAATGCGGATTGAGTTTGTTGGTTCTCTACTGTGCTCCGGGTACTCAGGTTATTTTGAGTGTAAGTTTTGGCTTTCATGGTCCGCCATTACTCACGTTCAAAACTGGCCGATTGGACCTCAGAGGGTTGGATCTAGAGAAAATGACGTCATTTACTCACTAGCTTAAAATTTCAGCGTGTAAACGCAATTTATTATATATGCAAAACACGGGTTGAAAAGTCTGAAAGCCCGAAACTCCCTTGCTGCATATTAATTAGGCCGCGTACACACGCATTGCATTCTTAAACTAGTGAGCGTTTGACGTCATTTTGTCCTCGACCCAGCTCTCTCAAGATTTTGAAGTTAGTAATTGCGGACCAATAAATAAGAAAATTCCAGCTAAAATAAACAGGTGCCTTTTTAAAATCAGAACTTAAAACTTGGGTGAGTTAGTGTTTAGTTAACATAGTTTTGAAATCCAAAGGAAAAACAATTTTTTTTTTGGTCGTAGTACCACTTTAAACTACATTTAATCCTATTTATGATATATTTACAGGTTGATTTGCAGAGAGTACTGCAATAAATTACATGTGACAACAGAGTTACCAGGCCTTAAAGTTGAATACTCCACTGACAACGGAGTGACGTGGAATGAAACCACGCCAGAAATAGAAGTAAAGGGAAAAATGAAATTTAGGACAAGGTAAGACCGAGTCGAACCCTCATTGCTGTTATGCAGGACACAGTCCAGTTTTTTTAGTCTCTGGAGTCCAGTTATAACGTGTTAATGACAAGAAAAGGAACCCTTTCTAACTACGAGCCTTCAGCTTGGGAGAGCAGGGCTGGCGTAGCAGCACTCGCCTCCCAGCAATGTGGCCCCGGTTCGATTCCCAGATATGACGTCATAAGTGGGTTGGGTTTGTTGGTTCTCTACTCTGCTCCGAGAAGTTTTTGCCCGGGTACTACGGTTTCCCCCTCTCCTCAAGAACTAATGTTTGATTTCAGTTGACTTGTAATTAGCAGGCGAAAAGTCGCGCACGGGTGGCTCAGTTGGTTGAGCACCGGCCGGACCAACACTCAGGGTCTTAAAATAACCGAGGAGAAAGTGTTACCTTTGTAATTACACCCGCAAATGGTTAGAGTTTCAAGTCTTCTCGGATAAGGACTATAAACCATAGGCCCCGTCTCACAAATATCTTCCATGTTTATAAGTTCTCTGTGGGACGTTAAAGAACCCACACACTATTCGAGAAGAGTAAGGGATAAAGTTCCCGGTGTTGTGGCTGTCCACTGTGAGTGTTTTCTTTCCAGAAGAAGTGGCCGGCTTGACGTAATGTTTCTAAAAAGGCTTGTGGTGTATGAGGCCACCTAAGCAAAGACAGCCATAAGTTAAAAGGACTTTCCGAGTGCTGGGACAAGTAGATGTAGATGTAGGTGTAGAGCCACCTGGCGGATGTACTACCAATAACTAAATCATTACGCTTGCGCAGAACGGATGATCCTATATGAAGCAACGCCCATTTTTCTCTTCGTGTTTTTTTTTTTTTTAAATCTGCTATCGGAAACAAACTAATGGTACAAATGTGCCATAAAATGGAACAAAAGAAACCTTTGTTTTGGGAGCTCTGGTAAGCGCATGATTAACAATGGTGAACCGTTAACCATCTGGCAGGAGCCCATGACCCAGGAGTGTACAAAATTCATTGTATTTGGGGAACAGCGCTTTTACAGACCGATTTACTTTTAGAGTGATTTTCCCGCGAAACCAGACCTTTCCAGCTAATCACAATCTTGCATGAGAAATTGTTACCCGTGGGATTGAGAATGGTTATTCGGGCATCTTATTAAAAAACTCGTCTCAAAAAAGAGCGGTTTTCACTTGAGTGTCGAAAGTAATTAGTGAATTGCTTTGGTTTGTGATTACTTCATTCAGTGATTGGTTCAAAG
>OX421453.1:15449035-15489035 GCA_949126865.1 Montipora capitata
TAACTCTCCTGATGGCCAGAACGTTGGTTCCCGGTATAGGGGCGTCGATGTGAAAAGTGACCCACAGTGTGGCTAATTTTGCTAGATTCCCTAGCTTCCGTTTGGCGAGCTCATCCCGGAATAAATATTGGCTCGTCAGGGCTATTTCAGCACTGCAGATGTTAGAGTATTCCTGGTTGGAAGCAGGCTTGATCTGTTCTCTTCGGAACTGAGCCAACTAGGTGTTGACATGGCCCAACAAGGCAATAACAGCAACAGACTGCGCGATCAAATTGGAATTCGCTGAGCCAGGGGCATTTTGCAGCATAAAATTAGTTGTCTGTAGGGTCGCAAAAGTAACTTTACGCACTAGCTGTTGCAAATTTGACAACTGTAGATCACTTTCCTTTTTACTGGGGTTAAGTTGGTTCCATATTTCGGGGTTAACCTTTGTGCCTTTGATGCCTACACAGTTTTCAAGTCGCTTATATTTATCGAGCAAGTTTGTCAACTTGACTGAAGAGAGTTTCCTCCCCTAACGTTTTGTAGCTATGTCTGCCAGTTGCTGCATGATTTTGTCGCCGGTGTGCGCAAAACCCATTAGCAATATCTTGGAGGATCTTAGCCTTCGGGACGGAAGTTTCCCGCGCTTGGACGGTGGCCGATGATTGCTCGGTGAGCAGTCTTAGATCTTCATCATCAGGATTATCCTGCGCATGAAGGCTTAAGTCCTCGTCCGATTGAGTATTTTCTCGTGATCTTTTAGTGTCGGAGGGTGGATCGGCTGATCTTTTTCGTCCGCTCGCCTTGGCTATAAGGCCCGCCATCTGGCCCATTGTTTGATCATTGTTGTTTAAAGAAATATTTAAAATGTGTTTGTTCCTAGCCATATCCACCGCAGAAGCCGTTCCCGGCGCATTGGTGGGGACAATCGCATGGTTTGGTGACGATTCGCCCTCAACACTCATCTTCAACTAGGAAAATCCAGAACTATAGAAGAAAACGAATAAATGCAGAAAAGGGACGACTCCCACCTTTGCTGTTGCCCGGAAGAAGCAAGGAAAACGGAAGATGTTGAAGATTTGCAATTAAAAAGGCAAGAAAACACTCGCGGGTGACAAACTAGACTAGCGAAACGCTCAGCAATGAGTGGTAATGCGCATCTCATGTGACAAGTTATAATTGAACTGAATGAAAAACGGATAACATAAATAGAAAGAGCACCTTTACTTTAGTAACCCTGCAAAGTTTCAGTCCATTAGGTATACGCCATACCCCCAGTCATACAAACGTCTTACATTTTCTCAGCTGATATTACACTTGATATGCTGTAACTTTGCAGGGTTGCCACTAGCAAAAGTGTTCTGTCTACTTAGTGCTGGTATACGTTTTAACCTTAACTTATTTGAATTTTCGGCCGCCATTTTGGAGAAGGGTCTGTTCAATATTTAGCATCTATTCACCGAAGTGGAGGTGGCTAGTGGTGGATAAATAAATAGATAACATTTTCGGGCGCAAATTCCGTGGGCGCTGCTTGGAGGTGAATAGCATAGCCGGATAGCCGGACTTTGGGTAGCCAATCAGCGTGCGCGTTCAACGCTATCCACTGTTTTAGTATATACTAAATACTGCTATCTGTTATTTTTCTTCTTAGGTATCATACATTGTGCTTTATGCTGACATCTGTCATCCAATGAAAGATTTATTTAGCGCCATGGTGACTCGGGGATACTCTGCTAGGATCTAAATTGTCGAAATGGAACCCCCCTAAACGAAATGAAGAGATCGGCTATTTTCCAATGGTGACTCGGGAATACTCGGAAAAATCCAACCTTTTTCCTGCCCAAAAGCGGGAGGCTTTACCCAACAGAACAGGAGTAGAAGACTTATTTGTAGTTTTTCGGGAAGAGCTGCAAACGTCACACACTAATGGTACAATAAATGGGGAAAATCGTGTTGCTCTTGCGGCGTGTTTCTTTTCATCTCTCAGTTCAACATTAAAGCCATGTAACTGAATATAAAGATTCGTGGAAATATCTCTTGCGGGGTTGGCGCAGTGGTGAGAGCACTCGCCTCCTACCAATGTGGCCCGGGTTGGATTCCTGAACGCGGCGTCATATGTGGGTTGAGTTAGTTGGTTCTCTACTCTGCATCGAGAAATTTTTCTCGGGGTACTCCGGTTATCCCCCTCTCCTAAAAGAAAACCAACATTTGATTTGTTGATTTCAGTTTACAGTGTCCTCAATTAGTGATCCAGCTCTAGAAGACTAGACACTTAAATAAAGTTCCTTTCCTTTCCTTTCTGTGATTTGCTTTCCAAAAAATGGCTCTAGCCTCGCGGCAACTTGGATACAAACACAGTGGGAAAGATGGACGCTTTCTATTATTTGGCAGATTTATGGCCAACACCTCTTCTAACAATTCGGCCCTTTTCTGCGGACTAAAAATTGTGTTCAATTCATTCAGTCATTGCAAGGTGTGTCACCTTGCTTTTATTATTGCATAAAGACATTCAAAGGCGTGTGTTGAATCATCTCTTTGGTACCATAGTTGAAACTACCCAAACCCTTACAAAAATTCTAACCCTAGGCCTAAACACTATGCTTTAGATAATGACTAGACCTAAGGTTAGCATTTCTGTAAAGGTTTGGGTTGTTGTTGTTGTTGTTCTTGTTCTTGTTGTTGCTTCACCCTCTACCCCCACCGCCTACCCCTCACCCCTACCCCCATCCCCGGAATAGTCATGCCGGTCTCTTTACATTCCGTTTTAAAATTACAATTAAAAGGCCTTATGTACAAAGTGACTAAGATGGGATCTACAATTGGCCATAAAATAGACTATAATGGGGTAGGGGTTCTGAGAGGCCAGCGGCACATACACATCGAAAATTGACTCAAGAACCTTCCTCCCCCCCCCCCCCCCCCCCCTCCTCCTCCTCCCGGGAGAGATATCTGATATATTGGGTTCAAATGTTCAGATATTTGCACTTTAAATATTCAGTACTTTATTCTCGGTTGACTGATTAGAAAACGATAGCCTTGTGCTAGTGAGGCAAAAAAAGGTTATGTGATCTATCTTACCAAAGAAAAGGAGGATGGGGTGACTATGAAGCCTCACCCCCCCCCCCCCCCTCCCTCCTTCCCCTCCAGTCTATGAAGCAGCTCCCTCTAAGGCATAATAGTAGCTAATAGTCAGGATAAAAACTACATTTCAAAGTGCCTCGTCGAACGGTCAATCCACAAGTGAAAACATCTTTTGCACTTAACCAAGACTGAAGAGAAACATTTTAATATCGTCACCGCCGCGTTTTGGGCTTTGAAGTTCACAGTAATTCTTTAGAATTCTGTATACAACAGCCAAGTGGTAAGTGCCGAAAGATTTTTGTTTGTCACGGTGGCACTTCTTGCACTTTAAAAGATTATGACTGTTCCAGAAAGGCAAGCAATTCCACAGCTCCACTAGGGTTCAGTAATTAAAAGCCAAAATTATAGTCCAACTTTCGCTGGCCTGATCTGCGCGACTTTCAATCTCAGGCACACTTTAAGAACAAAATCCCAAAAGCGCGTTTAAAGCGCGAGTGACCTCTCGATAGTCAGGTGTCACGTTACACCATGACAAATGGAAACTGAAGCGTCAGCGTGACCAACTCCATTCAAGCGGTCGTTTCGCAGATTTTAAGCACAGAGATAAACGCCACAGTGGAAGCAGAGACGGAAGGAAGCAAGAAGATATCCGCTTAAAAATGTCATTCCTGGTGCTGATAGCGATAAATTGCTTTTGTCAATTGACTGCAGGTTAGTTGCACATCGAAATGCTTATTTCATTGCACTTGCTTTGGTATTGCACACTCGTACTCGAGATGTCTTGAAACAAAACGGTTTGGTTTCGCAGAAAAGCTTCTTACACTACGAAGATTGAGTTTTTTATGCATATCATTTAAAGCGATCAAATAAAACGCGTTAAAGCAGTTAATTCACCCTTAATATGAAAACACAAATAGACTATTCAGAAATGCAAATTTCGTCCTCATGGTTACCCACTCCAAATTGCAAAGAGAAAGTTTCACAAATGCAAGAAAAGCCGTGACTTAGCTGTTGCTTAATCCCGAATTATCTTCTGAAAGAATTTTTACTGAAGAAATCAATTCCCATTTCAGTAAGTCTATTAGCCTGTGTTGAGTTCGGCGATACTTGATCGCACATTGTTTTCTCGGTGTCTATATTTGTTTTTGTGGACATGCCTTTGTTGCTTAATGGGGACGTGTGGCCAGCCAGGGTATGTTTATCGGGATTTTTGTCTTGAACAGGGTATTGAATTTATCATTTTTTGTCTTAATCAGGGTATCGATTTATCAAACTTTGTCTTAAACTGGGTTAAATGTCTTAAACAGGGTATCAAAAATCGGAATTCTGTCTTAAACAGAGTAGGAAAATCAGCGATATTTGTCTTAAACAGGGTCAGGGTATGAGGGGCCGCCCCGCACCTCCCCACCCAGGGATATAGCGAGTTCCCCCCCCCCCCCCCGGGATTTGGACCTCTAGGTGAAGTCGAGTTCTGGCCATCCTGCAGTTCAAAAGTACTATAGGAGCATATCATAATGTATTTTCTTTTTCAATTATTGGTTTCCAACAGAAGGACTTTTGACCAAGGTTGCCTATTTACTGAGTTGGACTTTCGAGTTGGACGATCGAGTTGGGTTTTCGAGTTGGATTTTCGAGTTGGCTAGTGTAAAATGCAGGCTGCAGACCAGGGGTAAAAATTATGCAGACTAAGGTTATAATGAAACTGTTGAAAAAGCCCAAACCCTTCAGAATTGCTAACAGTTAAGCCTAAATATTGTTTTACGCCTAGTTAGCCCTAAGGTTAACACTTCTAAAGGGTTTGGGCTTTTTCAACTACAGTTACATTATAACCTTAGTGTGCATTTTAACCCTGGTCTGCAGTCTGCATTTTGCTGACCAACTCGAAAATCCAACTCGAAATCCTTACTCGACTCGCCCATTTCCAAGTTGCTGTTTTGCTCGGTTTCAAAGTGAGTCCTGGTGCACACCCACTCAAATGGAAATGAGTGGTGTATTTTCATCCAAATCAAACGCATTAGCATTTGAATGGTTGAGCACCAAGACTCGTTTTGAACCAGAGGCAAGCAGAAAAACTCGGAAATGGCCTGATCTCGAGTCTACTGGGAGGATTTGGTGCGTACACATCCTTTTCCCTTCCTATCGACTTATTAACATGTCACGGTAGCTTCCTGTAACAAATGGAGCCATATTATTTGGGAAGACCCCCTCATGGGCTTTTGACCCGTAGCCCTTGCGGACTACGGGTCAGATTTGTTAATTAGCCTCCATTTCATACTAGATCCAGTCTAACCGTGAGAATACGAAGCTGGCCTTTTTTTTTTTTGCAGAACTTAAAAAATAACTAAAATTCTTATCGCACATCACATAATTTTATTCTTTTCACACCCTATCAATTATTTCCTGAAAATGGCGGGGTTTCATTTTTACATCTTTTTTTGGTGTGGGTCATTCCTGCATTTATACAAACAAAACTAACTTAAAGACTGCGAATACCGTATTTATACAAACATTGGTGTAAAATGCTATTGCTCGTGTTTAAGACCTCAAGTTACCGTTATTTAATTCACAAGTGAGAATTTAACAGTGAAAACTAAAACACCTTTAACAAGTAAAACATGAACAGATCTCGGATCGGCCGGTAAAGATGTCAAAGATGTCTGTTGTTTTGCTCGAACGGTGAATTTTTTTAATGTAGTCTCTCTTCCTGTAACACATTAACTTAGAACACGGGGAAGCAGTGTTTGCAATCAACTTTGTTTGAAGATTTTTAAAGAAAAAGCAGAGAACATCAATCTCAAATTCCCGGATGATCTTCAATAATTGTGAAGTTTGCGGTTGTCCTATTGTTCTGACTAAGACAGGTTGGACAACTGTAACATGTTACTATACTAGTAATTAAGATGCATGGGCGTGCCCTAGGAATTTAAAAATAAATTAAGCAAAGTTTTAAATGGAACCAAATTCCTGGGGAATATTCTGTGGTTTAAATGCACTTTTTTAGTAGGAATGAAGACTCCCCGAAAAGATAAGAGAAAGGTTACATGTAATTCGGTCAAATTGCTTTTCACGCTAGCTTTGTTGCTGGCTTCAGTTACCTGAGCTCTTGGGCCGCAGGCCGTTTACCTCTTGTTCATCGTCACTAAGCTAAAATGTCCCGGCTTTCATGACATTTATTTAACCTCATAATTTGCTGTCAACTAATGTTAACAGGTTCTGTTCAGGGCGACATCGACTACTTGGCAAACAACATGGATGTTCGCTACGATGTCATCGACAACTTGAAATCTGACTCTACCTTCTTGTCTCGGATAACTCTCACCAACCAAGGACAAAGTATCATTAAACAAGGAGACTGGGCGGTGTACTTTTGCAACATAAGGATGATGGAATCGCGCTATTTAAAACATAATCCCGCCGGGTACGTTATCCCAGGAAACTACGGCATCCGCTTAACCCATATTAACGGCTGCCTTCACAAATTTGAGACTACCAGTGACTTTAAAGACATCGCTACTGGAAGTTCTTTTAAATTCGAGTTTGTGGCTGATTATTGGTCTGTTGCTCGAACTGACGTCATGCCAAGGTGGTACGTCACCGCGAAAGGCTTGAGTCCGCGAGTAATCAAGAACACGGACGATAAAAGCCTTACGTTCGTGGGGAATTTCGACACTAGAGAAAAATGGAAACGCTTCGTTGCAGACCTTTATAATCCTTACACACCCAAGAAACGTTATGATAAGTACCACATCGCAGATAATCACGATAGTGCACATGTGCAAAGTAAAATCATCCCTACCCCCGTACAAATGACGCTGGACACTGCTAATCACGTGGTTGTTGAGTCAGATTGGATAGTCTTCTTTGAGGCGGGCTTAGAAAACGAAGCTGCTCTACTAAAAAGTATGTTGTTGTTTTGTTCTGTCGTTTCGTTTTGTTTCATTGGCCCTGAAAAGACCCTATCGGGAGCGGTCAATTAAGTATGTATTGTCTTGTATTGTATTGTATTGTATTGTATTGTATTGTATTGTATTGTATTGTATTGTATGATAACTTAGCGAGAACTGCAAGACTTTAAAAAATCGATGCTGTTGGTTTCCCGAGGAAGGCAATGGTGGATTATGTGTTGTAGTCCCAGTAAAATTGGTTCTTAGCTCCAAGCCCCTTTTACAATTTGTCAGAACTCCATATCCCAGAAGCTCTCTCATTTGGCCTTGGGACAATTACGGTATTATCCATTTCAGAGTCTCGAAAGTCCCGATAACTTTTAGGGAATCACAATCGCTTTCCCTTACGTTATCGTGAAAACACCCTAGCGATCTGGTTCACAAATAGACCAATTCGGCTAACCCAATTCAAATCTTTTGGGAATAAAACGTTTTGTTCCAAGTATTTCCATATCATTTAAATGTGACTGCTTCATTGTCAAGCAAATTCAACACAAAAAGAATCTTAACCCCGAGAGATTTGAATTGGGCACGACAATTAAAGTTATCATTGAGAAACGGGTCGGGAGGCAGGACCCGCCAAATAATGGCCAATCAGATTGGGCCTGATGACAACAACGCCTTTTATTGTTCCGTAACCAAGTAGCCGCACAAGGTATTCTTCGAAATGGAAAATCATGGATCGGTCACCAAACCCAACGCCGCCATGTTTTTTTTCCTCAAAAAATCTTGTATTCTCCTTTCTAAAAATTGATTAATTTCGTAACTTGGTGGGTCAGATTCCATTGCAGATCAAGACTTTGGGGTTATAGATATCTGGCTTTGTAGGTGTGGTTAAATCTGTTTTGGCTGATTTAAAGTTTGTCCGCGTTTTATCAAGAGCACAGCTACCTATGATGAGATACCCTTAAGGCCTGGCCAAACGCTCGCAACATTTCAGGGCAACATCTTGCAACACTGTTGGGCACAACATGTTGCATACGTTTGGCCACCCTGTAACGATATGTTGCGATATGTTCTAACATGTTGGATGATGTTGGATCAACAAATTTGAAAACGGTCAAATTTTCGTGCAACTTTTTGGATGATGCATGATGTTGTACTCGTTTGGCCACTTTCACGCAACATTGTTGCACCAGGGCATGCGCGCTAGGTCCACTTGTTGCGCGCCAGGGGCCTTGGGGCACATAAACTTCGACAGCTCCCAACGTCAGTGGCTTCATAGCTCGGTTAGTTAGAGCGTCGCACCGGTATCGCGAGGTCACGGGTTCAAACCCCGTTGAAGTCCTGAATTTTACAGGCTTCCCTACGCAATTGCAAAAATTGCGTTCATAACTGCGAGGATCATAGCTTCACTTGAAACTTCGACATGTTGCGTTGAAAATGTTAAAAATGTTGCGTGCGTTTGGCCAACCCGTTCAACACATGTCGCAACATCATGCAACAACGTTGCAAGATGTTGTGTTGAAATTTTGCGAGCGTTTGGCCAGGCCTTTAAGCTAATATAAAGTC
This sequence comes from Montipora capitata, assembly GCA_949126865.1. NCBI lineage: Eukaryota > Metazoa > Cnidaria > Anthozoa > Scleractinia > Acroporidae > Montipora > Montipora capitata. The sequence continues at coordinate 15,457,555 of OX421453.1, forward strand.
CCAAAATTGCCTCGATTTTCATTTAGGCTTAGCCTGCTGAACAGTTCAACGTAACATCCTCGGTCGCTACGCGATGGTTACCGAGTAGGCGTTGCTTTTTCTCCGTTTATTTTACCAAGGAATTGTCTATGGGCGACTTGAATGCAAACTTAACTCATCGCTTTGTTTCCCATTTCTTTCCATGACTTTCTCGCGTCAGAAAAACTCAAGCTTACAGTGTCCACATCTCCAAAAGACAGTAAGGTGATCAAACTTGTAACTGGTGAGGTTTCTTTGCCTGCCAAGAGTGGTCAGCGATTTCCCAGCATGCATGAGTCATACAGCCTCGAAGTCAACCCCTCCAAGAACGCCATTACGATTACTGGTAAGTTATTTCCGTATTAATTGTGCCCAATCCGTCAACTGTCAGGGCTTATGTTGTTTCGTAGTAACTGCGATGATTCCTCGCTCACTGTCAAAAAAACGCGAGTTTATTTTATTCTTTTGACAATGTAATTTCAAACGTAATTATATTGTTAAATCTGTAATCGTGAAGAGCAATTAACTAGTCAAGATGAACTGATTTCCCATTAGCACTGCTTATTCCGGTATAATGTTGTAATCGAGTTGAAACGTGCATGCAGGGCTTTGAGAGAGAGATTATACTTGAAAATCTCAAGATTTTTTAGAAAGGTCATGGAAGCCTCACCAATGGAACCTCATATGGCTTTTCAAGACTAATTTACAAGAATTTTCGGGCGCTTTCACTTAATTGCTTGCTGTGCAGTTAACAATCACGATAAGCTAGCTAGTCATAGATGTCCCCTACCGGGCAATAGACACCCACAAAGGGGAAAAGTTGCCCTGAACTATTTTCCAAAAGTATGTAGGTTCTGTAGCCTCCCACTCGATTCATTGCTAAGACAAGTATTGTGAGACGGAACTGCGACTTATATTGTCCTCATTTCCTATTCCGAGATCTCAGATCTTTCATAATTTCATTTCATGTCCAGTCTGCAAAATCTAAGAAAACATTTCACTCACCATTTACGACATATAACTTGAGCTAGCAATTTACGTGCTCTCAGCTGGCCTGGTGGCTCAGTCGGCAAAGCAGTGAAACGCAAATAGCACGGTTAACGGTACGAATCCCGTTTAAAACTGGATTTTTGCAGGCTAGCATAGAACTACTTAAGTTTCCTATCTAACTGTGCATGGTTATCGTGGTGGCTGCAGAGATGGCGCAGTGGTAGGAGACTCGTGGTCATATGTGGGTTGAGTTTGTTGGTTCTCTACTCTAAACCGACTGAGAGGTTTTTCTACAGGTACTTCGGTTTTCCCCTCTCCTCAAAAACCAACATTTGATTTGATTTCGTTAATTTGTTGATTTCAGTTTACAGTGGCCCCGATTAGTGCTCTAGACACTTGTATAATTTCCTTTACGTTCCCTTTCATATCTTATTCACTTTCATTGCAAGTTCATCATGCGCTGAGCTCAATATACGAAATTTTATACATTCCAAAAACAATCAGATCACGTTTCATTATAAGTTTTCATGACAAATGACAAAGGCAGCACTGCCACCTCTGTTATTCTAAGATCCCAGAGTGTTGGTCCGGCCCAAATTGAACCCACGAACTGCCACAGGATGGTCTGAACCAACCAAGCAAATAGCGCGGCTGATGTTATCAATTTGATTGAGTAACCGTTTGATGTAAAACTTGTTTGACAGGTAACAGCTCGGCTGGTGTATTCTATGGCGTGCAAACGCTGTTGGGATTGCAGAGTTCGATGAAAAAGGTTTTCAAGGTGTCGATCAAAGACGCACCAAGATATGCTTACCGAGGGATGCATCTTGATGTTGCACGCAACTTTGTAGCCAAGGAGCACGTGCTTAAGTTGCTTGATGTCATGGCGGTGTACAAGCTAAACAAGTTTCACTTTCACCTTACCGATGACGAGGGGTGGAGACTGGAGATTCCCGAATTACCGGAACTTACTGGAGTAAGGCTCGGCCATTTATGCTCTCCCCTTCCCCTCCCTCAGACTTTAAACAGCTAAACGGGAAGGAAAAGACACACATATAGCTAAGGATGAATTATAGCAAAAAAACGAGACCAACAATAAAACAAAAGGGGAGCAAACAATGGATGGATCATGGCTTGGGCGCGCGTGTAAGGAAAAGCTGACGACTAGTATCGAAAGAGAATAAGGGTTCAGGCTGTCTCTGTAAGAAACATTATTTCAACCCCAAATCGCTTAAAAGCTTGCAATGACAGTTGTTTTTGAATGTTCAGCATATTTTTACTATCACATAATACTTGTCATTGGCATTTTGTAGTCGATTGAATGCATGAAAGTCACTTGTGCAGCAGATATGATATAATGATGAAAGAGACTACGCATCTTAGTTAAGGAAACAATTAAACCAGTCGTAAAAAGCTTGAAGGAGACTAGTTTTGCACGTGACTCGAAGGCATAACTCGGTGCAATTGCGCTCCCTGTTTAGCCTTCAGAAGCGCTCAGGTGATGTGATAGCAGATGGGTAAAGCCAAGTGAAAAGCAATCGCATAGACTTGATTCTTTCACTTCAGGTTCTTTCGGTTCAGTTCAGCATTCAGTATTTCTAAATGCATAAATTAAAGATATGTTGAATATGTGATGACGAAATGGAACTGAAGAAACTAAGTTTCCTGCAGGCGATGAAACAAAAACACTCCATACCCTTACTGTAACTTTCACCATCTGGAAGTGTTGTATTATCGCAACTTGAATTTTTTTTTTTTTTATGTTTGTGTTTATTTTAGGTTGGCAGTAACCGATGCTTTGACCTCCACGAGCAACATTGCATTCTGTCACAGCTCGGCTCAGGCCCCGACAACTCAACTTCAGGCTCAGGGCATTACTCGGTCAGCGATTACAAGGAAATTCTTCGTTATGCAAAAAAGCGTCATATTCAAGTCATCCCCGAGTTCGACATACCAGGACACGGCCATGCCGCCATTAAAGCTATGGCTGCACGATACGAGAAGTTCCTCACCCTGGGGAATAAGCACGAAGCAGAGAAATATCTGTTAACGGAAGCAAACGACACATCACGATATCTGTCAATTCAATATTTTAGTGATAATGCCGTTAACCCGTGTATAGAATCAACTTATAATTTCATTGATCACGTGGTTAAAGCCTTAGTGACGATGCACAACGACACTCAACCGCTAACTATTTTTCATTTCGGCGGAGACGAAGTCGCGCATGGGGCATGGATTAATTCCACCGCGTGTGGTAATCTGATCCACAGACTGGGACTGGATCATTCTGATGAAAACGTTGCCGATATGCTAAAGGATCACTTCGTACAGCGTGTGGCTAATATTACGTCAAATTATAGCCTCCAACTTGCTGGATGGGAAGATGGTCTCATGGATGTCAACAGTGTTCCGTACGACCGCAGTTTGCTGAGAAACAGTAGAGTTTATGGCTACGCATGGAACAACATTTGGGAATGGGGAGGAGGAAAGAGAGCTTATGAATTAGCGAATGCTGGTTATCAGGTGAGACCCATCTTAAAATTCCTTAGAGTGTCAAGGGATTGTTTCTTGAAGTTCCAAAAGAAAGATTTGGGCGCTTTTCGGGATCCACAAATCCCTCTGTTTATTCCAAAGGAAGAAGAAGTAGAGCATCAAACTGTTTTCTTTTTTTTTTTGTTTGAGAAAACTGCTGCGATACATGTGAGCATCATTTTCAAAAATGACTTTTCGGCAAAGCATATTCATCGCAAAAGAAGTATGCAAGATGCGAGAATGGCGTGCTAACTTCTAGAGCGAATTTACTTTCTGTATCGTGGCTTTTAAATGATGGAAGCAGCGAAAGCCGCGACGGCGTTGACACGGCGTGTTTTCCCGCTCGATCGCCACAACTTTCATTCACACTACGGTTTTTTGAGCAGACCACTATCCACTATAAGTCGGTGCATTTTTTTGTATTTGGGCTAAAGGTCACTGCTTCCAAAAATCTTTCTCTGATCGACATAATATGTAGTGATACCTTCATTTGCCAAGGATACGCGGTGTCAGCACCATTCTTTTCCGAAATGTATTATCATTTATTTACCAAGCGTTGAATGCACTTCAACTTCACCTTCTTATGAATGCTCTAGGTTATCATGTCCCAGGCCACCCACTTGTATTTCGATCAACCCTACGAACCTGACCCAGAGGAGCGTGGGTACTACTGGGCCACACGTTTTACAGATACCCGCAAAGTGTTTGGTTTTATGCCGGATAATTTGTTTGCCAACATCGAGATTGAACGTTCTGGTGTGCCTTTAACCAGGGAGGAACTTTGTAAGACTCAAGGAGAATGCCCTGATTTAGTAAAGAAGGAAAACGTTGTTGGTAAGGCTTCTATGTTTGCAATCACGTGATCCGGTTACCATTTTGCTGTACTAAGGACGCGTTCCTTTTGTCAGATCTGGCCGGCCAGACCCATCAGTTATGGAACAGTTTGAAGGAACACTTGCATGATAATCCCTCGCATTCTTTTGGAGGAATATATATCGTCCTCGAAGTGCGTTAATTTGAAGGCGTTGTAAAGTTAGTCCTTCCAAATGCCCGGTTTGGCCGGTCAGTTCTGTCAAAAGGAAAGCGTCCTAACAACTAGTTTTCATGTGCGCCACTGTAAAAAATGTACAAAAACAAAAAATACTGCCCAAGTTTTCCGCAACTCTGAATAGTGTCGAATTATTACTTGGTTTCGATTTTTTTGTCGGAGGGGTTATTGGACGTTCTCTTTAAAGTGCACCTGAACTCAAATATTTTTCGTTTACAATGTTCATCTTCCCACCAATTCTTTCCTTAAAATTTCGCGTTTTATCTAACACTGATCGTGATGTGAGATGCGTGGGTATATTTTCGCTTTTACGTCACAAACTGCTTATCATTTCTGTTTTCAAAGAAATTTTGCATTGCAAAGCAGTTTGTGACGTAAATTCGAGAATAGACCCATGCCTCTCACAACACGGTCGTGGGTTATGCGGCAAAGAAAAGCGAAATCTGGGTGACGATGGTGATATATGTTTGCTTTGGATGGGAAGATTTATATTGGGAACAAAAGATATTTATGTTTAGGTGCACTTAGCTCTTTACGTCAGGAGATTGGTAAGCCCCCTCTTATCATACCGATCAAACCTGTGGAAAATTATTGTCCCAGGCTTAGTCAACAGCGTACATTTTCATGTTCCAGCACTCTGAAAAGTTCCCTTGACATATTGATGGTTTTGTTTTTCAATTTAACGTTTCCGCATTGTGCGGGAGAGAATAGGCCAGATCTCCACACCAGGCATTCCCTCCCCTATATGGAACTCTTTCAGTACCATTTTCTAAACAGCCTAGGAACTACACCTCTATTGCTTTGCTTAGCTCTAAGAAACGGGGGGAAACAGGGCAAGACATGATCTTACTAGAGCTTATTTCATCAGGCATTCAGGGTCATCTTTGGACAGAAACAGTGCGATCCCGTGACCAGATGTTCTACATGATATTCCCACGCTTGCTTGCGTTGGCTGAGCGCGCGTGGCATAAAGCGTCTTGGGAAGACATTTTGAACAAAAAGGAAAGAGACGCGATGAGAACAAGTGATTGGGTGAAATTTGCAAACACCTTAGGATACAATGAGCTGGCACAATTGGATAACATGGGAATAACATATCGCGTACCACTCCCTGGTGCAAGGTAAGGACTGTTTTTTTTGTATTTTGGCGAAGAGGGGCAGGGGGGAGGGGTGGGGGAATGTCATTCCAAAAATCTTTTTTTTTCTCTTCATTAGTATAATAGTTTAATGAGGATAGCTCATAGCTAGGGGCTATTAGTTCAGTAAAGTAAGAAGTGCCGAGTCACATTTATAAACGTCTATACAATACTCAAATTACCTACACTAAATTTAAAAGTGTTACCTCAATTTATATTAAATGGGTTTTAAATTTGGCAATGGTGGTCGTGAAGCGTTGTAAGACGTAGAGCCCTCCTTCCTTTTCCCGCCATTGTTGAACCCAGAGGCTAATGTTTGGTCTGAGTCATCGACAATCAACATCGAAGGGGGAAAAAGGAAAAAGTGTGGTTAGTGTTGCAACACCTGTGTCCCAGATTGTGGTTGTTATGGTGGTTGACCTTCTCAGTGTAGCTACAAAAGGACAACTTTTCCAGTATAATGGAGCACTTTACGAACAGACGGATGGTGTGGCCATGGGTTCCCCCCTTGGTCCCCTGCTAGCTAATGTGTTCATGTCTTCAACTGAGGAAAACCTCGAGCGAGAGGGTAAACTCCCTTCTTTCTATCGAAGGTACGTTGATGATACACTTACTATCATGCCAAATATCGCAACAGCATCCAACTTCCTGAACACGCTTAACAAGGTACATTCTTCCGTAAAATTTACAATGGAAACCGAATGCAATGGCATGCTCCCTTATTTGGGCATCCAGTTACTGAACCGATCGCCCCAAATAGAGACAAAGGTGTACGTAAAACCCACGAATTCAAGTCTCCTCTTACATTACCAAAGTCACGTTGACAATCGGTACAAACAGGGTTTACTCCGAACTATGCTGGGTCGAGCACATAGTTTATCTTCTTCTTGGTCACACTTCTCAGACGAATGTGACCGATTGAAGACAGTATTCTCGCGTTTAAAGTACCCCAAACACCTCATCGACTCTGCCATCAAAAATTTCGTTGACTCAAAGGTTTGTGACCAGCAGCGACCATTATTACCAACTAAAGAGACGGACACAATTCGAGTGGTTCTACCATTTAAAGACCAAACCACAGCAAATTTTGTGAAAGGACAACTCAGGGATCTGAGCCTGAAAGTGAACACCAACATCCAGCCCGTATTTGTCAGCCGAAAAATTGATCAAGAACTGAATGTGAAAGAAGCAAAGCCATCGATCGTAAATGAACAGTGTGTTGTTTATAAATACCAATGTGACCTGTGCGATGCAGGTTATATAGGATACACACGCGGACATTTACACAATCGTGTAAAAGGACATAAACAACAGTCCTCGGCCATTGCCAAACATTGCAAGAACGTACACGGGAGGATCCCTCAGGACCTACTGAAATGCTTCGAAGTTCTTAAGAAGTGCAGGAACAAATTTGACTGCTTATTGTATGAAATGCTTTATATAAGAACTTTAAAGCCAAACCTGAACGTGCAATCGGACTCTATTCGTGCGAAAGTATTTGTGTAATCTTCGCACCTATTATGTTAATCTTCGCGCCACATCGCTTAAATACTGTTATTTGCATGTTTTAAACTTTTACCTTGATAATGGAGTCATGACTACTCCGAAACGTCGGTTTTTATCGTTCGCTTTTACTGTTTTATCTTTTAAGAAATCTCTTTTAATACGAATTTTGAAACGCGATAATCAACTGCACTTGTTCAGGGCCCGGTTGTTCGAAAGCCGATTAGCTTAATCCAGGATTAGCGTAAACTTTTGTTTCAAGTTTTTAACTTTTAGGTGAAAGTTTCCTTTGCTTATTTTTGTTTTTCAAGATTGACTTCTTCTAATGTAAAGTTTTGCCAGATATCAGCGTTGAACAGCATTTAGGAGTAGAGAAATTAATTCGTCGGTTAATTTTTAATCTGGGATTAGCGTTAATCGGCTTTTGAACAACCGAGCCCAGGAGACTTGAACAGTGTAGCAAGAAACAGATCAACTGCGATGGTTCAATTGAATTTCTGCGACTCTGTCAGAATTTCGATCTTACTCCAACTTTCGCCAAGATTGACAAAGAAAGGAGTTCTAAATGGAAGCAGTCATCGGTAGCCTTCGAAAGGAATGTAGTTTCTGAAGAGCTAAAGGAAAAGATCAAACAAAGTGCATCTCTTAAGTGCGAGATCAACTCCATCTACGATGAAATTCGCCGAAGCTGCAGTTTGTTCCGTTACACTTGCATCCTACGCACAATGGTCAATCTCAGAAACAAGTACTATCAGGAGGTAATGAGCACTCACACAAAGAAGATCGCTAGGTTACTCTACAAAGAAACGGATGTTGACGAGCATATTCACAACATATCGTCTTATGAACTCTCTTTCTTCCAGAAACTGGTTTTGTGTCGGGGTTTGAAATTTGCCTTTCCGCAACGAGTGTCACCGATTGAAGTGAAAGCGAGCTTTGAAAAGGCTTACTGGAGCCTCGAACCTCATCTTGAAAGCGATGATTTGAAAGAATTGGCGGCCGCAACCCTACGATCCGTAGCTCTGAATTACATCCAGCGCAAAGTACAGAAACCTCCCAAGACACTTTTGGTTGCCATCGAACAACTGAAACGACGTGACGACATCGTCATCACCAAACCAGATAAAGGATCGGGAGTGGTCGTAATGGATAAGTCCGAATATCTGCGACTATTATCCGAAGCTTCCATCAATGATTCCAGTAAATTTCAAGCTGTTCCACTGGAAAGGCCCTCGAGTAAAGGTAGACCGCCAACATATTACCACCCCCTCCTAAAGAAAGAGAAAGATTTAGACGCCATTGTTCGTAGAATTCTGCCTAAGTCCATAGCAGATACTGTCCGTCCTACAGGTTCCAGATTAGCGCATTTGTACGGCTTACCGAAAACACACAAGGAGCGCTTGGCGATGCGCCCTATACTATCAGCAACGCAAACTTACAACTATGCACTGGCGAAATGGCTCGACACTAAACTTAAGCCTCTCTCTCTGAATCGCTACACAGTAACTGACATTTTTGAATTTGCCGACGAAATTCGCGAATTAGAAATATCAAACGGTGACATTCTGGTTTCTTACGACGTGTCCTCCCTCTTTACCAACGTACCCTTGGATGAAACAATTGAGATACTCGCGAACAGAGCTTTTGACAACGACTGGTTTAATTCAACCTATGACCTGAACCTGACCAAAACGGACCTTGTTGACCTTCTCAGTGTAGCTACAAAAGGACAACTTTTCCAGTATAATGGAGCACTTTACGAACAGACGGATGGTGTGGCCATGGGTTCCCCCCTTGGTCCCCTGCTAGCTAATGTGTTCATGTCTTCAATTGAGGAAAACCTCGAGCGAGAGGGTAAACTCCCTTCTTTCTATCGAAGGTACGTTGATGATACACTTACTATCATGCCAAATATCGCAACAGCATCCAACTTCCTGAACACGCTTAACAAGGCACATTCTTCCGTAAAATTTACAATGGAAACCGAATGCAATGGCATGCTCCCTTATTTGGGCATCCAGTTACTGAACCGATCGCCCCAAATAGAGACAAAGGTGTACGTAAAACCCACGAATTCAAGTCTCCTCTTACATTACCAAAGTCACGTTGACAATCGGTACAAACAGGGTTTACTCCGAACTTTGCTGGGTCGAGCACATAGTTTATCTTCTTCTTGGTCACACTTCTCAGACGAATGTGACCGATTGAAGACAGTATTCTCGCGTTTAAAGTACCCCAAACACCTCATCGACTCTGCCATCAAAAATTTCGTTGACTCAAAGGTTTGTGACCAGCAGCGACCATTATTACCAACTAAAGAGACGGACACAATTCGAGTGGTTCTACCATTTAAAGACCAAACCTCAGCAAATTTTGTGAAAGGACAACTCAGGGATCTGAGCCTGAAAGTGAACACCAACATCCAGCCCGTATTTGTCAGCCGAAAAATTGATCAAGAACTGAATGTGAAAGAAGCAAAGCCATCGATCGTAAATGAACAGTGTGTTGTTTATAAATACCAATGTGACCTGTGCGATGCAGGGTATATAGGATACACACGCGGACATTTACACAATCGTGTAAAAGGACATAAACAACAGTCCTCGGCCATTGCCAAACATTGCAAGAACGTACACGGGAGGATCCCTCAGGACCTACTGAAATGCTTCGAAGTTCTTAAGAAGTGCAGGAACAAATTTGACTGCTTATTGTATGAAATGCTTTATATAAGAACTTTAAAGCCAAACCTGAACGTGCAATCGGACTCTATTCGTGCGAAAGTATTTGTGTAATCTTCGCACCTATTATGTTAATCTTCGCGCCACATCGCTTAAATACTGTTATTTGCATGTTTTAAACTTTTACCTTGATAATGGAGTCATGACTACTCCGAAACGTCGGTTTTTATCGTTCGCTTTTACTGTTTTAAACAGCAATTACACCATTTTCAGTTGCATATAGAAAGTTGGCGCGTTACGTCATAGCCGCCATGTTTGATGACACAAACAAAAGAGCTCTGAGTAGCTTTTTTTGCTTGTCCTCCAGGAAAGGTTTGTTTTGCCATTCTTACGGGAGTAATTGTTTTGACAAGCGAGAATTGTGGGAAAAATATCTTGCTCAAAATAGATTGAATTTGCACCCTTATAGTTATGATGGAAAGAAACTGAAGGCTATGTCCACCTTCCCTGGATTAACAGTCGAGTACTCCACTGACGGCAAAACCTGGAAGGAAGTTGGTGATGAGTCACATGTGGAAGGAAAAAAAGTCAAATTGCGAACAAGGTTAGAAGACGTATGTGGACTGGGGTAATTCAGTTTCTTTCACAGCCGTTATTTTGCGCCCCACGCAGTGCTCTCCAAATTAGTGGGGTGAGCATTGCATGACGTTCCAAATTATGGCCGTTAAACGAATTACGTGACGCCGGAAATTAAGGCAGTGGCAGAAGCGTTGCGTTACGCACCAATTAAAGACTGCGTTGAATACTATGATACATATTTCAGATAAAGCCGGTTCGTAAAAAGTTATATTTGGAGCGTAGGATTTTAAAGAAAGACGGGAGCCTAAGATCAATAATATAACTACGGACCAAGCATAGCTTAACTGATTTCCGCCTCACATCTGCAGGTCAGCGGATGGTTCCCGTTACAGCAGGCTCGTAGAGATGGAAGTACCAGATGTGGTAAAAGGGAACTCACCTCATCTGATTACGTCAAAAGCCGCTAACATTATCATTGTTGCATTTATTGGATTGTCATTGATTTGATAGTGAATGTGTACCGCTGGAATACCTTACTTGAATTTGACTGTATTAAAGAATATCGGACATTCTTTTATTTTTGACCTCGGATGTTACTTTTCTAGTGCAATAAATTTAGATTATTAGCTCATATACCGTATGATACGTTGTATGAGTTAATAACCGTACATGTGGGGATTAACTGCCTAAGGACCTGCAATACGTCTCGTGTTTGTGCCGAAGAGATAATCTATCTGGCCACAATTATTTTAAGTGAATCATCAAAAAAGAAAGCGTTATCCAGTTTTGTTTGTAGATCTGACGATGAAGCCTTTGCTTGTAAAAACAGCTGGGATGAACAAACCTGATACGGCCTCAGTCACTTGAATTGTGCTGGTCTTTACCAGTGACTCCGGTCTTTACCTAAACAAGTACAGGGAACCTCACGTGTTGCCCGGAATTTTACAAATTATTCACGCTCAGATTAGGATAGTTTCGACCACGAATCCGATTCGACTGACTGAGTGATACGCAAAGACGCAATATGGTAGTATCTTTGGACATGGTTTGGTTATGCCCTCCCTCAATATCAATAGTTTGCCTTCCCATATTGATAAACAGCGTTTTTAACGTTCTGCACTAGAAGTTCTATTCTCTAAATTAACGAGACTAAATTAGACTCTGCTGTTCATAACAACGAACTGGTTTCAGTTAAATACTGAAGCAACACGCGTTAGCCCTGTTTGATTTCTTAAGCCTGATCCTCCCTCGCGACGAAAGCAAGGCAAAAGCAAACCACGAAGGATCAGTTGAGCCTTGGTAAGGTGGGACACTTAATGACAAATACATAACAATGAAGGAACAGGAAACAAAACCGGTCGTTCCCTAACTATACCGTTGGTAGTCTACTAATCTCCAATATTTAAACCCAAGCACTTGTTCGAGAATGGATAGTTATTATGAATGTCGAGGGTTGACATCTTATGAAGATGCAGTACCTCGCCAGTCTAATGCAACTTTGTATTGGTCACCAACCATTAATTAACAACATATTTATGCGTTTGCGTAGTTTGATTTGCAAAGGCTTGCGTCACTAAAGAGGACAAGGCTAAGAACACTGCAAACTGCACTACAAACTCGGGTGTCTTTCACCGTGGGATAAGTTGTTCTCGACTCTTGCCTTCACGACGCGTTAACTTTTTTTTTTTATAAGCTTAAGCATGCAGCAATCACACTAAAAAGAATACTTAGTCATAATTTATTTACCCACGAGGAGCTTACGAGTCGTAACTCGTTAAAACGCTCTCGTGCAACCATGATGTACCACGGAGGACAGACCACAACACCGTGAACTCAATGCCCTAATCTTTGCGAATAGAGTGTGGGTTATTTTACGTCCCACAGTGGATAGGCCACTATCCAGACTATAAAATATCCTTTTTGTAGGAGATGCCTGACACTTAAAAATGCAAAAAGAAATAATATAACACTCCTGGTTTTCCAGTGGCCCAACATTTCAACTCAGCGGGCGACAGTATTTCAGATATCCGGATACGGGGTTTGCAGTTATGCCACGATGCTAATCTCCAAAGGACGCAACGTGAAATGAAGTTGATTTTCCATTTGCATGGGAACTGTACAGCCTGATGGACTTAACATCAATTTCAACTTTATTTATGCATTCGCGCGCGCCCACTGAAGAAGGGTTCTACAACCGAAACGTCTGTGATTAAAAAAAAACTGACACTTTTTGATATTTATTTTATATCACTCTACTTGTAAAATATACTTCACGTTAAACGTTGGCAGTCCAAGGTTTTCGCAAACAACCTTATTCTGGTGTGCCTAGAGTGTGTATATTCATGATTACTTGAGGAAAACTGAGATCATTGCACAGACTGAAACAGATTGTGACTTATCCACCGGATCAAGTTATCAGACCATAATCAACTAGGACCAGGCCTCAGTTGTTCAAACGATGGATAGTGCTATCCGCTGGATAAATCACTATCCAGTGTATAAGTAATAGCGAAACCAATTGCGCTATCCAGTGGATAGTGATTTATCCAGTGGATAGCGCTATCCGCCCTTCGAACAACTGGGGCCAGATGAATAATGCATTCCAACCAACCAAAGAAACGCCATTTTTTCGACAACTTGAAAGCTCGCAAAAGCAATCACTTGGCGCAAAACATGAGTTTAATTTACGTGTAAGCAGAAAGTCGTCCAAAATATTGGAAATTCAAGCTGATAATAAAACAATAATACTCCTGACGCTATGGCGAAAATTTTAAACCTTCAATGAACGCTTCACACGCTCACGTACTAGCCCAAGATGATTAGAATGGTACCCTAATCTTGGCGTCTCTCCATCGGTCCTCAATTTTCTTGGTCAAACTTGTCAGCGGATTATGCGGGAAAGTATCTTTGGCTATAGGCGCTTTAAAACACTTACGACCCTTTATTTCGATGGACACTGTGATTCAACTCTTTCACGTTAAATTTAATATTACCTTCAACTTGATTACTAAAGCCTGGTCTGGGATTGTTTCGGGGCAGGTTACAAAAATCAGAAGATCTTTCGGGAAGAGGTAATTACTAAAGGCAATACTATTGGGAAGTTTGTACGTGTTCTCAAGACGGCATTTGTCACTCATGTAAAAAAGTTGTAATGAGTTTAACTTTTCGACTTTTGGCTCAACGTGTGATTCTCCGAGGTTAAAGAAAGTTTTTTATTCATTTACAATCCATATCTTCGCTGTTGCATCGGCGACTTCAGAGTCTTTCATACCATTAATAATTAATGATATGAAAAACTCTATCACCGTGAATCAAGAACTACTTTGGAAGGACCGCCTGAACAAGTACTCACTTACACATTGTCACAGATCGATTACGGATACATTACCCAAGACTCCAAAGAGGTTTGCTGGTGCCAGTGAACTACGCAAAGGCCATGGCGGGATACCGTAGCGGTGTGCACTAAGTTTCGTGACCTTGGATAGCAATGAGACCATCCCCACCCTGCTCCTTGGAGAGCAATGAGACCATCCCCACCCTGCACATCACCGCTTATAAGTCCTCTGCTTATCTCGGACTCTTTTGCCTGAGGGTACGAATAATTAAGGTGCCATTGTGAGGAGAGAAAGTCAATACGATGCAGAACATGTGGAGAGTTTTGCACTGTCGTCGGAGATTCGCTCTTAAAACGGCACTGGTCTTCCTGGTGATAAATATTGGAATACTTATACTATTAGACTTCTGGATCGTGATTCCCTCGAAAGCGATTAAGGGTAAGTGAGTGGAACATTTCGTCATATGTGGTAAGCTCGCGTTAATTCAGGCGCAGCCTAGCTCTAGCGATAAAGACACAACGTTTTGCAAACCAAACTGAGACACGTATATTACAGCTCATTTCATCCAATTCCCGGCTAAATTGAGAATCGGATTATGGGATACAATGTTGAAAACAAAAATGGAACTGAAGACGCTTTCAACAGCTACCAATGTAATTAAAATTACGCAAACACTAGCTCAAGATAGCTACGATTTGCAATGGATGTAAGTCATATTAATCGGCATAAAAACAAAGTATAAGATAAAAAAAATAATAATTGTACTGGCTTGCGGCCGCTATTATTTCAAAATAATGGAATAGTTTGGGAGATGAAAGCACAGGGCTTATATTAGAAGTACAGGTGATACCGATCTCATTTATTTCACCAGTATCGATTTTCAACGAAATTTCGTTCTCAGGCAGTGACATTTTGAGAGAATTCGTCAATTTATACTCTGACAGTATTTTTCTCTTCGTCACAGTTGATCAAAGTTTCACTTCTTTTATTTAAATGAAGTCGAAACTTTGGCCTGCGTTCACAGTTTTCAACAATCATTTTAACTTCAGAACTTTGGAAAGTGAGTTTCTTTAAGTAGAAATATGCTTTCCTTCTTTGCTCTTGCCTCTTCGATGCAGTTTCCGAAAGTGAACAACTCTAAAGTAAAAATTGCTTAAATCTAAGTTTCGTCAAGCCCCTGCATGGGGTCTGTTTAAATAATCTTCGCTATTTTTTTAGCAGTCTGTTGAAAACAAGTAAGGTTACAGCTTCTCGCATCTCAGACATTCGAAACAGACTGATTTCCGCCTTATTATCGTCAACTTCAGCTATTCAAGATCCATATAAACTACCTGCAGTGTTCAAAATTTGCATTGCAAAGTAAATGTTAAAACAATACTCTATTATCATGTTACTTTAAAGACTAAAAAACATAAACAAAAGCCATGAAAAAAACCGAACAAACGATGCCATAGTTTTTTTTAACCAAGACTCATATTGGTGGACTGACTCCATACTTTCACCGCCTAGGATAGAGAGAATCAAAATTTGAATTTCAAAATAGTTGCCAGCTTTTTTCAAATTCCGGCACGTTGGTTTCAATCGCTATAAATTTAATATAGATACTTCATTGATCTCTTCTCTTTGGGTTGCCAGGAAGGGTTATACTTGCGAGCATGAGCCAAAAACAATTTTTACCAAGAAGAAGTAAACTTAAAACATTTCATAAATAGCGATAATTCTCTTGACGTCTCTCATCGTTATTTAAAATATGCCAATCAAAAGCTAATTGGCTGTTGAAACGATGACTTCTTTTCTTCCGTGGTTGGCAAATTTGAATATCAAAAATTTAGAAATGTGACGTCAATATTTGTAAACAAGACATATCGCTATAATCGAAGAAAATCGACGAAAGAAGATTTAGTAAGCCTAAAGTTAATTCAACCAGGTCAGAGAGACTAAAAGCAGCGTACAGAGAGGAATACCAAGCTAAAGACAAAGAAGTGAAAAAACAACTGAGGAGAGATAGGAGAAATTGGATTGACCAGATTTGCTAGCGATGCCGCGAAAGCAGCCAAAACGGGCAATTTGAAGGGGGTATTTGATGCTAAGAGACAACTTTGCAGCAAACCAAATAGAAGAACAGGCTCAGTAAGGAATAAGAAGACATCCTACTAACAAAAGAGGAAGAGGTAAAGAAAAGGTGGAAGGAACATTTTGCTGAAGTTCTGAATAGACCTCCCTCCATACGATCGGAAGTGGAGAGTGCTGCTTGTGAAGCGCTCGAAATTGAAACAGGTCTTGTTAGACATGCAGAGATCAGGACAGCTATACAACAAATGAAGAATGGAAAGGCTGGTGGTGTTGATGGCGTGACAACAGAGCTGATGAAGGCAGATCTTGAAACTACAGTAGCTGTATTGTATGAATTGCTCTTGAAGATCTGGGAAAGTGAAAGAATACCTAATGACTGGAAATGTACGTTGATCATTCGTCTCCCCAAGAAGGAAAATCTCATGGAATGTGGAAATTGGAGAGGAATAACACTGCTATCTGAGCTTACCTGTGGCCGCGAAAGTATTAGGCAAAGTGATTAACCCAAGAATTAGGGACACTGTTGACACCAGGCTTAGACAAGAGCAGGCAGGGTTTAGGAGAGGAAGGGGGACAATTGAACAGATATTTCTTCTGAGAAACATCATTGAGCAAGTAATCGAGTGGAATGCCAACCTGTATGTTTGTTTGTGGATTTCGAGAAGGCTTTTGATAGCATTGACAGAGGTATTTTATGGGGAATAATGGGAGAGTATGGTATTCCATCAAAATTGATTACAATGGTAAAGGCAATGTATGAACAGAGCAAATGTGCTGTTGTAGTCGGTTCTGGTAGTTACGACTGGTTTGATGTAAGGTCAGGGGTGAAACAAGGCTGTTGCATGTCTGGATTTTTCTTTCTTCTAGTGATTGATTGGGTTATGAGAAGGACTACAGAAGGAAGGTGAACTGGGATAAGATAGCAATTCGCGAACAAGTTAGAGGATTTAGACTTTGCTGATGATGTGGCTCTTGTTGCAAGTAGGACAGTGGACATGCAAACAAAGGTTTAAAATCTTAGCGTAAATGGGAAGACGACCGGGCTGAAGATTAACTTAGGTAAAACAGTGGTAATGAAATGGAATGTTAATCCTGGAATAAAGATCCAATTAGAAGGGAGAGATATGGAAGAGGTAGAGAAGTTCGTATATCTTGGTGCTACAGTCACAGCAACCGGTGGTGCAGGTGAGGATATAAGCCCCAGGCTGGGAAAAGCACAAGCAGTCTTCTGCAACTTAAA
Source organism: Montipora capitata (assembly GCA_949126865.1). Taxonomy (NCBI): domain Eukaryota; kingdom Metazoa; phylum Cnidaria; class Anthozoa; order Scleractinia; family Acroporidae; genus Montipora; species Montipora capitata. Next base: position 15,474,690 of record OX421453.1, read on the forward strand.
GAACATCTGGAGGAACAGTCAACTCAGCATAAACACCAAGTTGAGAATTTTTAGAGCTAGTGTACTGGCTCTCCTTCTCTATGGCATGGTTGCGAAACTTGGCGAATAATTAAAAGCGATGAGACCAAGCTTAATGTTTTCCTCCTCAAGTGCCTACGACGAATTCTGAAGATTTAAAGGCCTATAAAAGTGGCAAATGAAGAGATAAGATTCAAGACGAATATGGAAGAGATCAATCAGCAGATAAAACGTAGACGCTGGAAACTGATTGGGCATGAGCTGAGGAAAAGTGTAAATGAGAACACGAGGATAGCCTTAACATAGTCCCCAGGAGGAAGACGTAGGAGAGGTAGGCCGAAGAACGGTAGAGAGAGAACAACGAGGTGAACTTGGGTTCAAAGGTTGAGCAGAAACCGGTAGTTGTGCGAAGGACCGAGAAGCTTGGAGAGAGAGAACGCAAGGCTTTATTTCCTTCAGAGGGAAAAGGACAAGATGATGATGATGATGATGAATCAAAAGCTAACTGGCTGTTGAAACGATGATTTCTTTTGTTCCGTGGTTGGAAAATTTGAATATCAAAAGAAATGTGACGTCAATATTTGTAAACAAGACATAGCACTATAATCCAAATGAATATAATCTTCAGTCAGCAGTTTTGTTATACTAATCACTACGTTCGTTTTTGCTTCTTTATGCATTGCACGAGCTCTAATCATTTTTATTCAATGCACGTTAATGTTTACGTCGATGTTATAGGAATGGGAGGGAGGGAGGGGGGGAGAAACTGATATGCGGCGTCGATGGGAGACTGAAAATACGAAAGTTTATTTTGTCAAATCGGCACTCTCATGTCCCTATGGAATCAACTATCGCTTTTCATTCAAATAGTTTATTAGTGTTTTTTTGAGTTACCATGTCTCCACAAATGGCCTAGCCTCAGACTACTCTTCCTATATAACTTAGAAATAAAAAAACACAATTCCTCAATTCACTTTGACGAAGACCCAACGCTCGATAAGCCATGCATTCAATTAAAAAGCCAATGAAAATGGTGTTATTCAGAGCATGAAAATACTTGCACTCGTAATGCACGAGTTTAATGACGAAATGATGATTTTTCGATCATTTCTTTGACAAAATTTTTCGGACTCTTGGATCCCCCCTTTAACTCTTGCAGTGCGGGTTAACGGGGTTACATTGCCGAAGTGATGTCGTTGTCCTTATCACTTCTAGTGGAACTATCACTGTCCCGATCATGGTCCTGGTTCTGGACAATGTTAATATGAATGTCAGTTTCAGTGTCAATGTCAATGTCATCGTCATTGTCATTGTATTTGTTGATGCCACTGTCATGGTCACTGACATTGTCTTCGTCATTGTTGCGCTGTCATTGTCATCATCGTTGCCACTGTCATTTGTCACTGTCACTGTCATTTCTGCCCCTATCACTGCCCCTGTTACGATCGCTGTGAGTGTAGCTGTCATTGTCATTGTTGTTTCCATTGTCATGGTCATTCGCATTGTAATTTGTCATTGTCATTGTCATGTTTATGGTCATTACCTTTGTCATGGTCAAGGTCACTTTGTCACTGTCACTGTCATTGTCCTTTAATTGTCATTTGCTGCTGTCATTAAAACGCTCATGGTCATCATCGTTGTGGCAGTCACTGTCATTGCAACTTTCATTGTCATTTGCTGATGTCCTTAAAACGCTCATGGTCACCATCGTTGTGGCGGTCACTGTCATTGTAACTTTCATTGTCATTTGCTGATGTCATTAAAACCCTCATGGCCATCATCGTTGTGGCGGTCACTGTCATTGTAACTTTCATTGTCATTTGCTGATGTCATTAAACACTCATGATCATCATCGTTGCGGCGGTCACTGTCATTGCAACTTTCATTGTCATTTGCTGCTGTCATTATAAAACGCTCATGGTCATCATTGTTGTGGCAGTCACTGTCATTGTAACTTTCACTGTCATTTGCTGATGTTATTAAAACGCTCAAGGTCATCATCGTTGTGGCAGTCACTGTCATTGTCACTTTAATTGTCGTTTGCTGCTGTCGTTAAAACGCTCATGGTCATCATCGTTGTGGCAGTCACCGACATTGTAACTTTCATTGTCATTTGCTGATGTCATTAAAACGCTCAAGGTCATCATCGCTGTGGATGTCACTGTCATTGTAACTTTCATTGTCACTTGCTGCTGTCATTAAAACGCTCATGGTCATCATCGTTGTGGCAGTCACTGTCATTGTCACTTTAATTGTCATTTGCTGATGTCATTAAAACGCTCACGGTCATTATCGTTGTGGCAGTCACTGTCATTGTCACTTTCATTGCCATTTGCTGCTGTCGTTAAAACCGACCGATGTGGCTGTCGTAGTCCCTTTCATGGTCCTTGCCATTATTATTGTTACTGTCTTTGCAATGTTATGCGCTGGAGCAAGAGCTCTCAAAGATAATTAAACTCGGTCTGATGGCAATGGTGATAGTCATTCCCACTGTAGGACCTTCTTGGAAAACAAGCCTCAATGTTAACACTACAAAATTACTTCACGTTTTCTATATCAGATCTCGAGAAAAAAACAAATACGGAAGACCAGCAGAGATCTGATGTCACAATTGATGGCCAGTTTAACAATCGGATCTGAGGTGACGCTTGTGAGCAACCCAATCTAGCTGTGAGGTTCACATAAATATCTGCTGCTAACATTCCCATCCCTGACTTTTACATTATTAGGCTCAAATCCGCTGAAAAATGAGGAGAAAATGGAGGCTTTCCACACAAATCCCGAGCAAGATAATATTCTCCATGAAAGCCTTGCGAAGAACAATCGGACAAGCTCTAAGGTATTAAATCGAAGCAATGCGGATATGTCAACACCTGTACAACCAGCTCTGCTGACATCAATGTCTGCCTTAACTCAAAGCGTTCTTGACAGTATAGCAGCTAACATGGTTGTGCGTTTCGAAGTTTTGAATAATTTCGAAAAAGCAGTGATATCTCTACGAAATGGAGGGAGAACAAAAATTGAAAGGAATCGCTGGGCCATGTACATTTGTCTATTCAGAGGAATGGAACGTGATCAACTTGCACATAATCCAAGAGGATACGTATTACCTGGTGCAAAATCCATAAAGGTCACTCACATGAACGGATGCGCTTATAAAATAGAGCCTACCAAGGATTTTCAAACCATATTTCCCGATAAAAGTTTGGAATTCATGGTGAGAATCGGAAACACAGACGTGAAGAGCGAGGTTAGCCCACGATGGTACATAGCTGCAGATGGTCTCGAACCAAGGGTAATTCCTAACACTGCCAACGAACAGCTTGACTTTGTGTTAATCCCCCCTAAAAATGCGTTCGATAGATTTAAACATCATGATGTTGCAGACTTAGGAAAAGCTCCACTTCTAGTTATTCCAACCCCTTGGCAAATCAGTGCGATGAACGAGTCCAACAAATTACTCATTGATGACAGTTGGATTGTGGCTGGGGAACAAGGATTAGAAGAGGAGACTATTTTCCTTGCAGGTAATGAAGTTATATATTTTCATTGGATTAGTTCGATTCTGTGAAGCTGAAATGAAAAAAAAGGTATCTTAGTGCGTTTTTTGGGCACTATTTCAATACAAATTTCCATTTTAGAAAGTAATGGAACACCAATGTGTCTTTTCTGCTCCCGAAGAGGAATTTAAAGTCTAAAAGTGAATGCTCCCTTCCGATTGTTGCAATTCCTCGACACGATTTATCCATAAAAGCCTGAACAAGTTTCACCCCTCCTGTCTCTAGCCAAAACATCTTTTTGTTATATGAAGGTGAACAAATTCCCACGGTGCAGTAGAATTATTTTACACATTCTTCTCTCGTAACTCGTCGCTTACTATCTTCTGGCATAATGTTTATTATAGGGAAGCTGAACTTAAAGAAATCAGTCTCACGTGAGTCTCAAGAAAGGAAAATTATTAAACTTTCACTGGATAAAGGAAAAACAAACGGAGCAAAGAAAGCAGCTTCTGATCAGGAATTTTCACACGAGTCTTATCATATCCAAGTGAACCCCAGTATGCAGCTAATTACTATAAGAGGAGGTGGAAATGCCGGTGTCTTTTATGGGATACAGACTCTCCTTGGAATTATGAGCGACAAAATGGTTGTGCCTCAGTTGTCCGTCAACGACTTTCCTCGTTTTTCATATCGCGGATTAATGATAGACGTTGCTCGCAATTTTCAGCCCAAGAATGAAATTATGAAACTCTTAGACATCATGGCATCGTACAAGTTGAACAAGTTTCATTTTCATTTGACGGATGACGAAGGATGGAGACTGGAAATACCAGGAATCAAGGAGCTGACATCAGTAAGAAATCTTTAGATTATCCCAAGAGAATATGAGCGGGTGAGAGAGCGAATCCCTATACCCTATGATAATTATTTAAAATCTATTTTCCGGGATCGCGCCCGTGGTGTGAAGGTTCTTTTTATCTTTTGTTACCATGACCGCTCGGTCCTCTTTCACACCAACTGACCAACAAGGTGTCGTCTATGAAATAAGTACCCAGTATGACATGTAACTAATAATAGATTTTATGTAATAAAGAAGTGATACGCTCATTTTCTCTTGATCACCTTTACCTAGGAGAAAAAGGAAAATATATTTTTTTTGGTGTTGAAATTTAACCATGCAGAAGAAACATTTTGAGATTGATGAAAGGCAACATCCCACTCGAAAAAGATATCTATTAGAAACCAACTCATTTCTATGAGAGCTAAGGTTAGTGGTACACAAATCGAAGTAATCATTCGTCACTTCTCATGCAAGAGAAATACCAATGAACACTTTGTAGGCGGATGCTTGCATGTCGTTTTATAAGCTCCTCAGATTTACTCGTAGAAGCGTTTCACCAGACGGCTGCTATCAGCTTGTAGTATATTTAACAGACTAGGTAGTCTCATTATGATTAGGTGCTTGCATCAAATAACATCGTGTTTGCGTTTTCCTGCTCTCAACGAACCTCAACGGAGCCTTGTTTAATCGTACAGCTAGGTCAAGAGTAAAAGTGCAATCCTTTCGTACGCATTCGTGATAACATATGTAAATTTCTCTATTCAATGCAGAGCATGCGCCCATGAGCCCATTACCTGCACAGCGTACATCTGTGCATTTCACAATCCGTCATACACGGATATTTCAATTTATCGACGTTGAAGCTCCTAAAGTGAGAACGTTTTCTCCATTTCTTCTTTTTTTTTACTTGTAAACATTTCTAGATCTCTTTTTCTTTTAAGGTAGGCTCCAAAAGATGTCACGACGTAAGAGAAAGTACATGTATCTTCCCTCAGCTTGGTTCCGGCCCTGATACTTATTCCTCGGGTACTGGTTACTATACTATTGAAGATTACCGGGAAATACTACGTCAAGCAGAGAGGCGCCACATTGAAGTGATACCAGAGTTTGATTTACCCGGCCATAGTCACGCAACAATTAAAAGCATGACATCTCGTTACAATAAATTCATGAAACGAGGAATGGAGAAAGAGGCGAAAGAGTTTCTTATTAGTGATTTTCAAGATAAATCTCGTTATTATTCAGCGCAGGGGTTTACGGACGGAGCAGCAAATCCTTGTTTGAACGCAACGTATTCGTTCATGGAACATGTTTTGACCCAACTGTCGAAGCTTCATCGAGACATCCAGCCACTAACTGTTTTCCACTTTGGAGGAGACGAGATTCCTCTTCAAGCGTGGACAAAATCACCACCCTGCGAGAAACTTGCGAAATGGTTAGACTTCCCTTATAACAGCGACGACACACACAATAAACTGAAAGAGCACTTTCTGAAACGGCTGTCTAACATTACAGCAAAAATGGAAATAGACATGGCTGGTTGGGGAGACTTTTTGTTCAGTAGAGTAAAGGGAGAAATACTCCCTAGGGAGTTTTTTTCAAATAAAAACGTGTATTCGTTTGCATGGAGTAAGACAAGCGCCGCGAAGCAAAACCGAGAAATCTCCTTAATGGCAGAACGTGGGTACAAGGTAATGTTATTTTATGTTTTGCAAAGTGAAATTTTAAACAATAAGATGAAAAAAAGCATGGCGATACACCATAACACCAACCCGGTGTAGCCAACACATCACGCATGCGCACAACCACTTCACCTGGTCAATCGGCAACCATGGACAGCTGTTAAGGATGAAAGCGCGAACCAAAAAACGTAAAAGTATTTAGGCTAAGAAAGGAGATTTATTAGTATGAAAGGGATAAATTAAGATGTTTGACCACTCGCATCCGCGAACATCTCTACATCTCTAAACATTCCCACATCTTTAAACATCTGAGAAGTTCTGAAAATTGTCGCTCCCTCTCTTCAGAAGATTGTTTCAAAATTCTCAACTTTGCTTCCGCAAGCTTCCAATTGAAAATCAAGGAAGCCATGTACATCCTTTGGGAGAAGCCGTCTTTAAATTCCCAGGTCAAACATCTTAATTTATCCCTTTCATACTAATTAATCTCCTTTCTTAACTTAAATAGCTTTACTCTTTTTTTTGGTTTTCGCCTTCATCCTTAATTATTCTCATTAATATCTCACTTTTTTTTTACTACTTATTGCATATTTTCATTTTATTTCTCACTGTACAACTCACGATGGATGATGTCTCATCCGAAACATGTATTGTCTTTATTAAAAAATAAACTTCAAAAACATCGTGTGGTTCATCAAAGCAATATTTTATTTCGTGCTGCTACGAAGCCTCGGTAGTAATAATAATAATATTAATAAAAAAAAGAAGAAGAATAATAATAATAATAATAATAATAACAGTCATAATAACAATAATGATAATAATAATAATAATAATAATAATAATAATAATAATAATAATGTACACATGTTAAAATCAATGAAATGTTGATAATTGAACCCATTAGGAACTCGTGATCTAGTCGAATGCTCTAACCACTGAGCTACTCGAGACTTTATGGTGAGCAAGGGTGAAATGTGGATCTTTGAATCGAGCTACATCACGCAGCTCACCATAGAGTATCCAGTAGTTCAGTGATTAGAGCATCCGACTAGATCACGGAGGGTCGTGGGTTCGAATCCCATCCGGGGATCGGTTTTTTTCGATTTCCCAATGGGTTCAAGTGTCAACATTTCATAATAATAATAATAATAATAATAATAATTATAATAATCAGGAGAAAAAGAAGAAGAAGAAGAAGAATGATAATGAGGGTAATGATGATGATGATCTATAATGTAGTTTAAGTATACTGTCTGCTAGGAGGCAGGGCATGCGCAGTTGGCTATCTACCAGTAAAGCTGGGAAGTTGAACTGGAAACAACTCAGAAACAATTTTAGTTCGTCAAACTAGGATTAGAACCCGAGAGCCCACAATACAACCAAACTGTCTCAGTATCCTGCTTAAAAATGTGTTTTTCCTTTAAGGTTGTTTTATCAAATTCGGACTTTTTGTACTTTGATCATCCATCTGAGCCTCATGGCGAGGAGTGTGGGAATTCCTGGGCCGCTTCTTTTACAGACAGCAGGAAGGTGTTCGGCTTTGTACCTGAAGACCTTTACAATGATGCAGGTCAGAAGACTTTCAATTGCACTGGACGTAAAAGCTGTGCTGGAGAACTTCAAAATGTTTTTGGTAAGATTGTTTTATCTCTTGTGGAGCAGGGTCAGTGCAGTGGTGTTGTTACTTGCCTTCCACAATGTGGTCTGGGCTAGATTCCCCGAATGATAGCTATCGAGACACCGTCTCCAAACCCAGTCACCGAAACACCTGAAACATCTCCGATGTGGAATAAAACACTTGTTTGCCATAACAAACGAGATCATATGTCCAGGATTGACGCTAATTAGATGCACGCTGATTTCAAAAAGCGTCACGAAGTGTGCCCTCAACATCACGTGTGTCTTGGAATACACACAATTAAAGTCACAAAGTGTCCCCCAAGTGCTACTTCTGAAGTACAGATAAACAGCTGCATTTACTTTAATCTTGAAATAACGTGGCTAAGATTTACTCTTACCTTATTGTTGGAATTATAATTAGGTAGCAAACACTTACACTTAAAGGACCACTTTGTGTCGGATGTCAAAATTGGACTCGGATCTAATTAAGGCAAATCCTGGACATAAGTGTAACAAACAGCAGCATAGAGCAACTTTCGTATGACCTTGAAAAAGTGTTCGCAAATTGTTTCACGGACCAATGTTTGGCAAGATTAAAACAAAGCTTCTCCTTATTCCCACCAAGGAAACTCCTAATATGGGCAGTAAACAGTTCGATTGCCTAATCACATTACTGTATTTCAAATGACGTAAAAGCGAAATGCCGATCGCTTTCCAGAAAGTTCCATGGAGAGATGACGTTGTTTGCATCCGCTTTCGCTTAGCCAATGAAAATTCGTACTCGTTTGTTTTGGATTCGATAAGCCAATTAAGTGTTTTGCATTTTTGTGCTCGTTCTGTTTTTACGTCTATTTTTCAAGGTCACGTGAAAGTCGCTGTATCATCATAGTATACTTTGTTCGTTATTGTTAAAAATGTTTTTTATCATATCAGGTGTTCAGGCAGCACTCTGGAGTGAAACAGTGAGAACCCCTAAGCAAATGAACGAAATGCTATTCCCTCGACTTCTGGCATTTGCGGAGCGTGCTTGGCACAAAGCTCCTTGGGAAGAGATTAAGAACTATGCAACACGAGAACAAGAGAAAACTGTTGACTGGGCGAAATTCGCAAATACTCTTGGATACAGAGAGCTAATTCGATTGGACAAGGTTGCTGTTCCATACCGTGTACCTCCGCCAGCTGGAAGGTAAGTATTTTTGAAATATGGCAGTGGGAATGTTGGTAGCACTTTACTGGCCGCGCTGGCAGGACAATTGCTCTAGAGATAACTGTGATCATTGCAGAGAGGTACGTCTGAGCCTAAGGTCTTCAAGTCAAGGCTCTTCCTTTGAAATGACATCAACGAATCTTTTAGCTCTTCTGTGGACAAATGGTCACAGCAGTTGACCAGTAGTGGGCTTAGTATCTATCGATGTGTTCGCCATCCCGCAGTGGTGAGAGCACACGCCTCCCACCAACCAACCAACCTACGATTTTCTGTGATTTGATTCTGTATAGTGTCCCTTATTAGTGTCCCAGTGCTAAACACAGTTTACTCTTAAATGTTCGTTATTATTATTATTATTATTATTATTATTATTATTATTATTATTATTATTATTATTATTATTATTATTATTATTATTATTAACATCATAATCATCATCATCGTTATCACCATGAATATTTTTTAATTTAATTTTATTTTATTTTATTTTATTTTATTATTCTTATCATCATCATCATGATCATCATCATCATCATCATCTATGTCTCACACCATTTGTAGATAATAGGTGGCTTTTTCCTCACAGCATCAAGCTATAGCCTAGAGCCTAAGGTGTCTAGGGTTCGCAAGATCTTCGCTATGCCCAACAAGTAAGTTTTTTTAAGTAAAGCAATTTTCCCAGGTGCTCCGATCTTCTTAACACGAGTTTTCAGATGTTTACTCACTGTTCCAAGTGCCCCAATAACAACTGGGATAACACATGCTTTCTGTTTTAGGTCCTGATAATGTTCGATCTTCTCCTGTTCTTTTTCTGCTGCCCGTGAGTCAAAAAGATGTGCCACATCGGTGATGGAGCACAACTTTTCCATCTTTTCCAACACAACAATATCAGGTCTAATTTGATCCAAATGATGATCTGTCTGAATTCTAAAATCCCACAAGATCTTCATCTGGTCATTTTCCAGCACTGCCACCGGGGAATGATCGTACCACATTTCTTTGAATAGAAGACTGAATTTCTTGCATAGAATCCAATGAATGACAACTTTTTCATTTTTCTCCAGTCCTTGTACTCGTTTTGTGAAATATTCTTACATTCTGCTATTACATGACTGACAGTTTCCTCCCTTTCTCCAATTAGCCGACACATCGGAAAAACATTCTTGTCTATCGATCGTGTTCCTGACGTAGTTTTTTCGAGGGGCCTTGTCTTGTTCAGCAGTTTTTAGGCCTTCAGTCTCTTTCTTCAGTGTTCCTCTTTTTAACCAATCCCATGACAACGAGTCCCTCACTTGTTCAGTACCCCTCAGTTAGTGTCCCTGTAATGCCTTTTCTCTATAGCTGTTCAACCTCTTTTGACTCACATTTTCCTTCGAATTATTATTATTATTATTATTATTATTGTTGTTGTTGTTGTTGTTGTTGTTGTTGTTGTTGTTGTTGTTATTAGTAGTAGTAGTAGTAGTAGTAGTAGTAGTAGTAGTAGTAGTAGTAGTAGTAGGAGTAGTAAGTATCATTAGGCAATGTAAACGTTCTTATGCTGGATTAGCAAATATAGCTCCTTAGGGCGCTATTGCGTAACCTAAAAGCTAATGGGATGATCTTAAAAGTTATTTTTAAAAACAAACAAAAAAAAAACAAAAAAAACGTACTAAAGTCTAAAAAATAAGTTCTCTAAAATATAATCTAAAATAAAACGTTCTTCTTTAAATCTTTTTTAAAACCTAATTTGAAATAGTCATGTAATCTCTGAACGGGTTGTTTTACTGCAAGGGCTTTAACGTGACACGCTATGTGCAAACTTTGAGAAAGTACGGTCTTTTGCATCCTCAGAACCATTTCTTTGCGGCTGGAAGGGCCTACCAGTCCATTGATGTTACTCTCCACCTCCTTGTTATAACCCACCAACACGTCCATGATGATATTAATTTTGACTTGATGACCCGCAAACTGCCTCTTAAGTTCCAACTGCAATGAGGCATACTTCTCTGTCTTCTCGCAGCTCTTGATCTCCTTGATAGCTAACCACGGGCAGCTCATCTCTAGTAGCTTGATAGACTTCGCCGTGTTGTCTACGTCTGGAGCGTCAACTCGATTGGATCTCACTTCTACATTGTTTGCGTATACTGGGACATCCCCAAATGCTTGCGCCCAGTCGCTTTCGTAGACAGGTTTCGGCTCGACTGATGAATACCATGACGGCACGCTGTCTACAATATCCAATGTGTGAAGCATCTCAAAGAAGATTATCTTCAACACCGCATTGTGTCGCTGCAGATATTTAGACTGCACAAGTGCAAGACACCCTGCCAAAATATGTGCCACAGTCTCAGGAGCCTCGGCGCATAGTCCATACAAAGTCCGGTCTCCTGGCCCCGTTCTCGTCTTTTTTGCCTGATACACTCTGGTACGGAGTAACTGTTCGTAAAGTTCATACACACCCGCCAACACATACGTAAGACATGTCCTCCATTGCTTCAACCAACTAAAGCTGACGTAGTGACGGGCCTCACTTGTGCAACCACCTCGTTTTTCCTCTTCCAATCGAAAAGCTAACAGTTTCCCATGCCATGGTTGGCCCGCTACTTGCTCCTTTAGCTTCTCCTGCTGAGTGGATCGTAACTTCTGCTTGACCTTGAAATCTTGCACTACCACGCCTCCCTCTGTGCGGCATATTAGGACTGGGTGTGTCAGTGTCAACTCTAGTCCAAGTTTTCTGCTAAACTTTGTGGCTTCCTTGACGACCGAATGATAACCTCGCGCACTGCAGTTTCCTCGAACCTCCATACAAGATCAATAGTCAAGTAAAGCTATGATCCTCGCAGTTATGAACGCAATTTAAGCAATCACGAAGAGAAGCCTGAAAAATTCAGGACTTCAACGGGGTTTGAACCCGTGACCTCGCGATGCCGGTGCGACGCATTAACCAACTGAGGTATGAAGCCACTGATGTTGGGTCCAAATGTTCCCGTCATGAATGAATAAATGAACGAAATGGTATATGAAAGGATTCACATATTGAACTGAGGATATGAAATCAAGTAAAGCTATGATCCTCGCAGTCATGAACGCAATTCTAGCAATTGCGAAGAGAAGCCTTAAAAATTCGGGACTTCAACGAGGTTTGAAGCCGGTGCGAGGCATCATATCGTTTTGTTCAAAGAGTCGTAGTTGCGCGTTAAAGGTGAAGAGGTTACTTTCCTTAGTAGTGGGTTGTTCTAAACATTGTGACTTTCTGGATTTTATTGGTGTTCATTTTTCCCGGGATTCTACTGATGACCTAGTCTGTCTATTATTATTATTATGTCGATTCAACACAGGTTAATTCCCGGTAATCAAAGTTGCAGTCAAGTATCAACCCGAAACCTCAGACTTTCAACACCTTTTTTAGGCTGCACCGATCCTAGGAGAGCAGACTTTTGCATCGTTATTTTCCTGTCTGGGATTCCCAATTTCTTCAAGTAGCTTTCAATTTCTGTGACGTGGAACCCAAAACCCCAACTACCACTGGCACAACTTTTACTTTTAATTTCCATAGTCTCCCACGTTCTCTTGCCAGTTCTTGGTATCACTCGCATTTCTCTTTTTATTTCTTAAGTTAACACGTTATTGTCTCCGGGGACTGCTATGTCCACAGTTATTAAATGTATGATACCATATGGGGTGCAGGGATGGCGCAGTGGTGAGAGCACTCGCCTGCCACCAATCTGGCCCGGGTTCGATTTACAGACTCTGCCTCATATGTGGGTTGAGTATCTTGGTTCTCTACTCTTCACCGAGAGGTTTTCTCCGGGTATTCCGGTTTTCCCCTCTCCTCAAAAACTAACATTGGACTTGAAAGTGAGGCCGTAGTTGACCTTGTTTTGATAGAAACCTCACTACTTCTTACTGATTAGCATGACAACAACATCATTAACATAAAAAAAGGAGAGAGGTCTGTATCATAACAAGGTCAACACCGGCCTCACTTTCATTTAAAGGCCAGGTAACTAAGCACACAACTGTAAAGAGGTCTATTGTTGATTTCAGCTCACAGTGTCCCCAATTAGTGCTTGAACGCTAGAAGTTCCTTTCCTTTCCTTTCCCATTATTGTCTTTCTTGTCTTCTTATTCGCAATTACGATGTCGGGTCTGCCTCACTCTCCGATGACGGATTGCTCGATTAGTTTGGATATTAAGAATCGTACAAAAAGTTTAACTTCCTCATTTTCTTCTACATTTCTTGGAATATGCTCGTACCATTTATCACTACAGTCCAATCCTCATTTTCTACATAACTCCGGAACTCTCCCAAAGGAACCACTCGAACAACCACATCTTACCACTTTGTATACTGTACTTGGGAGAGCTTAGGACAGCCACATACAAGTTTATATGGTTAAGCTAGCAGCCTAAATACAAATTTTAAAGAAGTATCGAAAACAAAATCGTATTTGTTTAAGAATTTAAATAAACCAGCGGTAAGCTTAGGTGGGCTCGACTTCCAGCGCTAATAATCGGGAATCTTCTTCTCGAAGAAGTCACGGTTTTGGCGTTCCTTGTGCTTTTTTCATTTTGTTAGGCGGCAGCGAGGCTAATTAGAGCTATCTATAATTGAAAAGAATTCAAGGTCAGAGGTTGAAAACGAAGGTAGGATTTCGAGTTTGCCCGTCGCCATCTTAAGCTAGAATTTCAAAAAGAGATTTAATTTAATTTAAGACAGAGACGAATGAGCTTTCTAGCGAGTCATGGTGTTGGATAAGGGGAGGAAACGCAAGGACTTATATTTGCAACTCAAGATCAGGAACTAAGAACAAACAGTGTAGAAAGCCAAAATCGGGAAACAAAAGGCGTCATCTTTATATAGAATGTGTGGAAGTCAAGCTGAAACTGGGCAACATATTTTTGTGGTGGTGCACTTTATAAGTGCACTACACACAATGTCATCGGGGCTGTCTGTCTGAGTGAGTGAGTGAGTGAGTGTAAGCTTTGCAGGCCTGCAGCGCGCGCATGAATTAAGAAACAAATGTAGGGTTTTCTTGAATTACAACAATTAATGTTTGTTTGCGGCCCACTTGTCGCCTTTTCCTTTCTTTATTTTCTTAATGAAGGAGAATGAAAACTGTTTGAGTACGTTATTGCCAAATTAACAGGCCGCATATTTAAGTTTTTAAATACCTTAAATCAAAATCACTCTTTTCACGTCTACGGAGATCATCACGCAAGCTAACATTCCACAGACATTCTGCAAATCAAATAAAGAAGGAAAAAAATCACCAGTCGACCATAATATTTTTACTCTCAAAGACTAGGTCAACTTTTCTGCCTGCAATGAAAAAAAAAATCAACAGTTATCTCCTCGCGACGGAAAGAAAAACAATAAAATCTATTTTTATCTTTATCATTGCGATCGATCAGCAAAAAATGTAGATTTCATCACTTTGTTTGTGGCAGCACTTTTCCACGGGTGTCGGGTGGCGGGTAGCGGGCTCCTAAGCG
>OX421453.1:15499035-15524035 GCA_949126865.1 Montipora capitata
ATTAGTGAGCTTAATCATATTATGCCTTGAATTTCTAAAGACTGTTGAATTTTTGTATGCAAAAAAACCTTTAGAAAACGCCCTAGAATTAGCGATTAACAAAAATGGACGAACGTTCAAGGTTCAAGAATGTGGAACGCTAATAAATGCAAGTGGCGCTAGCGCTAGAATTTTTCTTTGGCTAAACCTCTTAGGTGACGGTCTTGTAGCTAGTTTTCGAAAGCGTACAAAATGTAGAACATTGGAGATTTTGCAAAGGGACGTCGATTGGACAATGTTCAAAAATGAATGATTTCAAAGAGATAATGCAAGACGTGATAAAACTACAAATTACTCAAAAGTCATTATCTCCTAATTCTCCAAACTGTAGAAGTTTTTGAAGCCAGTGGGCCAGTGGGTATGCATTGATCTCTCAGAAGTGTGAAAAATCAAGTTTTCCCAGACTTTGCTTACAAGAAGTCAAGGCAAATCTGTCAAAATTAGCCATTTTTTAGGCAAAGCTCTGACTAGGAGCTAAGAAAGTAGGAACCACAAGTCAGAATATTGGTATAAAGGATCCTAGAATTTTTCTGTGCAAAAAACAGCTTTTAAAACGGCCTAGAATCAAAGATAAGGTACGTTTACAAACAGCGTCGAAAACCGGGATTTTCTCAGATTTTGCTAGGGATGACCAAGGCAAGATTGCTAAAAATGGTTAAATTTTTTGGCAAATGTCCAACAGCTAAAAAGCTTTTAGGAGCAAGTCGGATTTCAATCTTTTTGGTACGCATCAACTCCCAAATTTCCAAAACGGCTTATAATAAAAGATAGGGCATGTTTCTTTTTAAAGAGTCGGATATCGGAATTTCCCAAGTGTTTTTTAAGGGGGCCATGGCACGAATGCAAAAATGCCCGATTTTTAATTTAGTAACTAAAAAGCTAGAAATTTGCTTTGTTTTTTCCAAAGCGGCAGGTTTAAAACACAGGTCACTCGTTGCAGGTCATTGCAGAGATTTATAACTGTTACAAGGAATAACAGCTTTTCAGGGTCGTTCGCTGACCATTATTTTGAATTTTAAGCCTTTGAACGCTTGTTCATTGAAGAGATTATATTATCAATTATAGTGTCACTGCTCATAGCGTAAAGTGTACATCATACTATTTTAACAAACTGTTGATAATGTCTAAAGCAACCCAGAACCTTCAAAGTGGCTAACCTAGCTAATTAGGCCTAAACATCGTTTTTAGGCCTAACGAGGCCTAATGTGGGCTGAGATCATTAGTACTAAATGTTTTGTAACAAATGACCATTGAAAAGTGACCTGTCCTTTAAACCTGTTGTTTCAAAAGCATCCAAAATGCGGATTCTTGGAGATTTTGCAAAGGGGACCGCGACCTTTAGAAAACTGCCAAAATGGATGATTTCGCAGGCAAACGTCCAGAATGATAGAAAAAGGTATCAAATTTAATCCAGATGGTAGAGCTAGTGAAGCGCAATCGCGTGGTTTTGGGTTCGAGTCCGGCACAAGCCTGGACTTTTTCAGTCTTCTTTCGCAACTATTCAAGTTTCTTCATAATTACGATGATCCCTTTCACCTCGACGGACCTCTAGAAGCTAGAAAACTAGGAAATACAAATCGCACCATCCCTTAATTATAGTGTGCATTGAATCCCCAAGGACTGCAAGGTACATTTTTTCTATGCCAAGAAGGTTCAGTTTCAAAAGCGTCCAAAATGTAGATATGTCGAGATTTTGGTAAGGGAGACCATTAGAAAATACGCGATTTCGAAGGTAAGAAAAAAGGGATTTGTTGAGCATTTAATTATTGAGTCTGTTTATTTAATGTGGTCTGCTGCATAATTTTACGAAAAAAAATTTAGATTTGGAAAAATTGTACACAATAAATCTACAGTTATTGACAAGATGACAATCATACCAAGAATGGAAATCGTGTTGCTTTATTACGTTCTTAGTGCATGTTGCTTGTTAACAATAAAAATTTTATGTCAAGAGATTGAGAGCGTTAGCGTATTTTAAGAACTGAATGGAAGTTCATCAAAAGACCTTTTCTCGATGCAATCACACATGCATTTGTATGCACCACGGATGCAGAAGCCATATGTTACCGATTTATCCTCTTCCGTTAGGCAAACGTAAAACCGGTGGTTGCATTTGCGGCAGCAGTCGAATGTCTGCTTGCAAATGTACTTCTTTTGTTCCGTGCCCAGAGACGTTCTTCTGGTAGGTAGTATTGTGGCAGCAGCGTCCCGACATAAGACTGGATAGCTTTCATAACTGAGATATCTTGGTTTGTCCTGCAGTATAGGAGAAGAGGAATTGAATATAATCGTTCTTACCTCCTGTCAATTCAACTGGCATATAATGATACAGAATATAGAATTAAGGGCATTCTATCTGTACTCAGAGACCTGCCCTGCTTCTCATTTAAAAGATTTCGTATTTGTTTGTTTCGTGTTCGAGTAAAGCAGAAATATGTTTTACTTCTTTGGTGAGTTCGTAAGAGACTACTCGTGTTTTAAGAAACTGAAGTCTTGGTTCAAATGAAAGAAAGCCATGCTCAAATTTCCCTGACCTCTATACCTGTTCTCTTTAATATGGGCGTTTTTCAGTATAAATGTAAATAACTGAGGACTTTCCCCCTATTTCCAGCAGTACTTTCTACCCTCCAAGAAATCATTAGTCCCTTATAAGTTAGAGCGGGTTTCAATCGAGTGTCGTAAAACCAAAACAAAAGTAATTACTTTGGCCAATCAAAAAGGACGGAGACAATCCGGTAAACCAATCAAAACTCGAAGTAATTATACGTAACCGACACAAAGCGCGGGAAAATGTGCACGCGTGAGCCACGATTGGTTTTGGTTTCACTTCTGATTGGTTGAAAAAGTGGCGCCAGAACTTCGAACCAATCACTGAGGGAAGTGACGCAAAACCAAAGCAATTCGCTAATTACGTTCCACACTCAATTGAAAACCACTCTATCGAGGGAAAGAGTTGTTGTTTTCACGATGTACGTAATGCTTCTTGACAGTCACTGTACTGAGTTAGAAGATAAAATTTAAATTTCGGAGTGCATATCTTGATCAAGTATTTTGTTCTATGACAGCCAGGGTATTCCACCAATTAAGCCAGTACGTGAAAGCCAAGAATCGCTATGAAATCACTTTGTAGAATAGTTCAGTTTCGGTTAAACAAAGCTCTTAGATTTAAAACTCATCAAAGTTTTTCTTATGCTCTGTCGATCCATGGACTGCAAAAAAGTCTTCAAGACAAGTTGTCTTGTTAATTTTGAACATTTTTGGGTCATCAAATTAACGAAAGAATACTTCTTTGGATTCAAACATTATCAAGTACTATTTTACGAAGCCTTATCTCCAATGGCTCTAAAATAAAACAATTGGTTTCAACGGACACAAAAAATATTGCTAGAATTTCATTTACTGCAAAAACCATGCTGGTACTCTAAAGGAAACGTTTTCGTATCCTGCATTTCAGGGTGTAGAAATGAGGATGGAAATAGGAAGAAATGTTGGAATTTGTTTTCGAGCTTACCCTTAGAATCGGCTGGAATGACATTGTTTAGAGTGCGCACCAAAATGCCAAGTTAGGAGTTGAACTTGTTTTTGACCGATTGATAAAAGAACTCTGATACTGGGGTGTTCAGTACACTTACCGCCTCTTTGAATGGAACTCGTGTGTGATTGAGCTTTTTGCATTCACCTTCGCAGTCACAGTCGTGTTTAATTGGTGGTAATGTTGCAACAAGGCTAAAGTTACGGCTGTCCTCTAAGCTATCAAGTTCAGCTTTGTCTTCCATTTTTTGAAGAGATTCTTTTGCATCGTCGGCATACCATGGGTTCAGATGACTGGCTCTATCGTATCCCTTGGTGACCCAGATGAAGGAGGCAAGGCAACATAAAACTAAGCCAAGGTTCATATCGAATGGCAGTCAAAGGAGTTGAAAAAAATGTGTGTATCTTATCTGCACGTTCAAGGCCTGTCGACAAACAGTACTTTACAACAACTTCAGGTTGAACAAAAGGCTTTTATATCCCGAACGAGGAAAACAAGACTATTCTATTGTTTTTATACATTTATGTGATTCGTTGGTTACTTCAGTCGGCGTGATATTAGCTCATTGACTTCTAGTCTCTTTAAATTATCTTACAATTTAAGTGGGCACGTACAAGAAGGAAGACCAATACAAAACAAAATCTAAGAAGTCCCTGCGTAATGAAAAAAAGAAAATGACACATGGGAGTTTCTTTCATTTGTTTAGTTTATTTACGTTAATAGTTACGTAGGCAGGCAAAAACATTATTGGTTCCATTTAGAGCGAAAATGAGCATTCAAGTTGAGATTCTTAACACAAAATAAAAAAACAATCTTTTTTTCCTTGTTACTGAAAGATGTACGTAAACAAATGAAAAAAAATGAACATCATCTTCATAAAGGGTTTGGCCTTTTTTACTAATGACCAATTAACATTATGAATCAATGAAGGAAATGACCCCTGAAAAAGTACTTAGAATTAATTTAACTTTCAGTTGCCATTGCGGACATTTCAAAGTAACGGTCGAGCGATTTTCGAAGAGTTTAAACCGAAAAAATATCGCATCTCTAATAAACATGGGCGCTGTCACGTTCAAAGAATCAAAAGGCTTTAGCTCAGTTTTCGACATATTTTTATATACTATTTGTTTGTAGAAGAAGTGATCAAAGCAGATAGTTTTGCACCGAAAGCGGATGTGTTTGGAGCGTCAGATGTGTTTTAATACGGAAGCAAATAACAGAACTTGCTAATTTACCAAAGTGCATGCTACTGTTAAATGAGTGGTAGTCTTTCCGTCTTAACATAAGATCTAAGATGCTGCTGTATCATCAGTTGAGTACTATAAAAAAGTTGTTTGATTAAATAAAGCTTTTTTTTGGTAAAACAGCAGCTTATCAAGAAGCTAGTGCTACAAATCGAGCTAAGTAACAAAAATTGACTTTGAGAAAGATGGGGAAGAAAAAAAAACAATGGTGGATTCTAGAAGAAGAAACAACTGATCACAGTAGTTGACCTTTTTTGACAAAGGAAAATGGGAATTATATTACTCCTTGGCTACCTTTGCTCTTCACTATTTCGTCGCCGAGAAAATACAATTCAAGCCGCAGTTAAGAAAAGGAATTTCTTGAATGAATCTAGTTTTCAATTTAGTCGTTTGGTATGGGGCGGTTCAGTTTGGGTAAAACACAATAGATAAAAAACAATAACATTTCTCAGTGTTAGCAAGGATTTGTTTATTCATTTTTTTTCTTTTTTTTAATAAAGCACATGAACAAGCATCTAAAAGGCTCAAAACAGAAAAGAATACAATCGGAAATCAGAGCCATCACAAAACGAGTTAAAACAGTTTTCAGTATCAGTTACTCCACAATTAACAGTTTTATCTTCCCATTCGGGGGACCTTATTATGCAAGGGAGACCTCTAAAGGCCTGTGCTTTGCCAGGCATCGACACATGCAATTGTAGTTCTCTGTGCGATAGCAGAATTCCGGACCACCGGCCCTCCACCCGGCGTCTCTGATGCACTTTTCATATTTCGCATTACAGGCGCGGCAACAGTCGAACAAATAAAGTAACAGCCACTTGCATTGGTATGGACGAGGGCGACTCGGAAACTCAACTGTGGATGCCAGCACGCAGTTGATCGGAAGGTCTTCAAACTGGTGAAAACTGCTGTTTTTCTGTTTAAAGAGAAATAAAGAGCAACTTGATAAATATACCTTTTTGGTGATACATTTTTCACTTTTTACGTCGTCGTTAATCGATCCTAAGCTCTAGAAAAGGTTAATACAAATTTAAGAAGAAAATATATTATTCTTTCGAAAATGAAACTGATGTATATGAAGATTGCATAGTTCTTTGTTATACAATGGCATAAATCAGTAAATAATGGTTCTTACCGTTAAATAATCTGGTATATCGAGCTTATCGCACCGTGGCTCGCAGACTGACAAGCATTTTGTGGACTCGTCGTGTTGATGCACCTTCGCTACTGCTGGTTCGTCTTCTAGCGGCATCAGAGGATTTGTCTGAGGGAGGTAGACCCTGTGTTTCGGGCGGAAAAATCGTTTTACATGCTCCTCGGTGCTAAAAGCATTCACCAACAAGACGGAGAGAGAAAAAATCACAAGAAAACAGCAACTTTTCATGTTGTATGCTTCGTTGTTTAGTGAAAAAACTAGCGCAAGAAACTATTGGAATTCAATAGTGCATAACACAGGGACCTTCACTCAAACTAGAAGGGCAGTTTGTCTTTAAGTATCTTTTATATCATCAAACAGGAAAAATGTGACTTTTAATAATGTTATTATATTGTTATTCTAAAGGATTCTATTCATTGATGAGTGGATCTCCCCTAGTTACGATCAGGGTCCAATATAACTGAGTTGATGTTGACTCGAGATACTTTGACGCACTACAATTTTGGGCAGCTTTAAACTCGAAGCATGCGTGCTGCCGATGCTCGAAGGTTACGTCAGTGGCCTAAAGTGCAATTGAGCTGTTTAAAGTGGCTCTGTGACCAAAAAATCAATTCTTATTTTGCTTTGGATTTCAAAACTATGTTAACTAAACTCTAAGCGACCAAAGTTTTAAGCCTTCATTTCAAAAAGACACCTATTTAATGGTCCACCATTTCTAACTTTAAATTCTTGAGAGAGCTGGTTCGAGGAGAAAATGACGTCAAAGGCTCACTAGTTTGAGAATGCAATGCGCGTAAACGCCGCAGAATTAATATGCAGCTCCGCAGTTTTGGGCTTTCAGACTTTTAAACTCGTGTTTTCCATTTATAATAAGCTGCATTCACACGCTGAAGTTTTAAGCTGGCGAGCCTTTGACGTCACTTTTCCCTAGACCCAACCCTCTGAGGTCCAATCGGTCAATTTTGAACGTGAGTAATGGCGGACCAAGCTCAAAATTTTGCCAGTCAGGTGTTAAGCAAACACACCTTCAAAATCTGAAGAAAAAAGGAAGTTATTTTTTTCATCACAGTGGCACTTTAATTTTTATAATTATGTTACACAGCTAGATTAGCTTTTTTGTTATTCTGCTTTACTCATTACTGTTCCGCTATATATTTGCTAATCTTTTTTTCTGTTGTTGTTGATCCATTGCCGCAATCCAATAAGGACGTTGTTTTTTTTTCCTAGATCACCGGCATTCATAGAAAAGTAAGGAGTGATCTAATTCGAATTTCGTGGGTTCGATTCCCACCCGGGTCAGAGGTTTTTCTCTGTCCTTGGGTGTTGCATAAAGAAGTTCCATCCATCATATGCATGCACACAGTAGCGTTGGCTTCACTTGAATTCTCTCCGGTCCGTACACATACACACGCTGCTTAGGACAACATTCAATTACAGTGTATTTATGCTTTAGTGGAAACACACCACTTCTTCAGTTACAAGCTAGGAGACCATGTAATGTATCGCCAGATTTTTTGTTTTTTTCACGAGACAGCTATTCAAGAAAAAGTTGTTTCTCTGAATGTTGTTACTCTGAGAGTATCCTGGCATGACGAAAATGATAAAATGAACTGAATCTTTAATGTGGATCTGCTTGGTCTGTGCAGAGCTACATCGTTATTTGAATTAATGGCCTTTTTTAATGAAGTAAACTAAATGATGTGACTTTCATTTTCATATAGCGCATTTCCTGAATGAACATTTTCTCATAATACGTCCAAAGCTTGGAGCAATAGCCACGACATAGGGGTCGTTGTCGTAGCAGCGCTCTCAGCTATCAGGTTGATTGACGGGGAATCAGCTTTGACAATCGCAAAAAAAGTCAATTCAAACTTTAAAGGACATGATAAATAGGTCCAACTGGCAGGTGGTAACCAGATTGAGTTGGCTTTTCTTAGTGATAAAAAGGGGGATTGAAACCCGATCGCAAATCCAAAACTCTACGGCGCCGACGCAGAAAGGAGCTTACGGTCTGTAATCCTTAATATATAGATTTAGCCAAACCTAAAAACGGAGCTCCCTGGTTATTTATTCTTACTGCCTGTAGGGTTAGTAGGTTTCGAATTGTCCGCGTTTTGATGTTTCCGGTTGCTGCTTTAATAACTAAATCATTTTCTTTGCTTTCTTCTATTCATTGCCTAACTAGTAAATTCCACGGTAAATTTTACGCTAAAAACCGATATCGCATGAATCACGAAGACATGAGTACGACATCGGTTTTTCGAGTGAAATTTACTTTGGAATTCACGAGTTTGGCCATGAATTTTTCTTGAACCGCATGAGTTTTAAAAGAAAACAAACACACCCTCAGCGAGCGAATGGAAAAGGAAAAAGCCATTTCAGAGTCAACTGTCAATAGACAGCGAATAGGAATCACGCTAACATTAGAAGCCATAAAAAAAAACTTTGTCAGTTCAAGGTCAAAAAAGAGTTTTACTGATGTACTTTATTCCACTTTATCTCTGAAAACGAGATCATTCACATGTTGATGTATTTCATTGAAACACGCCAGGTTGGCTTGGAACAAGAATCGGCAAAATACGGCAATGCCACCAAGAAAGGATGAACTTTAAACAAGATCCGCTCCAACACTTAAACTAACTTTTAGGTGCTTTAAACAAACTTCTTAAAACACAAGCTAGTAAAATTTCCCCCTAATTTTACGAGAACTCATTGCGATTACGTGTTTATAACATAAGGGCAAAATTTTCTTGTCACTGTTGAGGCACATCGAAAACCAGTTAGGCAAACGGATTAAAAAGCACTTTAGAGCAAAACAAACAAATCAACTTTTTCGTTATGTCCAAAAGAGTGCAGATAATTGCTATTTAATTCCAGTTGACAATAAAAATTCGATTTTCATTCCTGAACAAAGGAAAAACCGATTAAACCACTTTTTGAAAATAACAAACGGTTTAGTGCCGGCGCCCAAGGAAAGAATTCGTGGGGAAACTTCTTCCAATAAGTATGAGCTATTACCTGTATTCTGTTTTGTCGTTGTCGTTCTCTTTCGCTCTTCTTTCGTTTGTGTTCTAGTCATATAGGTCATCCAGGCATCATGTAACCTTATCAGAGCTTCTAAAGATACGCCAAAAATTGCAATACAGGGAAAAAAGCAACTCTAAGCAAATTAAAAATAAACACTCAGCTTTAAGTTTATATCCCTCCGATGCTTGACTTGAATAACTGCGTAGCCGCCGTTGACCACAGCTATCATGATATGCTAAACTGGATCGAAACCTCGGGCACAGTTTTTCCCAATACGGACCTCCCGGCCGGTAAATAACATAAATATACGCGCGGATATTTTGCGAGTTGCGCAGTATTTTTCCGAGCGCCCCTGCGGGGCGAGGAAAAATACGAGCAATGAGCAAAATGTCCGCGAGTATTATATGTTAAACCATTGAATAAGAGATTTATTATTCCACTGCAAAAAAGGTGTTATTTTGCTTCAACTTTATCTGGTAAGAGTGTTTTGAAAAAAATGCATCATCTGTCCTTCAGGGCACGTACGAACGATGTAAACAGCACAAAAAGTTAGCCAAAGATCTTTATTTGATTGGATAAACAAAATGACGAGTGACAGGCTTTGCATCGTGTTGAAAACAACTTCTTTCATTGAAAAACTACCCGTTCTGTCCGTATTTGCTCTGTTCGAAACCGGTTAAACCGGGTGACTACAGTGTATTACAGTCTCATATTTTGCGCGTTCTCTTGACCAAATATGGTAAAACGGCGGAATAGTGGAATAATAAACTCTGGTTCAAGCAAAAAAAAATCATTTAAACTGGAAATATGTTCACTACTAAACGCATCGTACCCCAACCATGACTTCCAAATCATGCAGACCGAGTCATAGCATTACGATACGTGCTTGTTGGCACGAGATACTCGAATTTTGATATTCATGATTAAACGATCACTGACTTTTTTGTGCGCCTGCATCAAACCATGAACGCTCTATATCATTGTTGGACCGCCAACGTTTAGCAGAGTAATGACCCATGTACTCGCTTTTTTTTTAATTCCACTAATGAGTTTTACCCTCTGACCAAAGATAAGGGTAATCTATCATATCAAAGTGAGTTGTCTCAGTTTTAGAAAGGGTTGGTGGTTAAGATCCTTGGAAATCAGCCAATGAATCACGTATTTTTGGTAAAACTATGTTTTGTTTTCTGGAAATATTTAAACTTTACTACACCAAAAGTCGGATGTGAGTTAGCAAAACGCAATGGATCACAGAACTGGTTTCGTCAAAATCACCCCACGCTCGATAAGTAAGTAAGTAAGTAATGTGTCATAAAAATTACAATGTGATAATTTAAATAATCTTACATGTACAAGTAATGAGTGAGAAATAAGAAATGAAAATTAAATCAACTGAAATGAATAATAACCTATTAAAATAATTAATAATTTAATAAAAGAAAATATTGGTAATTAGACTGTCTATTTACAAAACATACAGTTGCAGTCATACGATGAAGACAACTGTATGTTTTGTAAGTTCTTCCGAAATGTAGAAAGGGATTCCGACATCCTTATTTTGTCTGGTCGTTTGTTCCATTGTTTACTAGCCTGGTACGTGAAAGAATGTTGCATATAAGATGAGCCGGGTTGGTCTTGGAATAACAACCTTAAGATGGCCCCGTAGGTTGTAACCGTTGCTAAGCAGGATAAACATTTCCCGAATGTAGTTCGGTGCCGGGCCATAAATACTTTTGTATACGAGTATAAGTGCTTGTTCTATGCGTCGATGTTCCAAGCTTTTAATATGTGCGGTGTTAAGTAACTCTTCGTAAGCAGTCAATTTAGAGTGACTAAGAAGAGTATGCGTTGCTTGACTCTAGTTTTGCAGACAGACCTTTACTTAGATCTATGAACAGTGGTGATACATATCCAAAGTGAGGCAGAATAAATGCTTTGTACAGTTTAATCATAATATCTAAGGGTATAAATTTACGAATGTGACGAAGAATTGAAACTTTTGTGTTCACTTTCCGGCAAATTTCTTTAATATGTGCTTTAAAAGTGAGTGAATTGTCTATGATTACTCCGAGCAGAAAGATCTGTGAAAAATCATATTTGCTATTAGCAGCCATACAGATGTAAAATTACAGGGATCCCACACAATCTGTTTGTGTAACCTTTTGTAATTTTATAACAAATGTATTGGATTCACCTTTTGCTTCTTCTGTGGCGATATATCGATAAATATGTGCATGGACCAATGTTGAATAAACGTTTTATTACGAGTTACCTGCGGCGTACTGTCGTCTTTTTGCCTCAGAAGTGGTCTTTTAAGCGATTTTGAAGATTTCGAGTTTACTGTGCTTCTTAGGGCGCGTTCGATTGACCGTATTCCGGAATAGGAATACATGGAATATAAGTTAGAAATCCTTCGTTTTTACGGAGATTCACATTAGAATTGCCAAACACCTGCTAAAATGCTATTTTAAACACATTTTTATTATCCTTGCTGCTTCGAAACGTGCCAAACGTACCGTTTTCATCATCATTCCACGTATTCTTATTCTGGAATAGGGTCAATCGAACGCGCCCTTAATATGAGGTTTTTACGTGACGTCATCGCCGCCATGTTGGTGGACGAAAACAAAAGATCTATCATTAGCTTCTCTTGTTCGTCCACCAGATGTCATATATTTTTCTATTGTTAGTTTGTTGAAGGACAAGGGTGGAAGGTGTTTTTTTTAACGGCTCCAGCGCCGAGTCGATTTTTCCCCAGAAAATCGTATCGCTCCGCTTTCAAACTTCGCAGGAGAAGGCCTAGGGCCGAAAGATTCACCCTTCTTAAGAATAATCCATAAATAGACAAGATGCCATTGACGCCTTAACAAGTTCCGGTCTCTTGAGACTGATAGCGACAGGAGATATGCAAAACAATAGGGAACTCGTTAATAGGGTATTTTGCTCGTGGTAATTTCCTAGTGAATCGTGGGTCGTTATAGCTGTTATAGTCCTTTTTTGGACTCAAACGGAAAACAATGGAATCTCAAATGACCCGCCACTGGAACTACTTAAGATTCACTAGGAACTTGCCATTAGCAAAATAGTCCATTGTCACAAACAGCTTTCAATCAGTTGTGAGATGTAAATAAAAGAAATCCAACACTGGTTGATATCTGTGCTATAACAAACTCTTCAGCTTGTAAATCGACTGGCGGAAGGGCTCCGGGTCGAAAACCCGCTGTAAACACCAGATAGATTTGTCTTCAATACTTGAACTCTACCGAGAACAGTACAAATCCTTCCTGTCAATGCCCCGATCGAAGAGATAGAATATTGGTGTAATTTCGGTGTTCAAATTCGTACGGATAGAGGATAAGCGAAAGACTAACTTCAGAAGATCAACAGTACCAGTTGCTATCATGGTCTGTGCTTCAGCGATGGAATGGAAGGGCCAACACATGACGCGTTTCTTGGGCATGATACAATTTCAAGTAGAAATTTAAGGCGTAGTGTATGAAATCACGTGGAATGTTCTGCCTGCTGATTTACGCACAAGTCACATCTCCCTAGCCTCATTTAAGCGTTAACTATTTCAATGGGCCTTTAACTCGCGACGGCCATATTGGCCATAGACAAGAGATTTCGTACGCCGAGCCTGGAGTTGAAAAGTTTGGGGCGAGTTTCAGTGCGCAAAAACAAAAGTTTTTAATCCTTCGGGACTCAAAATGGCGGCCGTGTGATTAAGGCCTATATTATAATAAGGGTCCTAGATCTGCACGAAGTGGACGACAACAGAACCTGGAAATTAATCTGTAACATAGCGAGGACTCTCCTTTGCCCGCCATCGTGCTGCTTGTAGCAATTTGAACTCTTGTTTTGCTTCCTTTTTATTTGTTATCATTTTTTGTTTACATATGAGTAGCTTTATTTAATACTTTTCATTAATGAGGGATCCACTGTAATAGCGAAGCGCGCGGGTGACGTCATAACTCAGAAAAACTCAGACAAACAAAACGAAATGGTGGAAAATTTGACGCTTTTTCAAGCGCGAAAGCAAGTGTTCGTAAAACTATTTTCAAATCGAAACTTTGGCCTTCATTTTCCTCCTATTTCTCTCAGAAGAGGCTAATGTTGTCTGACTCTCGCGGGTTTCGATAATTTGCATTCTATTTTTAGACTTCGCGCGCTTCGTTATTGGCTAGGCTGAAGTGGTCTCCATGCATAAGAATCCTATGTTTACAAGTATTATATTCAAATTAGGCTAAGCTAAATAAATAAACAAGGGACGAAGGAGGAGGACAAAAATAGGACAGAGAAAGTCAATACTAATTCTCCCAATACATTAATAATATAACTTTATTTTCACATGATAATATTTAAGCTGAATAGCTTGTGGGGTGGTGCACAAATGAAATCAAATCAAATTAATACATATCAAATCATATTGGTTTTTGAGGAGAAGGAAAAACCGGATTACCCGGAGAGAAACCTCTCGGAGCAGAGTAGAGTACCAACAAACTCAACCCACGTGTGATGCCGGATCTGGGAATCGAACCCGGGTTTTCACCACTGCGCCACCCCAGTTTCTTTGTTATTCGATCGGGAGCACGACGATAAATAACAAAATTCGTCATAATGAGTTACATCGTTTTCACTCGGTAGCTATAGCGCCGAAGTATGTGTGGAAGGTTGCTTCGAGGATCAAACCATGCCAAACCAACACTCTAGCTTGAAGGGAGAGTTCTCCCTTGTGAGAATTTCTGAAAATTTATGTTTATACTTTTATTCTTCCCCAATGAGGATGATAAACTGAATTCCCTATGTCAGACTCACAGTGTGGAACGTTTTCCGTAGGGTGTCTCAGTTATCGTAAGATGGATTTGATTTAGTATTATCTAAGCTGCTGATTTTTTTTTTTTTTTTTTTTTTTTTGGGGGGGGGGGGGGTTAAGGTTTAAGTCATTTTTCTGTACTTAACGAAAGGTGCTACTCTATCGTGTCTGAATACCACACATCTGATTTGCTCATAGATCAAAAAGGATAACCGTGAGGTAAACGACAAGTTGTCCATAACAGACATTACAATTAAGCATATAAACTACTTTGATAGAACGCTGACCTAGTTATTGTCGGGGAAGAATGCGTCGGTCAGTACACGATTGAAAGGGCTTTTCGTGTTTGTTGGTATTTCTGCTACATCAGTCATGATGCTTTGCGCATAATGACGCCCATGGCAACAATCTTGTGGTTAAGGTTCCTCACAGAAAAAGGGATACTAAAGTTCCGAGGAAAAGTCTTAAACGCCTTACGGCATACTGCATTTGACATGAAGGCAGAAAATGTCAGTAGATATGCTTAGCTCACCTGTCTTACAGGTTTTACTGTGCTAACATGATCCCCGGTGGTTCAAATAAGCTGCTTGTTTGATATTGTTTCAAGCAAGGGTCAGTTGAGAGCGCATTTACTTTTGGGACTACTCCAAATATGACATGTCACACTGCAACTTGAATACGAATATTGAAAAACCATGCATTTGTTGGGAACTGCATCGAAACGCTATTACTATTTATAAATAATTAGGATAGTACGCGCACTCTCATTGGTCAATAGCTGTGTTTCGATGAGAGTATGGAAACACGGCTGTGATATCACACGAATTTGGATTGGTTTGTATTGTCAGACGTGCTTTTTGATTGGTTGGTAGGAAATATGAGCGTGTGTCAAGAAAATCTGTTGCAAGAAGTAAAAAAACCAGCATTTTCCTTCATTTGTTGGATTATCTTTAAGAAATACTGCGTCTCGGGTTTGTATAACTGTCTTGAATCCTCCCAACTCCCCCTCGTGTTTAGATGAGGCTATGGAAACACGGAAACGTCCTCTATTGCTTAAATATGTACCAGTACTTCTACGAGGTTGTATCCTCAAACGGCTTTTTTTGTGTGCTCATTTTTTCCGAGAATTATGGCGCTTAATTTTGGCACGAAATTATGGAATACTAACTGTGCTAAATTCAACATTTTCTCCGCAGAAACACCCTAAGCTTATGATTTGTTTTTCTCCGGTCCATATGTCATTCAAACTGATATCATAAGAGACGTACTGTCATCAGTTGTGTACACAGCAGGAAAAAGGGAATCTTGCAGCTGAGCATAGAACCAGATGTTCAAGCTGAGTTATGGGATCTACTTTGTTATCGTGTGTGAAAGCCAGCATTGCATTGTTAATATAACCGTTATTCCAAAGGCGGAAGCAAAATGACCCCCAGGAAGCGTTGCATTGCTTTTATAATTTTGCTGAGTTTAGCATTTCAAGGTCAGTTCCTTTATGTGATAGTTTTAATTTCCTTAATCCTAACAACGAGAAACAGGTTTTTCCTTCACCCTTACAACTGAGGCAACTGAACTTGGCAAGACTTGCATTGAGCATATACCCTTAAGTAAAATGAAGGTTAAGTGAAAGGCGGGATTGATGATGATAAATTTAAATGCTGAATGTGTTTAATTTTGAAGATCAAATCTTGCTTCAAAGAAGACTATTCCTAAGAAAATGTAAACTAGATGATCGTTTTACAGGGAGGAGTTGCCTTGTTCAACTTCTTTTGAAATCGAAAATGTGTTTGATTAAAGGAAATCTCAAAAGGCTGATTCGTCAATTCAAATTTAACAAAAACCTGTAAAAACATGCAGGAGAATTGGTCCACATAGTAAAGAAACTGAAAAAGACAATTCTTGAACTCTCTTCTGTCTTATTTTGAAGTTTGTCCAAAAGAAAAAAGACCCGGGTTGCTCATGAGTGAACTTGAAAATGTCCATTTAATCGGAGTGGACACGCTAGTAGGTCGCAAATAATTGAAGTTTTTGGATCAACGAGGACAGTTCATATGCCACCTACTTCAAATTACTCATGGCCAGGGGTTTCGTTCAAACTAAAACGACGAAGACTTTCAATGTGCTTTAATTTCCAGCGTTGACAACAAAAAGGAATACAATGGGTTGTCGATTTATTGTGGCAGGTTCACATAAGAGTGCATTCAGATTTACCCCTTTAAAATTAAAGTTTTCCTCTTTTTAATAGGGAAAAGGTATAATCTATGTTCTATGTTCTATGTTATTTTGTTCCAGTGGCACTCTAGATCTTAGCAATGTCAAAAATTTCAAAACTCTGAACAAATCGGAGCTTTCCTAAGTGAGAATATATTGAGGGGGTCACGCGCTAACGTATTCTTTACCCGGTTTTTTTTTATAACTTAGCCCTTGGCGAAATAGACCAGGGAACATTAGATTACATTGCAAGCAATCTGGAAATTCGCTATGACGTGTTAGATAACTTCCAAGACACGTGGAAATCCTACCGTGTCCGCATGACACTGACAAACACAGGCTCAAGATTGATTCCCAGTGGACCTTGGGCTATCTATCTGTGTCACATCCGGGTAATTGAACCAGTCCATACAAAACATAATCCAAAAGGCTACGTCATTCCTGGTGGTCATGGTATCAAAGTGACGCACATAAATGGATGTCAGCACAAGTTTGAGCCAATTGCGAGTTTTTCAGGCTTGACTGGTTCTCAGTCTTTGGTGGTCGAATTTGACGGGGAAAACTGGGACGTTGCCAGAACGGATGTGATGCCCAACTGGTATATCGCCGCTGAAGGTTTGCAGGCGCGAACGATCACAAGCACCGTGGGCGAGACGTTGTCATTCGTTGGTCCGTTCGACGCTCCTAATAAATGGAAGCGCATTACTGGTGACAAGTACAATCCTTACACACCAGAGATGCGGTTCTTTCTTAATGATATTACGGACTTAAAGAAACCAAGGCAGTTAATCGTACCCAATCCGTCAGAGATAATCGGGCTGGATGAGACGAGAAAGGTTAATCTAGGAACTGGTGACTGGGCAATTGTAAGTAGTGCAGGGCTGCAAAAGGAAGCTAACTTCTTAGCAGGTAATCATCATCTTTAGCATTACCTTGGGAGTGACCAATTCTAGGGAAAGCTATCTAAGAAATATTTCCAATCATTGACCCATCCAGCCACCAGGCAATGCTTCCCCCATTTGTATGTTTAGAGTTAAATGACGCTTCTTCGTAAGGCCAAAACGGGTTTACCACAAAAAAGAGACCATCCGGGTCTAGTCAAAATGTGGCAATGATAAGAAACAGATGAGACAGCAACTCCACCCTCATTTGCTTCGTTTTGTTTTGTTCGTTTGTTTATTCACTTTGTGGTAATCATATGTTTTTACCTGGCCGCGCGTTGAACCCGCGACTTCCCGCTCTGCATACCAGAGCAATTTTACCACCTGTGCCAATAGGCCAGTTTCGTATTCTAACGGTTGGACTGGATCTAGCATGAAATGGAGGCTAATGCGGGCAAATTAATTTGCATTCGAAAAGATTTGCCCGCATTGGCCTCCATTTCATACTAGATCCAGTCCAGCCGTGAGAATTAGAAAATGGTCTATCAAGCAATACTTTCGGAAAGGAGAGGGGGTGGAGAAGTCCCTCTGGGCCTATTACCTAAACTAAAAATTCAAAGAAAAAGGGTGAAAAATGAGGAGTAAAGACAAAAAGATTATGAAATGGCTGGAGGGAAAAAATGCGTTTTTCTCAAACCCTTTCCTTTCCCCAGGTTCCCTGTCATTTAAAAAGCACTGATTTGAGGTGCAGCTGCTCGAAGACAATTCACATGGGTGTATTAAGAATTAATCATCATCAAATGACTGTTGAAAGCAATGGTTGCAATTGCCACTCTTGGTGATTGGTTTAAAGATCTCGCCCCGGTTTATCAACCAATGAGAAGAAAAACCAAAACCAATCGCGACTTGCGCTAGCGATTTTTCCCGCGCTTGAGCAGTTGCATGGAATTGCTTCAAATTTGGATTGGTTCATTGCGCTGTTTTCACTTGCTGTGATTGGTCGAAGTAATTACTTTGGTATTTGTTTTACGACACTCAATTGAAAACTGCTCTATCGCCATCGTCATTGTGATCATTTTCCCAGCTTGCATATCCTGGTTAAAACTCTTTTTTTAAATAATTTTTTCTCTGTACGTAAACTTATCTGCTTTACAGAGTCGAGCATCAATTGAAACGAATAATCAAAGTTTTGTTTTTTTTTTCGGTCAAATTGGGCGCTTCTAGCCGAGTACGCCGTTGAAGATTCAAACGAGCTATTTTGCAGGATTGCAACTTGTATGAGTATGCACAGTCAGGTGGGACACTTTATGGCAAATACATGATGTTGGTTCACCCTGGGCGGTCATTAGTATAAACCTATTCACTACTTGCACAATCCCATAATACACCTCTATTACCCCCCAAAACGTTTGCATAACCATTATTTGCAATTTCTCCTGGGACATGAAAATGTCCCAAGAGAAGTCGAAAACAATGCCTATGCAGATTTTTTTTTTTTTTTTTTGGGGGGGGGGGGGGGGTAAAAGAGGTGTATTATGGGATTTGTGCAATTAGTGAATTCTCGAAGAAGAGGTCAGGCTAAATAGGGCGGGTTAGTTGTTAACACTGCAAAAGATATGCTAAGTGGTCTCTTATTTCAGGAAAACTGGGCCTCCAGCTCGATTATTTCA
The DNA here is from genome assembly GCA_949126865.1 of Montipora capitata. Taxonomy (NCBI): domain Eukaryota; kingdom Metazoa; phylum Cnidaria; class Anthozoa; order Scleractinia; family Acroporidae; genus Montipora; species Montipora capitata. The sequence continues at coordinate 15,517,606 of OX421453.1, forward strand.
GCTCTTTTCGTCAAATTCACCTACAAATCGGTGAGGTTAAAATTGCGAGTATAAAATCAGAAAGCCGAGAGGCCTACACGCTCCGAGTAAACGCGGATTCTCAGGAAATTGTAATCACCGGCCAATCTCCTGTTGGCGTGTTCTATGGAATCCAATCCCTACTCAGCGTCAATGAACCGAACGGCATGGTGCCGAACGTTATCATCAACGATTCACCCCGATACGAATTTCGAGGAATGGAGCTTGATGTTGGTCGAAACTTTATGCCCAAAAGTGAGGTGAAGAAGTTAATTGATGCCATGGCGATGTACAAGCTAAATAAGTTTCACTTTCACTTGACCGATGACGAGGGCTGGAGACTGGAGATTCCCGGATTACCGGAACTCACTGAGGTAGGGAAAAGCCTGACTCGTCCCCAGTTGAATTGTCTCTCATAAACACGCGTGCAATAGACCATTATACAGGTGTGTGCTTAATTACCTGGCCTGTGAATGAACATAAGGCTAGATTTGACCTTGTTTTGATAGAAACCTCACTGCTTTTCTTCTGTAATTTCCAACTAATTAGCATGAGAACAACATCATTAACATAAGAACAGCAGGGAGGTCTGTATCATAGCATACCAAGTCAATTCCAGCCTCACTTTCATTTAAAGGCCAGATAACTAAGCAGCATAACTCTAAAAAGGTCTACGGTGGAAATGGATTGTAAGACGAGAGTCATTCATTCGTGTCTTCCCTGCTCGAATCCCCTTCGTTTTTAAATCGTCAAGACAGCCTCAAGGACGACACAAAGGTCTTAAAAATCTTAAAATCTTTGTTTACAGCAATTACAGGCTGTATACACCAACTGACACGATTTTGTAGAGAAAAATGAATTGACCACCTTTTGCAACCCGTTGTTATGTCAAATGTAATTTTTTGTTCCGTTTTCTTGCCTCCAAGGTCGGGTCAAAGCGATGTCACGACGTAAAGGAAGAGAAGTGTCTGAATTCTCAACTGGGCTCGGGGCCTGGAACTGGAAACTCCGGCAGCGGTTTCTATACTGTCGAAGACTACCGCGAGATCTTGAGATACGCTGAAAAGAGGCACGTAGAAGTCATTCCCGAATGTGACATGCCTGGTCATGGACATGCAGCTATCAAAGCGATGCAGGCATGACAGAAGAAATACGCCGCGATGGGACAAGCGTTCGAGGCAGACCAATACCTGCTTTCGGATCCCCTCGATACCTCACAGTATCTCTCTGTTCAGTTCTTTACTGATAATGCAATCAACCCATGCTTAGAGTCAACGTATGAGTTTCTTGAACACGTTGTTAACAGCGTTCGGCATATGCATCATGATATTCAACCACTTAAGGTGAGCAGCGGGTATGATCATGTACTTTAGTGCCACGAACTTTCTAGTCAAACAGCTGACTTCAAAGAAGGATGCTTCTTTCGTAAAAGTCGATCTTCAACACTAAGGTATCACAGGGAGTTACATTATTTCCTCAAAATATGGATTACGAATATAAGCAGGTAATCTTACTCATGTCATGCCATCCACTGCAAATATCTTATTCAGTAGAAGGAAAGGAATGAAAACAAACTGTGCTACACATCCTGCTGTTTCTTTGCCTAACTCAGCAACACAACAACGTGAAAGGTCCGAAATAATTAAATTTAGGGTTTACTCCGGCCCCTTTTCAGTAAGCATTCGTATAGGAGGAGTACAAGGCTAGGAGTGTACAACTTCATTGTATTTGTGGAAGGGCTTTTTTACAGACCGAGTTATTTTTAGATTGATTTTCGTGCGAAGCTATTGCAAGTCTTCCATGAAAATTTCTTACCCATGGGATTGAGAATGGCCTCACTCTTGCAAGCCAACTCTTATCTACGAATTCGTCTAAAATAGCTTGATCTTTGAAAATTCCTTTACAAAGACCTAAAATTGGAGCTGTGGGGTTCCAGACCTGTTAATGGGCTTCTGCTTGGTAATAATCTTGTGAATCAGAGGTCACAGGAAATTGAAAAAATGTATGGTTTGAAGTGACATTTACATTAGAATTGACTTTGTCGTTCCTTGACTCCCTTAATAATATACATAAAAAAAATACTCAGTTCTGATTGGTTAAGAAAGAGTGCAGCTCTCGTGTAACAAAAGTGGAAATTGGAAATTCACGTTTCCAAGTTTACAGTTGAATGATATTCTTGTAAACGTTTTAATTTCAAGTTTTAACCAATCAGTCGAAAAAAATCTTAGAAAATTAAAAAATGAGCTGTCAAACGTTCACTTCCTTTTCTTCATATCCATTATTAATAACTTATCACAAGAGTTCATCACCCAAGAGTACGATTTACCCAAATTGGCCTCAGTAGTCCCCATTAACGTCAGAAAAGCATCTTTTTTCTTGAACCAAATCGGCTAACTCAATGTTGTACCCAATTCAAACCGGTTCTTTGGGAATGTTTTGTTCCAGGTATTTCCATATCATTTAAATGTGAATGTTACATTTTAATGCAAATACAATACACAAAGAATCTTAATCCAGAGAGATTTAAATTGGGTACAACATTGAGCTACCTGATTTGGTCTATTATTTATTTCCCGCAAAACTTGGTTATATTATAGACACTTTTCTGACGCTGATGGGGACAAACGACAAACCTGATACCATATTTTTACTCTTGCAATTGGGTATTGGACTCTCTGTTATCACATAATTTCTCGTGTAATTTAGTATAAATAAGGAACGATCTTGTGCTTGATTTTTAAATGACTGGAATTTCTTATGTTTGAGATATTTCACTTTGGTGGAGATGAAGTGGCTCATGGGGCCTGGACAAAGTCCCCTGCATGTAAGAGACTGGCGCAGAAGTTGGGTCTGAATTTCACAAGTCCCACCATCGTCAAGGATTTGAAAGAGTATTTTGTGCGCCGAGTGTCTGAGGTGTCGCACAGGTTTAGTAGCGTTCTTCCTTGTTCTAGGCGGGGGTTATGCCTGTATTTTAAAGCAGATTTTAATCGGCCATTTTTGAAATATCAAATATTCAGCTTAATAGTGAGGCAGTGAGGACAAAAACAAAAGAAACACGTTGGAGTGAATGTGGAAAATATTTACATATCATCCACTTTCCTTTGTCTTTGTCCTCTAAACCTCTCTTTCAAGCTTAATTTTAATATATCGAAAAAGGCCTATTAACAATTACTCGCCGAAGGCGAGGTTAAAATCAGTGAATAAAAAACGAGACGAAGTCGAGTTTTTGATTCATCGAGACTGAGGTGAATAATTGTTTTAGTATAAGTGCATAGGTGATTATTTGGAGAAGATTCATTTTCTTTAAAACAATTAATTCCTTTGTCTGTCACCTCGACAAACGGCTTGCCGCCATTTTGAAAAAACCGCTTACTCAATAGGTGATTATCGCTTAATAATCACCTCAATTGCAACTACCACCGCAGCAAATTTCCAATAATCACCTATGTAATTATACTAATCGTAGATGTTCATATGCGGAGTGGACATAAGAAATAATTTTTACATTGGAAAAGTTATATTAAACTAAGCAAAACACATTCTCTCGCATAAAGAAATTCTGGCAGAGTATGTTTTACTTCAAACTTTACTAGACGTAGTGAATTTCAATCCCGGTTCAAATAGGCCATTTCCGAGTTCATGTCTGCCTCCTTTTCAAAGCGAGTCTAAGTGCGAAGTTTTTGTAATGATAATTAGTTCTACTTTACATATGAATGAAAAATAATTTTCATAACAAATACTTCGCACTTAGACTCGCTTTGAAGATGAGGCAGGCTTGAACTCGGAAATGGTCTATTCTTTCATTAAGTAAGACTATTCTCTTGATCTCAGGTATTGTCTTGATCTGGGCGCGTGGGAAGATGGCGTTCTCGGAGTAAAGGATACGCCGTATGATCGCAGTTATCTGAAGAACGAGAACGTATATGCTCATGCTTGGGACAACGTGTGGGAATGGGGACAAGGCGATCGCGCTTACAAACTTGCTAATGCTGGTTACAAGGTATTGATAGTGATGGGGGTCCATTCTAGGGTGTTTAGGGGAAATCTTTAATTAATCACGAAACGGTAATGTGAAATCATTTACTTAAAAATATGATAAAATTTCATCATGAACAAGATGATTCTGACCAAAGGGACCTTTATCCAAGCGATTTGCCATAAACTTGAAAAACGTCGGGCCGATTTTTTCAAGATTACCCAAATACAATCCGTTTCAATCTTGTACATTTATGTCCATCCATGCTTCTCTTTCCTTGGCTGTATTTCTTTTATGTTTTTCAACAGTTTTAAGTGGTTATTGCAATGTTTCATTTTACTTTTTGAGCATTTTGGGTGTCATGAAACTACATCATTTTGCGGAACATAGCCCCAGTTTAAGGTCTCATCACTACCTCATCATCGTCACAAATTTTATGAACAAAGGTTGTGAGATCAGGCTTGTGGTTTATAGTCCTTATCCCAGAAGACTTGAAGTCTAACCATTTGCGGATGTAATTACAAAGGCAGCACTTTCTCCTCAGTTATTTAAACACCCAGAGTGTTGGTCCGGCCGGAGTTGAATTCAACGCCGGACTTCCGGCACGGCATAAGACCGATGCTCAATCCACTGAGCCAACCCGAGTCGGCTGATACAAGGATTGTCAAAAATGGAAATGGTTGATCTGAATTTTGGTTAAACACTGAATGAGCCAGACAAATCTTAAGTCTTCTTTTCTATCATTCACAAGGTTGTTTTGACACAAGCGACGCATCTGTATTTTGACCATCCCTATGAACCAGATCCTGAGGAAAGAGGTTATTACTGGGCGCCGAGATTCATTGATACTCGAAAGACGTTTGGCTTTATGCCAGATGATATCTATGCCAACGCTGACTTTTCAAGGATGGGAGAACCTATTGTAAATTTGTGCGAGGAGATGTACAAAGGAAAATGCGTTCCCCTCAAGGAACCTCAAAATATTGCAGGTATTTAGAGCAAACATGCTTTCAACGCTATAGTATGAGAGATAATTACATGGATGTCAGTTTTTTTTTCACAAACTAGGACAATCGCATTTTTCTTTTTACCGAGAAAAGGTTATATCATACCGTAGGTCCTGTAAATGTTCTTGCGCTTGCTTTTCCCGCCATTTGGTTTTTGTTTGTTTTTAAGCTAGAGCTTGTTCTTCTTAATAATATCTGTTCAGAAGCCAATTCAGGGAAGGTTTTTCATAAGAAAATGAAAAACAAAAGGACACACAAACCAAAAGCGGTCGCGAAGATCAGATTTCAATTACTAAGCTTCTAAGTAGTGTGAAATAATTTTGTTTGTGGAGACTTACCCTTCACCTCTCAAATTGAACGAGTTAAAATAGACTAAAATGTATAAGGTGAACTTTGAGTTACGATTCTAAACCTTTCGAATGGCTTTGCACTTTGCGCGGTCGGCGTCCTTTTTAAAACTCCTCATTCCAAGTTTGACTGCACAGTGCGAATCAGATCCTTGTGATCATTCGGAGTTCAGTTCAAAGGCTATGTCACGTTGACAAGGCCCAATGAGACCAATTGAAATGGCCCTTCATAGCCGCCACTGTCCGGGACATAGTGCTGTGCGCATGCGTAAGGTACCGCAGACAGCGGGTGAAGGTAACAGATGTAAGCAACTTGCTTCTAAGTTTGTTCACACTTTTGAGACTGCTCTTAACTGAACATGCACCTCCCTTTATCATGCGCACTCATGAAGACACGGCTTTTATTTTCTCTTTTGCAGGTATGGCTGGAGCCCTTTGGTCTGAAACAGTGCGAAATCCCAGTCAGCTCCACTCCATGATATATCCGCGACTGCTTGCACTGGCCGAGAGAGCATGGCACAAGGGATGTTTTGAGAACGAAACCAACAATGCAAAGCGCCAACGAGTGAAAAAACTTGAGTGGGAGGCGTTTGCCAACAGCTTGGGACACAAAGAGCTTGCGCGATTGGATAGAATGAATATTGATTATCACATACCTGTTCCAGGAGCGAGGTATAAGTATGGGGCATTTCCAGGGTTTGCAAATTCTAAAAAAATCTGAAATTTAGATAACGTATGGCGTTGGGACATGAAAGAAGAGCCGTCACTATTTAACAACTAAAGTTTCTGTCCGAGATTAGTGACTTCGCAAGTGTTTCTGTCCGAGATTAGTGACTTCGCAAGTGTTCTTTATATCTCCAAGAGCACGGTAGTGAGCTTCATATGAACTAAACGGAAGAATTATGAATTACACCCCACGCGACTGCCCCGTATACTGACATTTCAGGAAAAAGAACTTCCGTTTTTCTTTTATGACAAATAAGCTTCAGCGAAGTTCACACATCCCAAGGAAAATACTGCGTAGCTCCCTACTTGCTATCTTTATTTTCTCCAGACATTCCTCTTTCTTACATCCAAGG
>OX421453.1:15531535-15584035 GCA_949126865.1 Montipora capitata
AAGGAATGCGATAATTTATTCCTAGTTTGTCCAAACGTCTCAGTTCTTTGTAACCCAGAGTGTTGGCGAACCTCTCCCAACTTTCCTCTTTCATTCGATCTCTCAGTGATTTCTTTCTTTGATTCTCCCAATCGCCACTGTGCCAGGCCCTCTCGGCGACAGCAAGCAGTCTTGGGAATGTCATGAACTGGAAATGAGTTGGAGTGCGAATGGTTTCTGACCAGATGGCTCCAGCCATACCTGCGCAATGAAGGTGTATTCTGTGAGGTGTTGAAACCGAGAAGGAATAGCAACGAGTCTTAGATCAGAAAAATCTAGAACAAGCTCGAACTAAGAAACAGTCGGAGCACAGATCGAAAATTTCGCGTAAGAAAACTCAAGTCGCTTATCGCGGAGTATCTCATTTGCCGTTTTGTCTTTTCTCGGAAATAATTCAGTCTGTTTGGAGGTAATCAAACTGAGGGAAATTGGAAGCAAAGAGTATGATCATTTAAAACATGAGGCATGCGTATTGATACCAAACCAGGAGCCCATGTATGATTTGTTCCTGTACCAAACTTAAAAATAGACAACCTGATATGTATCCCCACCACTCCTTGCTCGGTGTTTTCCTCTCCTCTTAGAGCATTTGGAATCGAAATATAATTTCGTTAAGGTCACATTTCTTAAATTTCCTCTCAGTTAATTTAAATACTGTAGATACTCAGTGAAGAAGATTATTTTGAGCCCTATATATCGGCATCCTCTTTCCAAGAAACAAGAAAGGAGTTCTTTAATAATATAATGTAATATGTTTAGACTTTCCCTATCCGTTCCCTTCTTTTGCTTTCTTGACACTTCGCTTAAGAAGTATGTACTTGCCATTGACAATACGGAAAGCGATATTGCACGATTTAGTCTCTTTAAAATCTAAATTAACTTTGTACAAGAGAGAATACGGGGGGGGGGGGGGGGGGGGGAGACACATTGATAATTTTTTCAATATAAATTTAGCCCGTGGTCATAATGCGCAGCTATTTTAAGGAAGACACCTGATTGGTTATCATTGGCTGCGCGAACAGGGGCACGAGACCAAAATAACTTTTACAGAAAGATGCGATGGGGGTGGGTTCTCCCCCCTCCCCCCACCATCCTCTCTTGCTTTGTAGGATATGAAAACTTCATTTCTTTTTTTTTTTTGGAACCAAAAATCTCGTTTATATCCAACATGCCGTTTTTTGAAGAACATTTTTGGCTGACCCGGGACATATATCTGCTGTTGTGATTTGTCTGAGAAAATCTTAATTGGCTAAGAAGTTGACGTAAGGTAATTATCGTAGCATGTCATGAAACAGGGCCATTGTTCAGTCTTCTTCGCGTGGTTATTCAAAACAAGTATTTCATATGTGTTTTTTCATTCACGTGGAAGCAAAAATAACTTGAATGGCAGTAACAATTACGTTTAAACTTTGAAACGAAAGTCAGTTTGTGAATTTGAAAATGTCCCTTTTTTACTGAATATTCAACTCAGTGAAAACCTCTAAATTCCACTAACCCACAATATTATCCAGTTTCTCCGGTGGCACACAGCCTCCAACTGTTTCACAGTAGCTAGTCGCTACTCCATTGCCGTCTGTCTCCAAGCTCTTATACATGTGTTCCGGCATAAAACCAAATGCTTTGCGAGTATCCGTGCATCGGGTGGCCCAGTAAGTCCCTCGTTCTTCCGGATCCGGTTCGTAGGGGTGGTCAAAGTACAGATGAGAGGCCTGGGTCATTACTACCTGAAGGAGAGAAACATGTTTACGTCACCAAGGCAACTAGCACTCATAAAGAAAAGGACGTTAAGGGCCTAAATTTGTCATTAAAAAACGAAAGCTGCTTGGTTGTATGTTGAATCTTGAGTGGCTTTGTTAAATCGAAATTTGCAATGCATTTTGGACCAATGTAGCCTTTCAAGAGCAACAAATTCTTTAAATTAATTAAAATTTATCATTCCACTTATTCATTTTCAAACACGTTTTTGGCAACAGGGTCACTTCGCTACTCATAATGCACGGCTGGAACCCCCGGGAATAATTGTCAAGCACGGTGGATAGCTGGACACGACATTTACCCTAAGGGCAAAAAACAGTTCATATAGAAAGTTTACCACGGCCCAGAATAAATATTACTTGAACTCCTTCAACAGAAGATCAAAAGCAACTACAGCCCGTTAATCATAGCGGAGCTCGCGCCCGCGAAGAGCGCCAGCGGAGCACCATGAGTAAGACTTTTTGGGAAATCTATCCATGCGAAACGTTTTGGTTATGACATCACGTACGTCCGTACGTCCATCCACCCGTACAGACTGCCGGGGAAGAGGTGGGGAGGCAGGACAGCCTCTGGGGAGGGGAGTGTTCGGGCAATTTTCCTTGGCGGAAAATCGCGTGACAGCGTTGCATTTGGCAACCCGCGTTAATAGTGACTAGCAACGCGATAAAGAGCAGGAAAGAGCAAGAGAAAAGTATGCCTGGTCGCAGGTTAATACGACGAAATTTGAGAAATTTAAGCGAAGAAATCCTCGAGAGAAGCCGAGGAAGGAGAAGAAGAGAAAATTCCAATGAAAATCAACGTAAAGCTGAGAGAAATAGAGCGAGAGACAAAACACATTACAACGGTTAGCTTTCAGATAAGCTTAAGGTTTTCCTTCTTTAACAATAAACTTATATATATGCCTCGTTGCCTCAGATATTTTGTAAAACTAGCTTAAAAGGAGGAAGGCCTGAAAACGTTCACGTTTGAGGCTAATAAAGTTTCATTAAATATTGATAAGACAATTTCATTATTTTCCATCCCCCTCAAAAGGTCAAGGGGCACATAGTCAAACTAAAAATCTCTAACAGGGAGATTGTGCAAGAGAAATTTATTAAGTACTTGGGTCTTTTCATTGACTCACATCTCAGTTGGAAGTATCACATTTCACATATTTCAAGAAAGATTAAGAAATGTATTGGCATACTCTCTAAGATACGGCACTATGTGACTGGTCTGGTCCTTGTTCAGTTGTATTACTCACTTATCTAGTATCCCTTCCTGACTTATAGTCTAATAACCTGGGGGACAACATATCAAACAACTCTCCTTCCTCTTATCACCTTACAAAAAAGAGCTGTCAGAATAATAACATTCTCAGAGTATAATTGCCATTCTAGTCCGCTCTTTCGGAAATTGAAAATACTCAAAGTTAGTGACTTATTATACTTGTATTGTGCTTTATTCATGTATGACTATTACCCCAACAGATTGCCCTTAACTTTTAATAATTTTTTTAAGAGTATCAACAAAGTGCATCAATATCAAACCAGACTGGCGAGTAAGATTTCATACTATTTGCCTAAAGCGAGGACCAATTATGGCAAATTTAACATTCGTTTTTTTGGAGCTAAAGTTTGGAATTCCATTGAAGAGTCAATAAAATCTAAGAGTCGTACCTGTTTCAAAATCTTCTTAAAAGAATCGCTTATCTCCAACTACTGATTGGCTCATTGATGTACTTTATTTTCCAGTTTTAACGTGTGCACTTCCCCTTGTCTATTGTTATTTGTGTGTGCGCGTGTGTGCGTGAACGGTAAATCGTGTCCGTAGTTCTATGTTAATGTAGGGTATTTGCAAATTTTCCGCTTGGCCTAGCCACTTAGCTCGATTAGCCTAGCTATTTCTAAGTGGCTATGCTCTTTTCCCTTGTAATTTTTTTCTTTCTTGTATTTATGTTAACTCTATATAGTTTCTGGGCACGAATAAAGTTTTGTTGTTGTTGTGTTGTTGTTTGCAATTCCTTGTTGACAGAGATTCTGACATTTTCAACAGTCACATTTATACGCTTTTTGTGTGAAATCGCAGTTGTGAGCTGCTTTGTTTGACTGTGAAATTGCAGTCGAGTAAGCGAATTTACTACCCTTTAAGTTGACTTTTTAATTAGTAAAGATTTCAGTTCGCTGTTGTTCTGAACTGAAGAGAGAGGGAATAAAGATTGTCAATCAAACGGAAATTTACTGTGCATGTAATTTCAGTTTCAACAGACTTAACTATTGGAGGGTAATGTGAAGTGCTAGTTTTCTAGCCATATGAACCATGTGAGCCTTTGCCCTAGTAATGGAAATTGGCCCACACAAGGACAGAGAAAGGATAGTAGGGAACTGAACCCACGACCTCCGGTTAGATCATTGCTGCTTTAACGACTGAGCTATTAGGCCAGACGGGAGCAAGTCGTGGGAATTTAAAATGTCAATGTCAAGGCAATGAATATGTACAAGTACAAGGAAGGGTTGGCCGTGTAGCACTTATATTTCAGTTTTGGTTGTTTTAATTATTGTTTGCAAGGCTTGTTTGTTTACTACTGTCAGCTCAGAGGTGTTTAATCTGTTTGATCTCTGTAAACTGCACGCACTAATGACGATTAATTTTGTAATTTTTGTATAAACATAATTATTTCTATTAACACAATATTGCTTTCTGGGGTTAGAAACGGGAACTCCGCTTTTAGGCTTGGTTAAATCTATATATTACAGAATACGATTTTCCGCTTTAACTGCACCGACGGAAAAATAATACCTTGTAACCAGCGTTGGCCAGTCTGTAGCCAAGGTTCATACTATTTCCCCAGGCATACCCATAGATCCTATCATTTGTCATCTGTCTTCGCATGATGGGATCTTGTGTGTTTTGCATTAATCCGTCTTCCCAAAGAGCCAGGTTAACTCCATATTTCCCTGCAATTTTGGCCACACGTTTGACGAAGAAAGCCTTCCAGTCCAGATTTTCATTAATCTTCATTGATAATCTCTCACATGCCGGAGAGTAGCTCCACGCCCCAACGGGAACTTCGTCCCCTCCAAGATGAAGAACTTTGAGTGGCTGGATCTCCGTGTGAATAGCTCGTACTTCAGACACCAACTTTTCAACAAATTGATAAGATGTTTCTACGCATGGATTTACAGAGTTATTGAAGAAGAATTGTCCTGACTCATATTGTGATTCATCCTTTGGATCGTTCAAGTAGAATCTCCTGCCATCTTCAGTCTGTCCCTCATCGAGGTATTTTCGATATCGGTTCTCCATTGCTTTGATCGCGGCATGAGAATGACCGGGCAAATCAAACTCTGGAATAATGTCCACGTGACGTTCCCTAGCGTGTTTTAGTATTTCTTTATAATCCTTCACGGTGTAGTGGCCGCTGCCTGATGTGTTGTTGAAAGGTCCTGATCCAAGTTGGGGTTCGAGACATTTCCTCTCCTGAAGATCGTGACACCGCTTGGATGCAATCTGGGGAAACAAGTGATTCAAGACTCAATGTCTAGCCTCCAACGACACTTGCTAGTTACAAGATTTATAATAATAAAATGATCTCGTACCCAGATCTCACTCTGTCACTGGAAAAACCGTGGGAGATCTGGGTATATTATATTTCAATAATACAAGTCTTATTTCCGTTCCTATACCCTGATCACAATTCCATGTCTGAATGATTCGAATTCTTTCCAATATCATCATCTATAGCGAATGAAATGAAACATGAAATGAATCATATATCATATACTATCTTCGCAATTTTAGCAATTGCGTGGAGAAGCCTGAAAAATTCAGGACTTCAAAGGGGTTTGAACCAGTGACCTCGTGATGCCGGTGCGACGCTCTAAACAACTGAGCTATGAAGCCACTGATGTTAGAAGCTGGTCATTTGTCGGCTCAAATGTTCCCATGGTGAATGAATAATCAAAGACGAAATGATGCATGAAATGAATCATATAATGAACTGCGGATATGAAATCAAGTGAAGCTATGATCCTCGCAGTTATGAACGCAATTTTAGCAATTGCGGAGAGTAACCTGAAAACGGGAACATAAGAAGCCACAAATGACCAGCTCCCAGCGTCAGTGACTTCATAGCTCAGTTGGTTGGAACGTCACACCAGTATCGCGAAGTCACGGGTTCAAACCCCAGCTCCCAACGTCAGTGCCTTCATAGCTCAGTTGGTTGGAACGTCACACCAGTATCGCGAGGTCACGGGTTCAAACCCCTTTGAAGTGCTGAACTTGACCTGTACTAATTCTTGCTAGAATTGCGTTCGTGACTGCTGGTATCATAGCTTCTCTTAAAATCATCTTTTTCACTTTTCTTTCTTGTTGACTGTTGATTGCGAGTATGGTAGCACGACAACAGAATTTCAAGTCTGCCTCCTCTTCAAAGCGAGTCTAAGTGCTAAGTTTTTGTGATGGTAATTAGTTCTACTTTACATATGAATGAAAAATAATTTTCATAACAAAAACGTCGCACTTAGACTCGCTTTGAAGATGAGGCAGTCCAGAACTCGGAAATGGCCTATTGTAGCAAATATTACAGTCAAGCTACGTCGCACGTGACCGGTAGTTTTGAACTGAGTATTCAAATCTGCGTGCCACTTTTTAACTTTGCACTCGAGATTCTGAATTTTTCGTGGTTATTTCCTTGATATATCGCAAAAAGTTAGCTATCAGGGGACTTTCGTTTTATTACAAAATAGAGGGTGTTTGAAAAGTAAGAAAACTATCTCAAGCATTTGATGAATTATTGTTCAGTTATTGTATATTTTTCGTACTCACTTTCGGAAACATCTTCAAGATTCCACTGAAATCTCGAAAGTTCCAAGGTCTCAAGATTCCATAGAAATCTCGGAAGTTCCACAGTTTCGAGGATACTGGTCACGCATGACATAGCTCGACTGTAAGAAAAAAGAATCTTCACCTAAACTAATTCTTGCTCTCACATGACGTTATTGTGTAGCCATGCCTATGCAACGGCCGCCATGTTTGTCTCTCGAAATAATCCTCAATGAATCCGGCGATCTGTACTCTTATGACTCGTTTCGCTTGTTTCCGGCTAAATAATATGATCACGTGAGTGATCACGTGACCAATCACTGAACGGTGATCATATGAGTGATATTGATAATAATCAACTGAGAATTCAATGAAGCACGATGCCACTTGTGTCCCTTTGTTTCAAAAAAATCATTACCGGCCTTGTTGCTTCACCCAGAAATCCAAGTGGCTAATCGATGACAACAGTTGCTTGGTGAATCTTAGGTTATACCAGAAGCCCGTGACTAAGAGGGTAAAACTTCATTGTATTTGTGCCGGAACGGCGTTTTTACAGACCGAGTTATTTTTAGGTTGATTTTCCCGCGTAATCAGACCTTTCCAGCTATTAAAAATCACAAGTCTTGCATGAAAAATTATTACCCATGACGGATTGAGAATGGTCACTCGTGAAAGCCAGATCGTATTTAAGAACTCGTCCAAAAATTGTTTGATCTATAAAAATGCCGTTACATAGACCTTGTATTGAAGTTGTAGTCTCCTGATTACAACGATTGCTCCTAGGAAGGATAGTTATTTGTAAAACCTGCTCGATAGAGTCTTTGTGGAAGAGGACGACAAATAATGGACTTTCTTTACAGGAAAACAAAAGAAATAAGTTTTATTTCTCTCCCTTTCCTCCTCCTCCCAAGCTCACTCGTGTACTCTCCATTGACCAAGGGGACCCACCTCAGTAAGCTCTTTTAATCCAGGAATTTCTAATCTCCAACCTTCGTCGTCTGCCATATGAAGATGCAATTTATTCATTTTGAACATTGCCATGCCATCAATAATCCTCATCACTTCAGCCTTTGGAAGAAAGTTTCTAGCAACGTCTATGCTCAGACCGCGATACTCATATCTCGGGATGTCGTCCACAAAAACCCATGGCACTTCCCGATTGTCCACGATACTGAGAAGAGACTGAATTCCCCAGAACACACCTCTCGGGGTATTACCAACAATTGTTATGAATTTCTCTTCGGGATTCACCCTTAACTTGTAAGCTTCATCTTCTTGGGTGCTACTATTCTCTAAACGCACGTTACCAATCCTGAGCTCTATGAATTCCTTTGGCTTTTGTTCACGCTGAATGAGTTGAATGTTGAGCTCCGCTACAAGTGATCAAATGAAACGTTTACAAGAGTGAATTAGATAGGAGCGTTGTTATGGCATGGGTGGGCTCCCCAGCACAGTCACAAATGACTCTAGTTTTAGAATACCCGCGAAAATAATTGTCATGTACCTGAAGAAACATGGCAGAAGCAGTCAAGCGTGACATGGATTCTTCTGATTGGTTACAATTGGCGACCCTTTGTTTATTTCGCACGCAAAGTATATCTACAAATAAATCCATTTGTAACTGTGCTGGGGCAAGACCGGAAAGTGATAAGATCAACACTCTTATGTAATTCACTCTTGCGTTCATTAGTGGGTCGACCTCTCTAGACTGACACTCAAATAAAGGGAGCATTACTCGTTTATTTTCAAACATGAGCTTTAAAGTCTGGTTTGGTTTTCACTAGCTACGCAAGCACAAGTGCAAGCATAAAGGCAAGCCAAGAGAAAATAAAGGAGGAATAGAGGTCATCCCGCATGCATGCCCTTTTCCATTGGTAATATGTCTCAAGTTCTTTTTAAATCCACTCCCGGGCTGTACAGATCCCAAGGGGAATAGGCAACAGCCAATCATATGGCAGAAATGTGTTCTCTGAGCGTAGGCCACCCACGCGGAACACATTCCGGCCATATGATTGGCTGTTGCCTATTCCCCTTGGCATCTGTACAGCCTGGGGGTAGATCTAAAAGTAACTTGATTTATTTTCTCTTGCGCAAGCACCGTAAAGCACAAGTGAAAAAGAACCATAAAGCAAGCACAAGCACACGACGCAGGGGCTGAATGATTCACTAGTTCCATGTTCTCTCTTACAACGCGGACCTGCGAGTGGAATCTTGAAAGGGTCTTTTTCATTGGACGAACATCACAGCTTGCGTTGTGCTCGCATTACGTCCGTTTTCACACAATGCAAGCGAACGCAAGCGTAAGGAAAAGGAAAAGTTTTGATCCTTGCGCTTGTTGTCCTTGTGTTTGCATCAGACCCGTTTTCACGATGAAATAAAGAGCTCTTGTGCGTGCGTTTAGGCTTGTGCTTGTGCTTGCATCGCTAGTGAAAACCAGTCATAAAGGATACTGCGTGAAGAGATTGAAGAGATAAAAGAAAAGGAGATGATGAGTACAGAGGTACTTTCCTTCAACATTTGATTCCACAAAGCTCTCAAGAGGCCTTGTATTCAGTCTCAGGCTGAAGCCGTGGTTGTTACTATGGATACGGACACGGATAAGTTACTGAGAGACCGATTAGTGCGCATGCGCATACTCAATATTGTTGAAAGAGGGGAGCAAACGACTTCAACTTCATTCAACATTCGCAAAAACAAAACAAATGTTGCATGGTTGTTGAAGCAAAGTTTAAAAGCCTTTAAACTCATTCAACATGCATCGATTCAGCTTCGTTTCAACATGTTTCAACGCGATTGAACGGGGGGGGGGGGGGGTGCAAACGGTTTCAACATCGCTGTTAAACAAAATCGAACGTATGTTAAAGCAAATGTTGACGGAAGCCGTTTGCCCCCCCCCCCCCTCCCCCCCGAGCCTTAACCAGGTAATCTGGTGACGTAATTTGGAGGACTGGGAAGAAAAATTTTAACGCCGTATCCCACAACCGCGTGCGCCCTTAGGTGTTGTTTCCAAACTCCCTGCAGTATTTCCGTCGCCAAAACTCAACGGATCGTTCCTTGTCTGCCACATTTCCTGTTACTGAATGAACATTCAAGTAGACCCGACGAGCTCTAACCTCGCCTCTGCCATGTTAAATTCGAAATTAAGGCCCGCGCGCGGTTGTGGGATACGGCGTTAAGATTTTTCTCCCCAGTCCTCAGAATTACGTCACCAGATCACCTGAATATTCCTGGAATTTTGATACGCAATTTCCATGCCGAAAGACTTGACGTAATCGCAAAATGATTACAACGGCAACGGGGAACAGTGCTTTTATATAACGTTCCTCGTCTTCGCTTGAGCTCCATATATTGGCTTGACAATGGTCCAAGCGTACTCAACGAGCAAATTAAGCCAAACGCCTTTGAGAGACATGTCAAGGCTCCTTGCAACGTATAAAGACTGTCTAAAGAGATGTTTTTATCACCTAGAAGAATTTGATCTGTTCCGATATCTTAGTTGAAAATTGACGTGTCCGAAAATTGTAGGGAATGATATCTTCATTTCAGAAATTGCTAGAAGAACGTTACCTTCTAAGAACCTCCAACCGAACCATTTGCTCATTCGAAACTGCTAGGTGACCTTTTTAAATGCCAAAAATTGCAAAAATATCCCTTCCGAAAACGCAAGGGACTACTTTTCCCTGGTTGCGAATCTTTTAGGTGATTTTCTAGTGAAGAAATCTGTAGCTGTCTGGCAACGTAAAACCGAAAATCTTAGAACAATTTGACCCTCCCGAACAAATATTTCACCAAAGATTATCGTTTGGTGCCCCTGACGGTCTGCTAATACTTCGAAACTCAATTTTCACTTGTTTGTGTCGCCTAAATTGGTTGGGATAGGTTGTGTAAACTCCAGGCACACAGAGAAAAGAGAAAAAAAAACCTTGAAAGTTCTGTAAGAAACCCTCGGTTCCTCTCTACTTGCACCGGCAACCAGTTCTCTCCTGTTTTCTAAAAAAAACCTACTACTAACCGCCTAAATATCGTGCTTCAGCATCCAAAGATCTCCCAGCAACGATACTCCACGTTCCATTGGATAACGTTACAGTTTTTGACGGATGAACCACTTTCAAATCCAAAGGAGATGGAGTAATGAGATTCCCAGCTCTGCCAAGATCCGCAATGTTGTTGATCTCAAAACGTTTCTCTGGTGTCAAAGGATCGTATATGTCTGCTGGAGATCGTTTCCATTTGGCCGGTGTATTGAATGGTCCAACAAAGTTCAAACTCTCCCCTTTGGTACTTTGAATTACTCTCGGTTTCAGTCCCTGCGCAGTTATGTACCAGTTAGGCATGACGTCAGTCTTGGACACAATCGCACCTTGGGCGCTAACATAGAATTTATAATCCTTATTTGGAAGCAAGTCGGAAAAATGGTTTGTGAGCTTCATCGAGTGAAGGTAGCCATTGATATGCGTGATTTCTAACTCGTCTTTCGAATTGAGTCTAGTTGAATACATGTAGTCAGTTCTTTGGTTGAATTTTCTCAATGAGCTGAAGTAAATAGTCCATTTGCCTGACTTGATGTCATATCGACCCCTATTCGTGAACGTCAAACGAATCAAGCAGCCAGAGGCCATATTGGATAAGACATCGAATTTCAAATCTAGACTATCCGCGATGTTGTCTAAACAAGATTGATCCATTGCTTGACAAACAACTGGAAAAAAAGGAGAAACAGTTTTCAACGAGCTTTGGAGAGTGTCAAATGAAAGTTAGGGAAATATCTTGATTAGCATTTAAACAGTTGCAAGTCCGAGGTTAAACGAAATTCGAATCCATGGCCGTGCGGGATTTGCGTCGCACTTCACGGTAGTGGGTACGAATCTTGTTCAAGTCTAGCCTGCGTAGCCGACCCATCCTCTAACTCTGAAATGACTATTATCGACAATTCCTAAGTTTCTCTGAATTGACTATTATCGTCAATTTAGGCGGTTTAGCGCTTGATAGGGATTATGGGAAATGAATATCTATTTTATCCCAACCCCGGTGCCTAAAACTCGCTGGACTCGAACCTGGGAATATTCGATTAATAACCCTTTCACTTAACCACTAGACTACCGCATCGCTAACTGACAGAACGCTTTTTTTTTTAAATATATATCAATATTTTTTTCCTTCCGAATGCCGCTGTAAACGTGCATTAAAAAGGAAAAAATACCGGTCACCAAACCTCAAGAGAAAGCTAACCATTTTAAAATCGAGTACTAGACTTAACTACTATTATATATATTATATATACTAATCGGTGCAATTGTCAGTCAGTTGTTCTTAAGTTGTTAAGTGGAAAAAAGAGTTCCTTCACATTGGGTGCTCCAGGTTCAAATCCCGTCCAGGGATGCAACTTTTACTTTTTTCTTTTCATCTGCTACCACAAAGTCCTAGGACAGAGTAATCTAAATTGACGATAACAGTCATTCCAGGGAAAATTACGAATTGTCGATAATCGTAGAGGATATGTTGGCGTAGCAGCCCAAAGGGGGACTGGGGAGGAGGGAGTGGAAGGGGTTTCGTTGCACAACATGTCCTCTGCCTCTGAAATGACGATTATCGACAATTCCTAATTAGCTCTGGAATTTTTTTTTTCTCAGGTTTGCTGGCAATTGCTTAAATTGCGCATCTAAATGCGATGTCCAAAAATTTTGTCGTTTGTAGAAAATCCGATACTAAATCTCTCTAATGATTGGCCAGTTGATACCGAAGCGTTTAAAAAGTTGTTGAAACTGATGTCCAAAAGCTGTCAAACATAAGAAAGTATGAAAATACAAATACTAAAATGAGATCATCAAATTCAATGATCAGGATAATCTATTGAGCCAATGGCTCAGTTATCTACAACCACTATCAGAACATAGCGGTTTATTTTTAGCGCAAAAACAATAATTGTGAATGGCGTAGGAATTGGTTCATGAACCAAAAGCTGGTTAAGTGACCTGTTTTATTCAACGGGTGACTTACCAAAATACAACACATTAATTTTTTTCATGTTTACGGGTCAGAATCGAAGACAATCACTCAATTAACTACATTGAATCGAAGCAAGAAAAACCAGTGAAATAAAAATTATCCTTTTCTTCCTCGAAATTTTGTTGTAATCTTTAATCAACTTTGAAGCTTGCTGGGTGAACGCGCGTCTTGAATGGTCACGTATCAATTTCTGAGCGATGTCCACGGTTTTAAAGAGAATATTAATTTGCCTTTAGTTGGACATGAGTCGAGGAGAGCCCGACCAACGCCTCATTTTACTCAGTCGGATACCGGGATTTCACCTCTGAAACGCCTTGATCCTACAAGAGAGACTGTCATATATTTTCAAATACCTTTTCTCTGAAATATGAAGGACAGATCTACCTCTATAATCAGTTTTGGAATGTTCCTTGAAGCATCGTCTATATCTTTCATAAAATAGACAAATCTTAGAATGTCGCACTCAAATAGCTGCTTATATACAAGAAGGAAGGATCTAAACAAAATCACCAACCAGCTAACAGAAGCCATGAGATTATTTTTCCATCTCGGAAAGCTGCGTCTCTCTTGATTAGCAATCCCATACCGCCTTCAATTTTCCGTTCTTGTTATTTTTCCACTTATCCTCTTCTGTAATCTCTAGCCCAGTATTTGGTTCTCGATCCTCGACCACTTAAAGAATGGCATTTGTAAAAGTTCCAAGATAAGCAAACAAATGGTGAACATTAACTTTCGTGCAATAGCTTTCATAGATCGTCGATAATCGCCGTTGTCGTAAAAGCTTCGACATACCCGCTGAAATACAAGCTAGGATACTTAACTCCTGTATTGTGATTGGCAATGATCGTTTAGGTATTTACTTAAGCTCAGTAATGGCGGGTTTTAAAAGTTTTCACTTTACCGATTGCTTTTAGAATATATGTTATGGGAAACTGTTTTCTAATAAATCACAGTTTGGGTTCAACCTGCGCAAATTTTCATAACATGAGAAATTACAAATGACGAAACTTTATTTTACTTTCTTGAATTCAACGTCATGCAAGTTTTTGTCAGTTCTAGATCCGAAGTTCAATTTGGGCCAAGCTGGATAAGGACACCGGAAGTTACCCATTTTATATAGGGTCCCACAACCTTTAAGCTAAATACCACCTCAAGTGCTAGTACCAGCTATAGCTACTAGTTCGGGTTCGGGGAAAGACTTCAATAGTTTTAACCCCATTTAGCCCTGTCGATCTGGGGTCGAAAAAAAATATATTGAGATACTTTTAGCCCCATTTCGCCTCGAGTTGCAATCTTCGCAGCGGTTATTAAATCGCTTTTTGTTGAAAGGATCTTTAAAGCCATTCTTGTGCTTGAACCTAGTAAAAATACATGTAGATTTTTTTTAATCACAGGAGAATATTGAAGGCTTACGACGAGTCTAAAGAAAGCGATAATTAAGAACCTCTGGAATATCAATCTAGAGTGCCCGGGGCAAGTCCCACTAGGACGTCACTTGCACGGGCCTCTTTTTTTAAGTGTTACATGTACACCTGTGCTGTTTAATAGCCAGCTTGAGTGCTCCGCCAGTAAGTGGCTGGAATTTATAAATATATCTATGTGGACGATTAATCTAACTGGCTGTAAAAACAACAGTGGAGATGATGATGCTTCATTGGTTACTTTGGATTACTTACAGTGAAAATAACTTCTTTCGAAAATGAACCCTTTCATAGAGATGGGAAAAAAATTGCTTCACTGGCGTCATGATTCTGACCAAGTTTGAACAATTTCTTTCTCGACTCATGTGATTTCGCAATAATAAGTCTGACGCGCAGTCCCATTAGCATTTATTAGTGTCTATTGTCTTAACAAATGGACGAAGAGTAGGAGCTACTGACAAAAACACCCTTGAGTTTGCGTAAGTTGGTTTTGCTCATGCTTGCGTCCAATCTCGTTCCCAGAACCATTGTTCTCTTGACCAGCGGTAGAGAAAGAGAGACCCTGGTAAATCCATGAAAGGCCATATGTTATTGGCTGTTGTAAAACAGTTTCATTTCGTGCCATTTTACCGGATGTTAGTTTTCGTGAAAAAAATTTAATCTCGTCGCGGGATAAAATTGTTTGCAATAGAGGAGTTCCATGCGTGAGTTTGACTTTCCACGCAAGCCAGATCGAAGACCCTTCACGCACACACAGTTATCAACCGCAGTTATTCAACCCTGCCCATTCCGCTGTACGAGGGTAACGGAGCGAGATTGGCTTGCGTCAAAAGCGAAAACCTGTCGTTAGGTCTTGCTGACTCTATTCCTATAATTGGTTGAGACCTAAATCTCCAGCGAATAATGAAAATTCCAATCTGTTTCAATCGAGTTGGACACTTAAAAATTAATTTTCAACTTTCCAGAGTAATTAAGTTAGCTTATCACGTCAAACGTGAAAAAGAAAATCAGAAATTAATGTTGGAAAAAGAACAAAATGTCACACTAAAAAAATATATTTAATTTAGAATCAGGAGCCGATACACCATAGACTAACTCAGAATTGCTTTAATTTTATTTCGTCTGGTAAAACCAGTCGTCTTCAGGCACGATGGGAATCGGCCTCCTGATTGGTTATTCTTTATCAAGATAAAATCGCCAGTTTCACTAAACGTATGCCAGTAGGGTAATCGTTACCATAAAGAGTTCCAAAAAGGATTTCTGTAAGAGGCGGCAGACTCTTTGAATGATTTCATCTTTGGTTGTAAGGGGGGGAGGGGTCCGGAACCCTTTTACGTTCTCTTGGGTACCCCAAAGGTTCAGGTGGGTATTGTTCTGCACTGACACCGCTTGCTCTGAATTGTAAATATTGTAGCATGTAAACTGAATGTAGACCTATCTCATGATGAGTTTTATGTTTGGCAATAACATTATACGATAAACAATTCCAAGTTTTTCTACTTTGTAGCAAGGACGGACGCCGAACATCTGACTTTTCAGTGAGAATTTTGGTCGTCTTTCTGTTAGCGCTACTTACAATGGCTGTTACTTGTGGATAGAATACATACGAGTGAAAAATAATTCTTTTGTTTTCAGTAATAGAAAAATTGATGTCGATGGCGCCTGAAACTCGACGGGTTTTTTTTTTCTATTTCAATAAAATCACAAGAAATTATCAGTGTCTTGTTTTTTGGTGGATCGCTTAGACTGTTTTTCTCAACTCGATAAAGGCTCAGCTCTTGTTGTAGAACATTGCGCATGCGCGTAATATTTGTTAAGCGATGTTATGCCGTTCAAATTAGTCGAGGTAACGGTAAAATAAGAAAATAAGAAACTAATCCACTGAAATCTGTTATGAGCCTGTCTTTTCTTCATTCACGACACAGTAATGTCGTTTTCTTCCCCCGTATAGAGACTGAAATAAGTCTACTAGAAGACTCTGAGATCTAACTTCTTATGATTTCACCTGTCTTCGAGAAAGAAATCACACGCGGTGCAATTTGTAGTCAATCAAAGAAGGCAAACTGTTATTTCAATTTTTGGGTCATTCTTATTAAGAATTCTCTGTGGACATACAAATTAAGGTTGAATTCCTCGCTCTTCACAAACTGCTTCACTTGGCGGGAGACTACACAGAAGACGCTAGACACCGTTGATTGCGAATCCAGTGTCACTGTTGCTGCTAGGTCGCTGGGTCGAATCCATCTGGATGATTTTGAGTGAAACGAATCTTCCAGCATAAGCCAGGGTCTCTTGCAAACAGTAAGTCGCATAAAACTGTTTATTATCTAAAAATCACGATCAAAGAAAAATCGAAAGAAACTTTCCGAGCTTTTAGGTAGATACGTATTGATTCGCAGAGCATTATTTCGCCTTAGAATTTTATACACAGAGGTCTTGATTTTCATTTAGTAATTGTCTCGGTTTTGCGTGAACTTCCGTCTTCCTGAAAGAAGCCGTGTCTGTTAGCTGGCACTTTTACAGTGTCGTCTCATAACATATTTCAACGTGACATAGTTCGGATGCTATTCTGGTTAGAATAAATTTGAATTTGGTCTTTGAATCGTAACTGTCTAAGGGAGCTTTCTCAGAACTGGCAATTTGCAAAGAAAATGCAACAATTTGAAGGAACGCTCGCATGATAATCCCTCGCATTCTTCCGGAGGAGTATATATCATCCTCGAAGTGTGTTAATTTGAAGGCGTTGTAGAGTAAGTTGTTCCAAATGTGCGATCTGGCCGGTCAGTTCTGTGAAATGGAAAGCGTCCTAAGGTACATGATGAAACAGATTTATTCAAACAAGTTTATTTATTCAATTGTTTATTTTAAACCTGGTTGCATTGTGAACCTGAAATTTCTAATTTTGAACCTTTCCAGCAATAAAAAAGAGATCCCCTTCAACTATATCATAAAGTTTGAAAACTGTTTCTGCAAGAATTCACCTGTTTAACAACAGTGGCTTCAATATCTTTTCTCGGGTATTTCTACCCAGTAACGATCTCACCCCCCGGAAGACCCAGCAAATATCGCGATGACAGGATTATTTTGGCTAAGATGTGGCAGTAGACTAGTCAGTGACTTTTGCACGCGCTCGAAGAAAACTTTCGAATTGGTAACGTCTGTTATCAAACGCTTACGTCACAAAAGTATTGAAAGTATGTTTAGCCGACCGTTCAAGGTTCTCATTTTCAGTGAGAAAGCGAAAGATAGTTGATAGGCGAGAATCGTTCTCTTCTCTCTTGTTACGGTTTCATAAAATATAAATCTAATCCACAGCTAGACAAAAAGGATATAGCCTTATACAAAACTGGCCGAAGTGCCCCGCAGAATCTGAACTTTGACCAAAAAAAAACGAAGGACAACAGGTTTTTTTTTTCCGCGTTATGTTTAATGTTGTTTCTCACGCAATCAATGCCGAAAACGAACAGCAATGATTACCCTTCGTGATCAGGAAACATTGATTTAGAGTGAAGGAAACAGGGCCGGCGAAGATCTTTGTAACTGTTTACAGCATATTTCATCGTTTATGACAAGAGAAAAAGGTAGGCAACACACTCATCTTGAGCGAAGTAGGAAATTTGGTCCAAGATTATAGCGAAAATTAAACGTCTTTATAAGTTACAAACTAGTAATAGTTTTCGTTAGATCTGCCCCCGCCTAAGATAACACGGATAACAGTTGAGATGTTTTCCAATGAATATGTGCTGCACATTGTGATGTCATAAAATTATTTTACTGTAATTAGGTGGGTAAATGAAAGTGAAAGATGCAAGGAAAGGATGGGCAACAGCAAACAGCATTTATTTTTAATTTCCATCAACGTTTATTTCATACGCTATCAAATGAAAAGCACTTTACGTAATTTTGGAAAATGCATTGAAAATATAAACTTAAAACAGGAACAGGAAAAATCGATTTCTGACCCAAGCAATATGTAATCTTTGATTTTCAAAGTAAAAGGAATCGCTGTAAATATTTGAAACTTACTCACCTTCAATCGCTATCCTGAACCTTCGATATCGATGCTCCTTGACTTTCTGCGTCGTGACTCAAGTTATCCAGAACACCTCGCGAATTCGGTGAACAATACCGATATCACCTTGCGCGGCCTGTTAAGCAATACAGATACCACCTTGCGCCCTCGATTGAGCAAATCGAGATTGCTTTTTACAATTTAAA
This sequence comes from Montipora capitata, assembly GCA_949126865.1. NCBI lineage: Eukaryota > Metazoa > Cnidaria > Anthozoa > Scleractinia > Acroporidae > Montipora > Montipora capitata. Next base: position 15,549,778 of record OX421453.1, read on the forward strand.
TATTAATTTACATATTTTCCCTTTTTACGTGGGGGCTTCTAGGTTGCCTCAGAATGGAAATAATAATTGCGTTCGTCACGATAAAATAAGAGAAAAATATTTGGAGTAGCAGTCATATGCACGAAATTCAATAATCTAAATTGGACTTTAGCATATGTAACAATAAATTTTCAATTCTCCCTGTGAAATTCTAGCACCTGCCATACCAGTTTCATTTTGTGAGCCATTGCTGTACCGTTCAAATGCGGAAAAACTTGGGATACCACAGACGGGAACTTGTATTGCTGATTGGTGCTCTCAGTTGTGGCCGCCTCCCCTCAGTAGGGAGTTTAAGAAACTACGACGGCTACGGCAAATTAACGGCAACCCCACAAAACAATAATGAAGAGCTTAATCTTAAGCAACGACAACGGCGACGGCAACAAGAACGTCTCAAATTATTTTGCATATTTAGTGGTAAAAAGCAATAGCTGTGTAAGCACTGTACGTATGTTTTTCACTATTGTCCATTTCTTTGCCATCATCAGCAAAATAACAACATGAAATAGCCAAATTTGAGTTTTTATGAAGAACGTCACCACTTGGATAAATTTTCATTTTCTCCCCTAAATTAAGTGCCGTCCCGGCCAGTGTCATTTTTGAGGAACTACCACACCCTTGTCATACTAAAAAGATTGAAATAGTCCCGAAGTGATTACGATAACACGAATTTATATTTTGAGATGACGTTCTCGTTGCCGTCGTCGTTGTCGTTGCTTAAGCTCCCTAATATCATTGGTTAAGGTGGCTCAAACCAGATTTAACGCTTCCAAGTGACGCTCTTATTAGAAGGATTGGCACCTCCATCTTGTATCATGTATTGGCAATATTGTGGTACCAAATGAAATACGAATTATTGCTGAACAAGATACAGTCATACCCTTTGTTTTGTGTTTAGTTGCTTATATCTCAAAAACGAACTAGGTGACCCCGATTTTTTATTTCTGAAAAGTAACCAGAAGGGAAAGATGAAACTTTCTGCAACCCTTCGTGCCAATTTATTTTTGGGGAAATTCGCCCATGCTGTGCGAGGTGAACGAGAGGGACTTAATTACGATACAGCGAAGTGCTATTTTTATGTGACGTTTTCAGCGTCGACGTCGCCGTGTTAGATCTCAAAGTCCTTAGTGTATTCCGTACTTCCAAGTAGTTGTGTTCGATCAACCTGGTTCCCAAGGTCTCAGAACTTCCGGGGAAAGGGAAAAAGAGAGACCTTGAAAACGAGGTTACGTTTTCCACTTTGACAGAGTTCGTTTATTATAATATAGGTGAACAATCTCTACCCAAAATTCGCGTCCAAGTAAAAGACCCTTGTGTAGGTCGTCAATGCCATTTTGTACCCTTTGCTGGCAAGGGCGTGGCACTCAAAGGAAAAGTGTTTTAGAACACTTGAAATTACTTCCTCGGCTTTGAACTTTCCTTATCGAATTCAGTCTTCCTTCCATTTTTCTTCTTTTTCTCAGTAGCAATTTTTTGGTTGAAACGATTGAAACAAGAATGAAATTGAGGTAAAGAAATCCTGGTGTATAATAACAAAATATTAGTGTTCTTCTCCACGATGAAAAGCCAAAACCTAATCTATAAGAGCGCTGGTATTGGAATTGGGTGAATATCACAAGTCAAAAGGTGGCTTTTAAAGAGAAAAGTCTTGTATTATATGTTATAATACAGAGATTTACGTGCATGAAACGGCAAACGTCGGCTTGCCATTTCACGTTTCAAGTAAAATGGAGTGAAGCTTGAGTTTGACCCAAGGTAACTCGGAATGAACTCTGTTATTCCCAAGTATTTAGTTAACAAAAAACAAAAAGTAGGAGTCTTTTTAAACATTGTATTTTTAGAAAATAGCGCTACATGAAATGGAAATCCTTACCTGTCAAATTTTGCGAGATTCGATGAAGACGGTTGTTTTGTGATTAAGCACAGTCGTGAGTTCATGAACGATCTCGAAACATTAAACCTAGGAAAGTCAAAACAGACGCTGAAGTCACCAAGGATCGAACTGCTCCGAAAAGCCACGCACCTCCCCCCCCCCCCCCGTCCCGAGGGGGCACTCCCAGAAAAATTGAGTGAGGGTGTGCGGCCTGCTTCCTGAAACCCTTACCTTATTCCAGACCTGCCTCACCAAAAATGTGATACCCTATTTCAGACCTATTTCAGCTGTTGCACGGTTGGCTTAATAATTTGAGAAGGGCTTTCCAGTTGATGGTCTCATCGCCTGATGATGAAAAAGAAGAAGAACAAGAACAAGAACAAGAAGAAGCTTCTTCTAAAAAACATACTCAATTCAAGACTTGAGTGAACAAACCATACCCTATTTCAGACTAAAATGGTCAAAATCAATAACCTATTTCAAACCAAAACGGCTAAAAAACCATCCCCTTTGGGGCTGCATATACCTATATAGCCCATATAAGAGAGTTACCCCTCTCCCTCCCTCCCCCGGGTCGCGCACTAACCAACTGACCTATGCCTGCTCCTATGGATGCCCAGACCCAAAAAATTACTGAATTTCAGGCTCATTTGCATTTTTCTGTTGCTTTAGTTTATTTAACTATTTAACTAGTGTTAGCTTGCTTTATCTTTTAAATTCAGTACACTAAGAAATCATCCCAGTTAACGACGAATCTTAAGCACTCTGACTGACAGCTGCTCGGAAACCTGTAAAAAGACTCTACGGGCCTGAACTAGACTCAAGTCCATGAACGCGAGGTAATGCGCATGCTCACTGCTCATTCTATTCAAAATCACCTCATACACACAGTTCATATTTTCTCTATCATGCTTCCACCTACAGTATTACGATATGCTGAAAGACAAGCTCGCAACTGGCCAGCTCTTAGTTAACGGCCTTGTTGGTGGTAGCGCAGTGGATAGTAAACGACGTAGCAATTCTCTTCAACATTTTCATCAAAAAAAATTTCATTTTCATGGATTCTCTCTCATTGTAATTTTTGGATTTTAATTTCCTCCAAACTGCCAAGAAAATGAAGGTCCCAGTTGTTCAAGGCGGCACAACTTTTAAATTTTCCAGTGGATAAAATCATATGCAAATGACCTTGCAACTCCTTTCCTTGGAACAAAGCTGGGGATTTTAGGATACTAATTTTATTCCCAAATATGGACAAAAATGACATCGAAGCTGGACGCGCGGGAAAATGCGCCAGGTACGTTACATCCAAATAAGGAAATTTTTCAACTCAAAAAACCCCACCGCTGAACCAGAATCAAACGTTTCAAGGTCATGAGCTTCTGATAAAATATACTCCACCTTGGATGTGTTTGGAGTGTGCGTAGTGAGATCATGCATATGAAGTGCTGTTAGCAAATATCAAAATGGAACGCCAAAGGTGGCCAGAAAAGCTTTTAATATGGGGGAGGTCTGGAACCCAGTATGATGCCATGGTAACAGAACTGTTAAGCTCATATTGTGGAGAACATTTAGTAGACTCTTACTGCAAAAAATCAAACATTTCTCATACAAATTGGCTGAGATATCTCTTTTCGTCATATTTGAACAAAATTTGGTTGAATGTATGACGTCATCACTTGACTAATTTGCATATTTTAAAAACTCGAATATCTCTGGAACGAAAAGAGATATTTGAAAAAAGTAAACAGCATTTTTCTTCTCACGCAGACTACTTGTTTATGTTTCAAAATGGCTTAGCTAGGAAAGATGCGATTTTCGTCATAGTACCACTTAAAGCTTTCCAAGTTCACATACTTTTGTAAATAGTTATTTTGCAATTGTTTCGCCGATCATCATGGCTACAGCAAAGAGCAACTTTGTTTTTGTAGTCTTCTTTCTTGCGTTCCGTGGTCCAATAGATAGGACCCTGGATTTGCGCATGCACCGATCTGAATTTCGCCGGTGGATTCCAGCCAATTGCAGTATTAACTGAATTGAACAGGTCTCAGGTTGCAGTACCCTAATGCGATATTGTATGACGGAGGTTGGCCAGCGATAAGCATAGATAGTTACGTAGTACATCAACGTACCACCATGTATTCGTAAATAGCTAACATATTGCTTAATACTGTTCATTGTCCCACAAGTTCCAAGCATGAACTATCACCGTGTGTTCAGTTCCTGCGGCTATTGGCCTTAATTTTTTTTTTTTAAGAAGAAATTCAACTCTTCCGTCATGCAGCATAACATAATAATCATAATATTTTATTTATCCTCGCATTTTAGAGTAGCTTGGCCAGTGTAGCTAATCTCTCCGAGCATACCGTAAAATTCCGGTTATAAGCCCCCCCCGGATATTAGCACCCCTCTAGTTTTCCTTGTTTTCTCAATATGAAGTACTCTTGCAGAACCCCACTCTACTTCAAACACAACATTAGGAAAGATTGTGGAACAATAATAACTGAGAGAATTAAGTGCAGGAAGCCTTGCCGCCGTGAGTAAACATTAAAATATTTAACAGTGACAGTGAAGATGAACTCTGAGCTTCCGGTTTGTTGCGTTCCGGTTACGTTCACGTTGTTGACTTTTGATTTTGTTCCTAAAATTGAAATGCATTCGATTTATAATGAGGCTTGAAAGTTTAATTAAAAATTAGTAAATTAAAAACGTATTTCCATCAACACTGCTGTGGCTCATTTCGACACGTTTTTTTTTATTCCGCTTATAAGCCCCCACCCCCCCCCCCCTCCTTGGATATAAGCCCCTCCGTTTGTATATAAGCCCACCCAAAACCCCTTACGAAATTGTATAAGCCCAGGGCTTATCACCGGAATTTTACGGTATACACTCCAAACCATGATACACCACAGAGCCTGTGACAGATCACGTGACAGACTACACACCGGGAAATCCATGCCCTACTCTTTGTGAATATAGTGAGGCCCTCCAAAGGGGGGGAGGGGGGGAGTCCTTGTTCCCTTGTTCCCTTTAAATATTTGCTTGTGTTCCCTTGTTCCCCAAATTACTTTCAAACTTGTTCCCAACTTTTTGATCCCCAAAATTGTTTTCAATTATTTTTGTTCCCTTGTTCCCTAAAATATTTTGACAATGTTCCCCTGTTCCCCAGTTCAAATTAGCCATGTTCCCTTGTTCCCCAAAACCCCTGGGAGGGCCTCTATAGTGTGTTGGTTCTTTTACTTCCCACAGGGTTATAAACATTTAAGGGTTCTGAGACGGGGCCTACGGTTTATCGTCCTTATCTGAGAAGATTAGAGAGTCTAACCATTTGCAGATGTCATTACAAAGGCAACACTTTTTCCTCGTGTATTTATAAGACCCTGGGTTCCAGTTGGTCCGGCCGGAGTAGAATTCGCGGCCTCTCGCACGGCAGAAATGGCAGCCCGGTGCTCAACCAACTGAGCCACCGGTCCACATGATTTGTTGACAAATCTAATTTCCTAAGCCGTTGAAGCCATCCGGTATAAAAACGGGGAGCATAATGGACACTGGAACATAAAAATACAATACTTTGAAAGAAATTTTGAAAACGCAACTCCCGGCCTCCGTGGATACGATTCTATAGCACATAAAATTTGGAAGAAAGAAAGAGAAAAGAAAACGGATGAACACAAACTGAGCCATAGTCTTATTGACATCAAAACAGGGTGAGAAAGCGAAGCCCTTGGCTTGTGTGCAGTGTCGACCGAGTGAGAGAAAAACGAAGAGCGTATCGCAAGGAGTAAGCTCGGGAACATTTCCAAGTAGGGCGTCCCCTTTTCATACTAGCAGCACTTAAAGTGTGAAACGTTGAAGTCATGGGTTACTGAATTGAGCGCGTCTCAAACACGTAAAATGCAATTGCTTTGTTTACCGTGTTTTGTATGGGTGGGCGCTTATTATCGTTTAGAAAGACTTGTCGTCTCAGACGACTTCAACGTTTCTGGCATAAAAACGAAACGGGCACTGAATCTTGAAAAATTTCGCGCCACTTTTATCTTGCGCCGATATATTTTTCTACGCTTGGCATATGCTCTGACTTGATTGGCTTGCGTTTAATTAACTGACTGTCCACCATTTTCATAGAGTAATTACTTTGATATGTGTTTCGCAATTCTAAATTGAAAATAGAGCTTCGAAATTCTAAATTCGGTCAGTCTCCTCAACACAGTAGAATTCTGTTTAATGGCCATTTCGGAGTTAACCTCTTTCTCGGTTTAAAAGGTAGTGAGCCCAAGCACGTCCAAGTAATTTTCTTTATAAGCAATTATTTTTATAGATAACGACAAACTCAAGAATTTCGCACTTGGACTCTTTTCGAAAAGGGGTCTTTTGTTAGATGAAATGCAGCATTGTTTTTCGGTTAGAAAGCCAAAACAAAAGATTTTAAAAATCTTTTATATGCGAAACTGAAAACCAAAATAAAAAACAGAACTCAAGAGTTGTTTTTGAACACACTTTCTCGATTCTATACTTTCGATTATTCGATGCAAGCAGCAGTGATATACTACACAGAAAATTTTAATCTGAAAACGGGTTTCAATTTTACAAGTAAAAGGCTGTTTTGTGTCGCCTGTTGCCATCTGCTACGGCTTTTAAAATTCCCTTGTCATTCATTTCCTTCCAGTCAAAATTAGGGGTCGAGAGTTGATACCATGGCGTGGATATTATCTATTATTTGGAGACTTGAAGTCTGACCATTATCAACTGATATGGCCCGTCAACAGTAGGTGAGTCATCATTTTGATTGACATCTGTCAGATATTACGAACTGTTTCTTGTTTAATGGATTTCCCATTTGCTGTTACACACGCCATTCGCCTGATGTAGCGAGAAAGGGCGCCTTTTAATCAGATAACTTCCCAAGCTTTAGGGCGAGAAAATTAGCGAATAATTTTGCATGTTTTAACGTCACGTTCCAGATTTTAAGACCATCCGGTTGGGATTACGTTGTTGGTAGTTTTCAATTTTTTTTTTCCTATTTAGCTCTCATCAATCAATCGATCAATCAAGGTATCAATCTATGATTAATATGCTTCTGCAAATTGAGTAAGCCCAGACAAAAAACGAGTGTTTTGATATTTTGAATCATACGAGAAACAATAGATAGAATGACCACGCAAATTGACTATGCCGACACTCTTAGCTGTACTGAACTGTTTATATTTTACATTTCAAATTTATTACCGGTTGACAATGACATAGTCTTGGAAAGCCCTCGTTCGTTGCTGAAAATTTAATACTACAACGAAATCTCTTCGGTTGGAAATGCTCGACAATATTAATTCATCGACACTCTATTGATTTTAGTGAGACAGGGCAAGGAGATTTAACAGTATGTGGTAAGAATGATAAATTTGCCAGCTACGAAGATAAAAAAATTAAATCAACAAGCATTGACAAACCGGTGTGATTAACAAACCTTGCAAGTACGGTATTTTGGGATTAGTCTAACCACAGATTGATTCGGTCGCATTATTACTGGTATCCTGCAAGGCAGCGACTTTTTTTCCACGCCTGTTTTGCCACCCACCCATCGTCCAAACACAATAACCTATGCAAACATCTTGTCAAGGCAATCATTAATACTCGGTTGGAGTTCGCTCAACTTTCAAACAACAGCCGCCCTTTGGGGAAACAATGTTATGCAAACTATCAGTTCAATGTATTTGCACGCACACGAAAAAGCAAATTACATGAAAAAGTTCTACCAAAATTCGATATTTAACAGCTCTTTCAAAATCTATCAAGTCGAAAATTTCTTCAACGTTTGAGCCTAGCTATATGGATTTTGATAAATATTATTTTATAGGGAAAGGAGTGTCTTCTCCAGTATCTAACAAATTACATAGCTTTGACATATTGCAAAGCGAAAGAAAAACGTTAAAACAAACTCTATGCTAAACAAACTTAAGTCAGGTCAGTAATTTTCCAAGAGTGTGCCATAGTCTCAAGGAACTCCGTTTCTCGTATGTTAAGTTTTTGAACGTACAGGAAACACTTGAAAAAATGTTCTTTCTTTGTACAGGATATCACACAAGGACACTTCTCTTGTTTCAATTCGTCTTTATTCGCATGACAAGTGTCTTCGAGTGCTGCGAATCTTTTTGACAGCGGAACCGGACCACACCGACACTCTTTACTAGTTCGATTGCTGTTTCAAGGAAAATTGAGATCTGAAAAAGACTTGCCAATTTTTAGCTCGTATATTGAAGCGTTTAGCTTGAGCCCAATAAAGTGAACGTTGTGTTAGGGCACAGAAATTCTGTTTTCAGGCTCGTTCTTTAAGAGGCGCGAAAGGTATATATTTATGATTATTAAAATGGAGCAGATAACATTTGTCCGTATTTGATCAGTAGAACAATTTCGTACAGTTTTCGTTTTGAGGGTTGTCCGTCCTGGTCATGAAGCAGTGTGAAATGAAACCTAAAAACAGTTTTGGATTCCTCTAACATGCCAAAACATGCTTCTATTTAAATTGTCGAAAATTGAGTCGAAAGTGTTGCGTTGTTTAATATCAAATATATTCATCTTCTTCTAGTTCGTTGTTGAGGCTTTTCTTTAATTTAGCTGGCCCTCCTTAAATTTACTGCAAAAACAGAAACACCCGTTTCAAGCGGATTTGCAAAAGATGATTCACCGGGAAAATTACCACTTTTAGTTTTTGAGAAAATTAAATATATTTGTGTTGCCGGTCTCAGATGTCCGCCAGAAATAGCCTCACGCATTCAAAATGCTAAATATGGGCTCGTGTCAAGACCTGCGATACGGCTCGTGCCGAGTGGATACTGATATACAAACCACTGATATGGAAATGTACCGGTAAATATCAAGGAGAAATTAGAACTACTAAATTATGGAACAAGAAACCTAAAGATTGGCTGATATTGGGGGCGAAAGCTAGTGAAAATGTAGGAAGTTTCAAAAGATTGTTGTGTGATATTGACTGATGGTTAGAGCAAACGAAATAGGACAAGCAGTCTCCGAGGGCGTGGCACATGTTCTGGTGTAGTCGAACCGGCGCCAAACACCACGTAGCATTAAGTAGGTTGGTTGATATGCAGACAGGTTCGACAAGGCACTTGAAAAACGGCTGACATTTCCGAACAAAATGACAGCTTCTTAAGAGCGGCGTCCTGTGATCTTCTGCAGTGGCGATCACTCATATCGCAAGAGCGCCAAGCTTCTTTAGAAATGTCATGCTCCAGGCGTTAATGAGTATTTAGGGAAACACAGCCTTGCTCGGCCCGTTCTCGCCCACGAGTAAATGACGTTGGGAATTTAAAACACCTTTCCTTTTAATTTACAGCAAGGATGAGTTTTGTTTGATTCAATGAGTTGCTAAGAGTCTTCTGTATGTATTTTATACAAGTGATGTTCGTGAAAGCCATAATTTTCTTCTGCCCGCAAATGCGTTCTATATTTTAATTGTAATAAAATCCTTGACATGCGGATGTCCCTGACATATGTGGCGGCGAGAAGATTGTTTGTTTTCAATAACTGTAGATTACCTGTCAGAGTTGGAATGAGTTGTGGCTGTGAAAAACAAATTATCTAGTGCTATTGTTTGCTTTGTGAAAGCTTTTCAGCACTTAAATGTGTGTCCCGCAATAAAATATCTTCTATGTCAAAGCTACCTGCAAAATCCTTTGTCAAGGAGTTTTATCATCTTTAATAGCATATTTGATGGGAAGGGTGGATCTTGAAAGAGAGAGAGAGCGATGAATACAGTTCAATAGAAAATCTTGTTATTTATTTTTTTTCTCCAAGAACAATTTAAATTTTTCTCGCTTCTTGGCCTTGTGTTTGCCTTGAAATTAGATGGCATGTTTTTAATAACATCCCTGGGACATCTTTCGAGGCCATATCTCAAAAACTAATCTGGTTTCATTTGAACTGATTTTAAGGTTCTCGCAAACACCCCTCTATGGCTGTTTGTAGAAGGTATTGTGAACGCTGCTTACAGCTGTCCAGCCTCTGTTCTCTAGCCTTGAGAAACGTCTTTTATGCAAAACTGAATGAAAGCTAAACAAACACTCTCTGTGAGGCAAGTAAAAGAAAGAATGAAAATTAATATGAGAAGCTCTCTTTGATAAAAAAAAAAGCACTGGGAAATGTATATTATTTTCCCTTAGTTATTCTAAGCTTCTTAAGATCTGTTATCGGCTCTGATAATTGCTTTATTAAGTTCTGAATTAATTATGCAAATATAAGTGATCGAAGGACGGTAAAATGATGTTTTTGGATGCAATATTGCGAATGCTGTGTTTTGAAAAGACTTTTCCGCCGGCTAGGAGACATCTTTGATTGATAATAAGGTTTAGAAACTGAATTAATGCATGTCGTGGCGGCCCTTCTCGCACATCTAATAGTTTCTAAATGTTCGGTGAAGCTTAAGGCATTATTTGACATATCTGTCACGTCATTAGACGTGTCAACACATTATCGAATCTCGTTGATAATACGTGAACGACTCTAACCCCTGACTGATAGTGCGATAAGATAACGTTAAGATGTGTCAGAGGATCAAATAGTGCCGACTGTAAACACACATTTCAGCCTCTTCACTAGAAGGCTGTTGAACGTCACTGCGACGCCAAAACTTGCAGTAGCACTTAAGAGCCCCACTGGAAGCGCTCTTATTTGTGGCTCTTTTGAAGAAACAATGAACACAATGGCCTGATGTTAAACACACAACGAACCACCGGGTTGGAAATTGACAACTTTTACACAACTCACTTCAACACTTGTATTCAAACAACACGTGACAGGAATAATTGACGAAGATTGACAGGTCTTTATTGCTTACGAACATCACATTGACACGCTAGGCGATCCACTACTTAATTAACTCCTGTGTTCTGATTGGTTGGTTGGCAAATCATCAATCAATATCTTATATAGCCAATTACTTTGATGTCCACAGATGACAACTTTGTCAGTTTGATTATCCAATCAAGGAGTGAAATATCGCTAACGGCGAATCCTGATTGGTGGGCGGCAAATGTTCTCTAATCTAGCCAATTCATTTGCGACAAGAGAGCGCACTAGCTTTGTCTGAAGTCGGCTCTTTTCTTCTAAATCTACACCTTTCATTGTATAGTATTTAATATTTCACAAGGCCGACCGCACACACAGAAAGGTCCAGATATGCCGACGCGAACAATCGCTCTCAAAGCAACAGAATCTCCGGTTGATATATCTCAATCTCCTCGTCGAGTTCCTTTAGAAGCCCTACAAATGTTGACCCAGAGTGTTTCCAAATGCAATCAGGAATATATACAGCCACTTCCCTTCAAGGTACTGAAGCGCGTAATAGACAGTGAAATATTTCACCGGGTCCTAATAATTCACACGCCTCACACTCCATGACAACCCTTTCGACCAACTAAGTCTGATTTTTCTTCTTCATCGCATGATTCAAGCGATCTTACGTTTTTTTCTTACACAGGAAGACGAACAGAAAAAGTCCCCCTTGGCTTTGTTAGCAGCGACTTGCAGTAGCATCGGCAAAAACGAATCTTCAAAGGAAGCGGTTGGACCCGAAGTAGACAAATCATCTCAAGCTCGCAAGATAAGCGAAGACGAAAGAAAATCTTCTTTTAAACCTTACAAACACCCCGCCGGCGAGGCACAAAAAATGGACGACGTGAGCGGCGAAAAGGCAGGATTTCGGACTCCTAGTAAAGAGAATAATACGTCCATTTCGCCGATTACGAACGCAAAGGAGGAACGAGCGAAAAGTTCATCGCTCTCGTATCCCGTCGCCGACGATTCTCGATGCGGGAGTCACTCGAGTCCTCAAAGCAGAGTTTGCGGAATGTTTTTAGAGCCTAGTCAACAAACTTTTGGTATTCATTCACTTCATAAGGACTGCGGCGTAGGATACGTTCATCCCGCGTCTATTGTACCTTTCAAGGGCTCCATACAATCGTATCCAACACCAACAGGCCAGGACACAGTTCCTCCCAATCTCAAAACACACGGCATGGCCTCCTCGTTACCGCTAAATTTCCCAACTAGTTTTCCGCAATGTGGCTGCGGATTCTGCTCCCCTCATTCAGGAGATGCAGCTCCGATTCTAAGTAGCATGGGTTCATCTCGCCATCTTCAACTCCACAATCCAGGCAGCACGCCCTATATGGACTATCTTCAGAGAACCGTGTGCCGCGATGTCAACTGTTCAAATTGTAAGCCACAGTTCTCATCCTATTCTTTTCCTTACCCTGTACCTCAATGCGGACCACATTGTACTCAATGCGACAATGTTAAAACGGAACAAAATTCTCAATCCCAGTTGCCTTGCCTTAGCTATCCTCACAGTATGGCCTTGTACAAAGCTGGCACTCCGGACGAAACTTCTCCGTACGTTTGCAACTGGGTGGCCGGCAGCAAACATTGCGGGAAGTCGTTTACAACGTCTGAGGATTTATTCCAGCATCTGCGAACCCATACTCAAACTGGAAGCCAGTCTACTTTGTCATACGCGCAATCAACATGTAATGTACACGGCTGTCCGTGCAAGCTCAGGACAAGTCCGTTGCAGTCGAGTATCCACTCGGCTAGATATCGGCCATATTACTACAAGCCACCCGTATTCCCCGTTCCGCCAACAGGTTGTTATACTACGCCCTATCCACTGCACGGATACGACGCTCATAGAATTTTCAAATAATTGTGGAACAAGAAGATCTTGGCGATTGCCAGCTATGACAATAGACATTTGCGTCGCCTAAGTTTTTCAGAATTGTTAAGCTTAGTCTATTTAGCCAAATGATTTTTTTAGAGAGAGTGGATAGAAGGAAAATGAACTGAGCGGAAACTGTTTTGGTATCTCTAGTGATTTTAAAACAAAGAGAAAAACAGAACACTCGAGATAACAGCCGTTTGTACATTGAGGTGAAAGGATAAAGCTGTAAATAAGCATAAGTTTGATGCGACTTTGGGTCCTCGTATCAAGAAATAACTTCGATTGGATCGCCTAAAATGCACAAGGGATTAAGCCAAAGTAGTTTGCCTCGCTAGTGAAAAGTTTGCAAAAATAAAAAGGCATATAAATAAATCATGTTATTTTAGATTAAAAGCTGCCTGTTTTGTTTTTGCTTGTTTGAGAAATAAGAAGAGGATTTATCGATATCCAGATCTTTCTTTGCCTGCCGGTTTTTTTAATTTTGGGTTCTTGTTCGCTGAAAAGAGAAGTATCGCGGAAATTTATCTACGGAATGAACATGACCGCAAAAACCTCTTTAAGAACCTCCTAGATAAAAATACTCATCATCAATGTGCCAATTTCGAGATAGCGGGTTTTTTTTGCGCTGCGGGGCATTTACTGTAGACATAAAGTGGTGTACAGATGATCTATTCAGAATTTTTCCTCTGTTTCTGTTCAGAAACTCCTTTCGAATATTTGATTGACAGCAATAAGTCGCTGTCATTAGCAACTGATCTATTCTTTCAGTCTTCATTTGACAGTTTTGACAGCTCAAAGGGAAGCGGTGACTTTAAAGACAATTTCATGATCCATGCCACATGTCCAAACAGTTTTCGCAAGGAAGCTCAATTTTCGGTTTGAGGGCGAAAAACGGTGATTAATATTTATTTATTTATACTTCTCGTATCTTGGCGCACGTTTCGCACCATATCAATTACGTGCTGTCAATCATTATGTCTATTCATCGCTCGCCCGCTGGGAAAACCAATCTAGTTGTGTCGTATCCAAAGGAAATGAACTGTCAAAATTTGGGATCCTCAAGTAAAAAAATTAAATGAATATTTTCAAGTTGATCTATCTAAATGGGATAACATTAGCGACTGTAAATCATCATGCAACTTAAAACAAGGCCGCGTTTTATGTCTGCCAAATATGAAGGACGGGACCGGACGGAATATGTCGCCCAAAATGAAAAATGTGTTTTTGAAGGATTGAATTAAGTGCCAACGAATCACAAAAACCCGGCTAAAGTATTATCGATGTTAAGAACACGAAAGAACATATTGATCTCTATCAATCTAAAGAGGACTATTAACGTGTATCAAAATGATCAATTCATCGCATTTTAGTCCAGTTCAGTGGTTAGCCAGGGGAGAAAGATTGCTTTCATAAATACAGTCAAAATTGCTCGAATAGTGGACATATTTTATTCGAGACAGTTTGGAAAGCTCTCGACAGCTGAGCTCTGTCCTGTCAAGTTGTCTTAATAGCGGAACAACGCTTCAAATAATAGATATTGCTGTTATCGAGCCAAAGTGACATTTTGATTGACAGCGGTAGAATCTGCTGTTGTCGGGACTATTTGATCTTGAGAGAGAGCTTTTCAACGCAGACAAGATTCAGGAAAGATTATTAGGCTAAACCAAAAAGTTGATTTCATCTAGACGGACAGCTTCTAACTGAATGATAATGAATGAAAATAGATGTAAAGTTGATTGCGTTCGATATCTAATACTCGCTATACAAATTCTTCTTAATTCTCTCTCGCTAATGGCGTTCTGTCCGTACGATGGAAGGGTAATGTCAAAAAACACCCACGCAAGCAAACTGTTCTGAGGAGTTGCCACGGAGCCCATGACACAATGATACATTTACGAAAGCAAATTTGTTTTGAAGGTGATTTCAGCTGTTTCTGTTTGTTTTGGCTGTTAATTTCACCCCGACTTGTTTAGCAAAGATACAGAGAATTCACTGTTAATGCGTAAATATCGCAGATCGCTCCATTACATATATTGATTCCAAGTGTGCCAGATGACTTAAAAAGCTAAAATTTCCCTTTCTTACACTACCACGTCAATGGAATCAATTTTCGTCTCCAATGATTTCAATTATTCTCCAATCTGTTTTTTGTGAACAATTTTTAGAGAATATTAGATATCGTTCCTAGTTCTATTACTATAAGCTTTGTTAATTTTGGGTGTTGTTTTAATTCAGTTTAATTATTACCCACTGCCCTTCCCAATAAATCAAATCAAACGCCCCACTTTCGTCTTCTCGCTCTCGGTAAGGTTCTGAAGACAAAGCTTCGCAATCTCTTTAGTGTGGTTTCTGTTTTAATTCACTCAACAAAAGCGAAATTCGCGCTTTTGTGTTCACAGCAAAGTGTTCTTCATATGGTAAGTTCATTTTCGATTGTACACGTGAACACGGTTCGGTTTGTTCCTGGGTTTAATTTGTTGCAGTCCACTGAAAAAATTGCTAACAGAATTAGCACCTGCGTTCTGTAGCTAGAAGACTCGGTGGAAGGTAATTCGCGAAATATTATGCTGTTTGTATAAAGTTCTTTTGGCTAATTATCTGTTCATTGTATACATGAAGCTTCCGTCTTGATAATGTTACAGCGAAAGCATCGCTGAACAATGCCATTTTAAGTTCTCACAATAAAAAACCTTAATTCTCTGCGATGGTCACGGTTTATTTTTTCATTTCGTCTTAGTTAAGAGACAAGGCTATGTTTATGAAATTTGTTGGGTGAAAATTGGACAAATTGTGTTGAATTAAACAGAAGCGATTTAACATCTCTAGCTAAAATGTAAATTCTCCAAGAGGCGGTTGTTCCTTGAACAGAATTTCAGTAATGGAGGCCATCTTGAGCGTTCGCGAACCACGGAGATGTACAATCAAATACAGTATACAATGAAATCATTAATTAGGTTTGCCATAACTCTGTGTGTTGATAAGTGCTTTGACCTGGTTTACAAGTCCTGCATGATCTATTTCATCTCTTTTCACAAGCCCGCGGGCTTTTTTCTCCGGAAGCAAGCTGCTTCAAGTAGAGTGACAACGATAAAGGAAGTTTGCAGACCGGCCGGCTGGCCGGCGACAGCTTGAAAGACATAAGCTAACTAGGAAATTACTATCGAATTGATCAAAGATATCGGGGCAAGCGTGAGCAGATTTTATCCAGTGTTGATAAGGTAGTTGTCAAGTCATGTATTATGTGTTTGATATCAGTGCTATCATGTCATTGGAAATGTTTCACAGATATTATCAAGACACGCTGGCACCAAACGCTTGCTGAGGTTTCGATGGCGCCTGACACCACTGCTACAGAAGAGAGTAATTTTTTTCTCTAATATTGACTATAATGTCGTACAACGATAAGTGTTTCGAAAGCTCATTCCCGCCTCCATCCGCTTTCCCCGCTCTCCTCGACGAGGAACGCATTGCCTTGGTAACACAAAGTCGTTCCCAGGACCTCTCCCTTGGCTTCTGGGAGAGGTCCTGGGAACGAAGCTTTTGGTAACAGGGAACAGTTGTACCCAGGCCAGAAGCATAGGGAGCTCAACATTTTGAACCTGTTTGAAGCCGAAGGTGTTTGCACGCAATTTGACCAGAGGTCACAAGATTCCTGCATTTTATGCAATTTATGTGATTATTTCGAAAAAAAAAAGGGAAAAATAGGGATTTTTAGAATAAATTTCGAGATTTTCAGAGACACAATTGGGATTTATAGACATTTTTTGGAGAATTTCCGGGTATATTTTTGGCCATTTTTCGGGATTTTTGTATCTAGGTAGGAGCCCATTACCCGGAGCCTCCATCTTGTATATTAACCCTCTGAGTCAACCCTTTCCCGTTTATTTTTTAGAAGCACTTCACAGGGGGGCTTCAGTGGGTGTTTTCACAGTAGCCAATCATAAGAGACCTATTGTCAGCCATTTAATACGTCACATATATATGTGACGTGTGTGAACCACGTATGTTCTCAGTCACTTACGTCACTTACGTCAAAATATAGTAGTTCTAAAAATAGAAAGATGTGGGAAAGGGGTGACTCAAGCGTACAATACAGATGGAAGCTCCAAGTAATGGTCTCCTAATTTAGGCCTACCTGTATTCCACTTTACGAATCCACGTCAGAGGTGTGTTGGGTTCATTGGTTCTATAATCTGCTAGGAAAAATCTTTCATCGGCACTCAGTCTTTCAGCTTTCACCAAAAAACCATCCTTGAACTGATCTGTTTTGATCTAATGGGATTGCATCCCCATAACAGCACTTACCTAAGATTGGTAGGCTTGAGACTTTAATAAAGTTATTATTATTATTATGATTATGATGATGATGATGATGATTATTATTATTATTATTATTATTATTATTATTATTATTATTATCATTAACAGAGGATAATGCTACATAATACTCTCTTGTTATTGTACATGCTTCACGGCAGATGTGATGATGCCGGAAATTTTAGTCCCATCATCAGGTGGCAACATGGAACCTTAGGAAGGACTTTTCGTAGGATACTTGCTGATCCCACCAAAGCGGCTAATGGCGGGGATGTGTCGCTCGTGTTCTTTGATTCTGAACAAGCAGACACTGTCAGGAGAGCTGTTAATAATATCCTTCAACAGGCAGAGCCACCAGAGCCCAACATCACGAAGGAAATGCAAGACGCCCTTGATCACTTAAAAGAGGACGAGTCCATCATGGTGCTCCCAGCGGACAAAGGGCGCGCCAGCGTAGTCATGGATACCGACACCTATCACACTAAGATGTCTACCCTTATCGAGAACGGACCGTACGAGCTGCTCAACAAAGACCCGACAGACCGTCTGAACCCGAAGTTGTCCGAAAAGCTACCAACCTTGAAGCAAAGTGGATGTCTATCAGAGGCCGTTTACCACAAAATCAGACCTCGACACAAACAGCCGCCTAGAATCTACGGTTGACCAAAGATTCACAAGACCGATGTACTATTGAGTACATGAGTTAATTAACACCTTCGCATATGATTTATCTGCTTACTTAGATAACATCTTACCTCCTTTAACAGGTAACTCGGGTTTCACGGTGACTAATTCAGCTCACTTCGTATCCACCATTAGCAGCGAGACTATCCTAGACAACGAAATCATGGTGTCTTTCGACGTAGAGTCGCTGTTTACCAACGTTCCTATCGACACCACTATAGAAACCTCGCTACAGAAGCTAGAGGACGACCCCAGCCTTGCGCACCGCACGACACTAACACCTGCTCAGATCGCTGACCTCCTGAATTTCGTATTGAGATCCACATACTTCCAATATAACGGATCAATTTACGAATAATTAGATCGCGGAAACGTTGATAGCTTCTTACAGTATCTGAACAACCAGCAGCCTTCCATTCGCTTCACCATGGAGACAGAGAACGACTACAAATTCGCTTTCCTTGACACCGCAGTTTCAATAGAACCGGACGCCCGCCTCACCACTGGCGTGTAAAGGAAGCCTACGCACACTGATCAGTACTTAGCGTATGATTCCAACCACCTGCAATCAGTAAAACGCGGTATTGTCAAGTGCCTCGACGAGCGCGCCAAACGTCTCGTAACAAAACCCTCTGTTATCTCCAATGAGAAGAAGCACCTGTCTTCTGTTCTTGTCCCTCTTTCTTTCTTGCAGAAAATCACCAAGACCAGGAAACCGAGTAGCAGTGCTGAGCCCACGATCGAGTACACAAGTCTATTGTGGTTTTACCCTATGTCAAAGGCCTATCCGAACAACTTCGCCGCTGCCGACAGCAACAAGGTTTTCAAGTTAGAGATTACATTAAGATCACATTGAGTACGACCGAAAGACGCTGTCGAGCCGACTAAACAAGATGGCCTGGTCTACAGCATTCCCTGTGGATGCGGTAAAGTCTACATCAGCGAGACTGGAAGACCTATGCAAGATAGAATCAAAGAACACGAGCGAGACATCCGACTTGCCCGCTCCTAGACATCCGCCGTTTCAGAACACGCTAACAACTCCGGACACAACCCGCTTTGGAACGAAGTAAAGTTTATTGATCGTGATACCCATCGGTACACACGCAGGGTCAAAGAGGCGATTCACATAAGACTTCACCCTAACAACATCAACAGGGATATTGGAATAGAAATTCCGGAAGCATGGATGCCCACGATCAAGAAAAACAACCACAGGATAACCGTACGAAAGCGGACCGCCGAAGGAACAACACACAGCTGCTGCAAAGGTGACGTGTAACCAATCGACCTCATCGCCTGATGAAGACTAGCAGCGATCTACATCACAAGTGACCACATCGTGAGACAAACGAGAATACTTTATTATTATTATTGTATTGTGTCGTTGACTATCACAAAGAGGAGTGGTCACGGGCACCCCAGGACCCCCCTGGCTACGCCCTTGCTAGTAGACCACGAGGGGCCAAACGGGACGGGAAGTGGACCTACAATATAGAGGAAAACTATGTTACAGTACTCATCAATACGACCCTTACAGGTACGGAAATAAAATAAAAAAATTAAATCATGTTTGAGAACCAAGTTAAACTCAGTCCAAGTGCACTCTATCACTGGAATAACCAGGAATTGAATCTTGTACACATTCCTGGGAAGCGAGAACTACAACAAGGAGTATTTCTAGTTGTAGTTGGTCGCCTTCTAGTAGATCCAGAATTTATCGCGCCCAACGACCGGGACCTGTTATCGATGATCAGCGGGCGCCACTAAAGGCATCTATTTTGAGAATTACAGGATATAGTATCTATTTAAGTCCATGAGGCTGTAAATACTGAGCTGAGCATGCGTGCTGAATGTAAAATCCAGTCTCAAGTTGAACCCTCTTTTATCTAGGTTACATCTGCTTTACGAAGCAAAGTGAAAACAGCTGGAGAGCTGATGCTGCTTTCTTGTAACAATGACTTACTTGCAGCACAAAAAGGAGAGAAAAAAAGTTCCATAGACTGGAGACGCCACATGCTAACCCTGACAAATGAAAATAAAGACATTCATTTGTCGAGCGTGACTCAGTCTGGTGATCGGAAGCTCGTTGGTTCGACTCCTTCGAAGGAGCACTCGGTTTTTTTCCGAATCCGCGTATCCCCGAGTCACAATGGATAAGTCCACCAGAGAGTCACAAAATCACAATCCACTGCGCACCGGTGGCTCAGTTGGTTGAGTATCGGACTGCTATGCGGGAGGTCGTGAGTTCGACTCCGGCCGAACCAATTCTCAGGGTCTTAAAATAACTGAGGAGAAAGTGCAGCCTTTGTAATTACATCCGCTATTGGTTAGACATTTAAAGTCTTGTCAGATGAGGACTGTAAACCGTAGGCACCGTCTCACAACCCTTGTTCATAAACTCTGTGGACGTTCAAGATCCCGCACACTATTCGCCAAGAGTAGGACACGGAGTTCCCCGGTGTTGTGGTTTCCTTCGGCAATGTGATCGGCTTGGCATACTCATCGATGAGACCACACAACAGAGTACAGACAGTAGTCAAACTGAAGGAGTCCAAGAGCTGAAACTGGTAAACTGATAAACAAATCTCATGTAGTGGCGATGCTTCTTTTCCGACGATTCATGAAGAGAAATAAATACATTTTTCAATGTCTACCATCTGAGGTAAGGAGTTGCCGCTTTTTTTCAGTGGATGAGTGTTATGATTGTTGCAGTATTGTTCATGATGAACCCCCGGGGAGAATAATTCATACCTCCAGAAGATGATTAACTCTTGAAATCATTCACTTTTTGTTAGAGATAAAGACCGAAAGGCAATCCAGGATAAGTGTACCAACTGTGGTCCTGACTGGATTGCAGACTGAACTGTAGCCTGTGTACAGCCAAAATCCTAGAGGGAGGGGTTGGCTGTACATGGGCAGGAGCTCCCACAAGGGGAGCCTCCATTTCCCATACTTGGCCAAGAAGTCAACCCTTTCCCGAGTAGATTTATTTATAAAACGCCTACTTTGGGAGATTGCGCACGCCCACTATTGTAAAAGCCAATCAAAATAAAGCTATCTCAGCGTCAAGGGAAGTAGGATAATTTATACCGGGTAAAATCTGTTTCTAAAAATAAATCTACTCGGGAAAGGGTTGACTCACGCAATTTGTGGAGGTACAGGATCCCCTTGATGAGCTCCTGACTCAGGATAAGGGAAGGTACGTTTTTTATAGGGGGGTGGGGGGTGGGCCGGGGTATTTTAGAACTTTTTTGCGAAAAAAGTCGTAGCCCTCCCACTTCCTGGAATGGATTAATGCATGACCCTTCAAAAATACCCAAACAAAAGCATCTGACCCTACCCCACCCCCATCAACCTATCCACGACAAAAATAACCGGCAGTGGAAATAACAAACTGGAAGTGTTACTCATATAACCGAGTTCATCTGCGCACAAAGTAGTTAATTGCGTGGCGTGTGATTGTACGGTGAAAACTTGAAAATGGGCAAGGATGTACGAGGAGTAGAAGGAGGGAAATGTGCTTGTGGTGAATGCGAGGATTTCATGAGGTCTGATGGAGCAACTTGTGGCTAATGTGGCTCTTTGCCGACTCGCCATTCTAAAAAGGATGCCCGCTACTCCTCTGACTCAGTTGATGGCACATCGGCTGCAGAAACAAGTGAAAGCACAAGTCCAGAGAACTGGAAAGATGAAGACCTAGGGTGCTTTCCGAGCCCAAAGGGCGAATATAGTAATGTAGTAGATCGAGTTGTCGGTTCAGGTTCGAGTAGCTTATTTTAAGTGACGAATCCTCACCGGAGACGGATTTTATACCAGAACCCCGCGCGGAAACATCAATAATTGGGCAAAAGCGGGCACGGGTTGAGAGAGACAATTATGTTAGTTGGGAGAAGATAGTTTTTTGATAAGTAAATTTTTCGACACCTGTAAAATAATTTAGATTAATCTCGACTGGTAGCTTTGCTTGTATATACAAAATAGAAGCGACATGGAGTAATTAATATTTTTTCCTTGCCAAAAAAAACTATTACCCTCCCCGGGTTGAGAATAAAACAAGTTTGACCCTCCCCAATTTGTGAAAAAATTGCTAAGGACCCTCCCCTCCGAAGCCCGGCACCCCCCTCCCCCCCCCCCCCCCCAAAAAAAAAAAAAAAAACAACAAAAAAACGTACCTTCCCTAAGTAACCTAGCAACACATGCGGGTTAACATCAGTATTGTGTAACTTCTCTGCACGCTATACAGACCTACCACAAGTGTTTCGCGCCAAAAAAGTATTCGCGCCAGTTTTTCGTGACAGCGGCTTCTAAGGTGAGTGTATGCGTGACTTGCGTCCCGGTAAATTATGAATATGGTGGACGTTGACTTTTAACCATGTAAATAAGCCAAGAAACAGGCAAAAGTTTCCTTAGATTGTTTACCAACAGCTCCTATTATCAAGAAGAACTCATGCCGAAGTACGGCAGCAAAACTTATGGTCGAAATCGCGCCAGAGAGACGGCCATTTCTGCGGAATTTGACGAACTCCAGAAAAACGAAAATTCTAACACGAACATCAATGCCGAGAACAATAACTTTACTAGGAAGATTGCAAGGAAGTCTGCTTGGGCTAGAACAAGTAAATTGGTTGAAAGTGGTGCTATTTTGGTGACTAAAACATCCTTAGATGTGTCAAAAACACGAAGAAAGAGAAAATTAGCAGCGATTGACGAGCAAGACCCATTTGCTTTCGACGAAGATGATGTGACAAGCTCGAGTGCCATTAAGAAAAGCACTTTTAGAAGTAACGCAACGAAACATCCGCTTTCTGATCAAGTTTTGTCGACGGAATTGATTGATAAAAGCACCGATGATGAGGCATATAGCAGCTCTCAGGAGTTGAGTGAAGGCTCACAAGGAGGGGACAAGAAGTTTACAAGTAATTACATTAAAAAGGTTTCTGTGGTACGTACGTCTTGCGCTTGATTTTAATAATGATGATGATGATGACCATAATAATAATGATAATGATAATGATAATGATAATAATAATAATAATAATAATAATAATAATTCAAACGTCAACTGCACTAAAATCAAATCATCGCATTTTAAATCATACATTGTAGGTTGATTTTTTAAGAGAGGGGAAAACCAGACAGAGCAGAGTAGAGAACCAACAAACTCATCCCACTTTTGATGCCAAGTCTGGGAATTGAACTCAGGCCACAATGGTGGGAGGCAAGTGCTCTCACCACTGCGCCATCCCTGAGAGAGTGCAGCGGAGTGCATTATTTTTCACTAGCTATGTATCAGTTCTTCTCATTGCCTTAGGCACATCCATAGTGATTTCCAACATTACTGACTGCATTCTTATTTCCTACTTATAACAATAAATTTCTGACGGAAGAAAACCAGATTAACCGTAAACCCTTGGAGAAAAGTTGAGATTGACAAATCTCAGTGCACGTGTATGCAACCTCAGATAGTGTGTGTGCTGATTGGGATTTAGTAGGCTGTATTCTACATTAAATGTAAATTCAAAATATAATTTATGCAAAGTTAATAGTTGTGGGAAAATGGTATTAGACATCCCAAAACATTGATTTAAACTGGCCTAAACCGGCCAGACTTATTTTACTTTGTCTAATGCCAGACGATTTTACTCGTCAATGGGGAACCCCCGGGAGTCAATGGGTTAACAAAACAGTAATTTTATAACAATGCGTTAAATGTTGGTACGAAGTTTCCAGATGATGTGAGCTTGAGTATGTGGTTAAACGGGGCAATGTGAGTTTGAATTCAACCGGTGAATCATCAACAAAATTAGTAAGAGGCATTTATGCAGCACATTGATTTCACATATGATTTTTATTTCTATGTTGCCGTTTAGTCCCCCTTCAAGAGTTTTTTGAAGAATAATGATAAATCCTTATCACCAAAGAAGGATAAGTCGTCAAGAAGACTTTCAGCATTGGTAAGAACCTTGTTAGTTACTGAACTACATTGTTCGAGGTTTTTATAGGAATTGAGACCCCAGGGTCTTCAGAATGGTAACCCTTATATAAAGGTTTTGTTACATTGAAATACAGTATTTTCCGCACATTTCACTGCAAATTGGTGTTGGTTATACACTGGACTTTCGTACATTGTACTTGAAGGGTTGTTTTATATTGAGTTTCCATTATGAGTGGTAATTAAATGGGAAATCTAGATGCCTTTACAGTGCGTTTCACAAAACTTTTGACAAACAGTTTCCGAAGTTTGTTTGAAATTCCTGAAGTTCGCTACAGATTTGGCAATTTTATTATGTAGTTGTTATTCAAATTGTGAACTTAGAAACGAAGTTGTGAATTTCACCACGAACTTCGTTGGGAAGTTAAGGAGTTTGTCGCGAGAGAAGTTCGCACCGTTCGGTGTAAATTTCTCGGAATTTTCTTAGAAGTTGTGGTTACATTGATTGCGAATTACTGGTTTTAAAATGGGTTATAAAACGTTGAAAACTGAATATTCCCAGATGTCACCCGACACCTGCCTAAAAATAGAATACAATTTCTGTCGTGTGAACTTCTACGCATGGTTGCTTAAAAGTATTTTACAGTTAAATCTATCAGAGATAAAAAGAAAGCCTATTTTCAGGACATACATCATTCTAGAAATAGCGCAAGAAACAAAACATTTCAATGTCATGTTGTTCAACTTTTTTCTTTACATTTCTAGTGTAAACAAGATACAAGTCACGCCATCTGTCTGTAATGTGAAGTCCCGGCTCCGTACCTCTCAAATAATTTACGTTTAAGAACTAAACATCAAAAAATTAGTCTTGCTTGGTTGAGAAATTTTCTCACTTTGTTTAAATTCATTTGTAGTTATATTACATAACCAACTACACTGAATGATGTGAACTTTGCTCGCAACGAACTTCGCAACTTCGCAACGAAATTCGATGTGAAATTCACAACTTCGTTTTGAAGTTCACAATTTGATTGACAATTACGTAATGAAATTGCCAAGTTCGTAGTGAACTTTGGGAATTTCAAACGAACTTCGGAAACCGTTTGTCAAAAGTTTTGTGAAACCCACTGTAACAACATCTACATGTAGGCCCACTCAGAAATTATGTCCCCTTTAACAACATCTAGGCTGGCTCAAAAAAAATGTCTCTTTAAAGGAGAAAAGGATGTAAGGGTTGCCATGTGGTAACACTACAGCTGTAGCTGTGTGATAACACTTGTACCTAACCCACTGCTGCAGATACGTGATTGAATCCTGAGCTTGTATGTGTATTGAGATTTGTCAAAATCTCTATCTTTCTCCATGGGTTTTTCTCTGGGTACTCTGGTTTTTTCTCCCTCAGCAAAATCAACTCCCAGCCTACTCTATCTGGCTGTAGTGCTGTGCTCTGAGTTCATACGTGCAGCTTAGCTCCTTCACTCCAACCTCGTTGAGCTGCATACTTAACAATTCAATCCCTGACTGCAAGCAAGGCTGATTAGCAAGGCAGATCTCTCTCTATTTAATATCTCTCAACACAAAGATGAGGTATATAAAGGGGTTGCTTTGCTTTCTCGTTTTGTGCAAGTTTATCCTTGCATGACTAATAATCTAAGATGTCCATCAACAGCCATAGCTCAGTGGAGAACAGCTAGAATCAGAAAAGGGGCTACCTGGGCGTGACAAAAAGGCTGTCTGATAGCCCGGGGTTAGTGGAACAACGTTTCGGGCTAGCTCTTTCTTATCGCGAGTTGCCTGACGGGCAAACATCATTTGAATTAACACGAGTGTGGCATTGCTGGTTTTTTTTTCTGATGCAGACTTTTGAGCAGACATTAGTGTTTAGCAGACAGTTTGAGAGAGAAAACGAAAGAGTACAAATCTTTTTGGGGGTAGCTCCTTAGAGACTTGGGCTAGTAACATGAAATCACAGCTTGCTCAAAGGGTACATCAAAACCTGTACACAGCACCATTAAAATTCATGTGATCATGAAATTTTTTCATCCATATGCTACTGCGAGGACAACATAATTATTATGCTTTCACTAACACAGTGATTTTCATTGAAGCCAACAAGTGCAGATTTCAGCGAAGATTCCCAGGAAGACACTTCACCTGATGTGCCCAGTGTAATTAGATCCGCACATTGGCCTCGACAAAAGAAAGAGCGCTCTGAAAATGCAGTGAGAGTGAAAAGGACAGATAAGCCTGTGAGTTGAATTTGTGGGTGGATGTAAGCTAGACTTTTAAATGTAGATAGGTGTACAGTAAACAGGGCATGTTTTTGTGACATAGCAAGTAGGGAATGAAACAGAGAAAAATTAAAACAGTTTGTATTGTTTTTGCTAAGAAATGGTGAACTTTAAACCAATGGTTTCAAGAAGTACTGACAAAAAGCACCTGCTACTTTACCCAGACAAGTCGGCCACTTTCTTCCCTAAATTGGAGTAATTAAAGACAGATTCTTTCAAACCTATGATTAAAAGGTTCATTGCTTAGAGTTTGGGAGATCTATTGTAAATAATTCATAGACCTAACCGAGTAGGTGACCCAAAACAAGAATATGAGTTCAGTAGAAGGAACATAGCGACAAAATAGCTGTTTTAGATAAAAAGTATTCTGATTGGTTCTCTGAGGGGCCCAATTTTTTGCAATATAGATCGCTAACCTAAAGATGGACTGGTCACGAAGAAGTGTATGTAGGTTGCCAAACTGTTCCAATTTTCTGTTTCCATTTTCTTGGACATAAAAAGATCACTGTTGCTATGGTTATAATAAAAATCATGCCTTTAGATGCTTTTCATGGAATCATTTAGTATTTAATTGGTGTTTATATTATACATGTAAATAGAATATTATGTGGCCGCTTGGAGATACGAAATTAATTTCTGTTTTTGTGTTGAAAAATATTTTTCAACGCTCAAAGAGAAATTTCGTAACTCTGCGTGACCATGTAATATCCTCGATTTCTTTGCTTAATAAGTTATCAGAACCCTTGCTTTTGCCCTCTCCTGTAATTGTGATGTTGTTATGAACTAGGTTTTGCTTGTGTTCTAGCTTTTCACTGTTGTGCAGAATGTGAAACAAGTGTATGAGTGTTTGGAGTCTGGAGAGGACCAGCAAGTAAGTTAATGCAATTCACGTGACTGTTTAAATTACCCCATTTTGATTGAAAAAGACTTGAAATACAAACATGTACAGTTTTCATTCATTCATGAGTGGACTAAGGAAACATGAAGGACTCAGTGATTTCAATAAAATTAATAAGGATAGTTTTGAAAATGTTCTTACGTGACAGCTAAACTTAGGGTCATGGAAAAAGTCATGGAAAGTCATGGGATTTTAAGCACTTAAAAGAGTACAAACCCAGCATTCCCCTCATACTTGTCAACCTACAAATGACAACTTGAGACTCTTGTTGCCTATTTACTGCCTAATTATATTTATAATAGAACTTGTGGTTCACTTTAATTTATACTTGGTTCAAATTTTTCAAAACAGTTCAACTGTAATTTTCCTTTAATTAGTTGACATTTTAGATTGTGCTGATGAATAGTAGACAAAGAAAACACAAAATTGAACTGGTTTGAAAAAATTATTGTAAACCAAGAAAAAATTTGAACCACAATTTTTTTATGACTATTTCTGCAGTTCTTTGATGATGTTGAGTACCTCCTGGATGGTCTCAAGGAGAGTCGTTCAATGCCAACCCGCTGCGTGAGTGCCCTGGATTTTGCATCTCATTGCTCTGAGGCCTCTTTCAGAGTGAGCCTTAGGGCCCATGGAGTATCACCCAAGATTTTTTCTGCTCTTCGAGATGCACCCTCTGACAAAGTGAGAATTATTCAAATGACAAATTACACAGTCAAGTGATTAAATTAAGATGCCTAGGTTTCTTAAAAGATATGTTTTGAAAGACTTTTCAAAATGCCAAAATTGAGTTCTTTTTATTGTTGTAAATTTTATTGGGCAGGTACAAAAGTCGGACAAGATATACTCGGATTGCTCACCTCGGATGGACGTAAAAAAATGATAAGGCCTCGAGAAATCACCCTAGTCCTAATCTTTAAGAAAACATGAAATAGTTTTGGTTTACAAAGCCATCTTTCACTCACTCCCAGGGGTCAAGTACAATACTTCACGGATCATGTTGTTGTATCTGTTTTTCAGTGTCTTGCTCTTTGTACATCTGCAATTACGCTGATGTTATCACAGGATCGCCAGAATGCTGACTTGGACCGATCTGTCCTTGGTGAGAGAGAGGTTTTTACAATTTTTTTCCCCCTGAACGTTCTTCCAATAATGAACGTTATTCTTGCTGTAGTCTGCTCTCTGCTAAAACAAAAGACAAAAACTTTTGTCCTTCGTTTTACTTACATACATTGTATAATGTAGGACTGGGCTATGTTGTAGAAGGGAACAGGGCATTGAAAAAGATGCCCAACACCCTCCTGCTAAGCTCGATTTTGCTCCCCCGTTTATTTTTTGCTGTTACATTGAGCCTGGTTGCAGGGTATGTTCTATTCGATTTTTCTGTTTTTTGTCAGATATGTCCAGAAATGCCCACAGATTTTGAACAATAAGCATGCTCTTGCTCTTCTCCCCAATTTCAACTCCTCTCGTGTCTCAGAATACAGACAACTAACGTCTCAAAGTGTCTCCCAAATGCTGCTCCTCGAGTAAGGATAAACTACTGCATTTACCCTGACCTAAAAATATTAAACATGAGCCTTTATATGTACCTTATTGTTGGAAATATGTAACAACCCGAAGGGCTTAGACTTTTCTGGACATTTCTGGACTTAAGTGTTTTTGAACAAAATGATAACATGAAATTAATCATAATTATATTGAACTGCATAATTATTGCACCAGCATTGCGAGGTCATGGCTTCAAATGCTGTTGAAGTCCTGTCAGTGAATTTTTCAGGCTTTGACCTACGCTATTGCCAAAATTGCTTTCATAAGTGTGAAGATCATATAGCTTCACATGATTAATAAGCGTTTTTGGTAATACAGTATAACTGCAATACATGTAATACTAATTTAATTATTGTGGTTTTATAATCGTACAGTAGTTATGTTAGTAAATAATAATAATTATTATTTAGTTGTTAACAACTAACATGTCAGTCAAAAGAAGGGTAGGTACCTTAATGTGTGTACCACGAGGTTCCACAATAATAAAATTATTATTGGTAGCCAGCTCAAGATATCTCTCATGGCTGACAAATGCTGGCAATCCAGCAATGAGTCCCCTCTCCTGCAACCTTGCATTTCAATGTACATGTAGACCATTTGTACAGCTGTAAAACTCGTTAATAATTCATGATGGGAAAACAAAAGAATTTTATTAATCATTATCTGTATATCTGATACTACAGTAGCCCACAATTGTCACATCAAAACCAAATGCTCACAGCAAATTCAAATCACGCACAACAATAATTACAAAACACTCACAGCAAATTCAAATCACTCACAGAGAACTTACAAATCACTCTCAGAAATTACAAATCACTCACAGCAAATTACAAATTCAATATTTGCATCATAATATGGTATATACATGTATCACTTCAGGAGAGATGCCCTTGAAAAAAAGAGGGAAGCCAGCAAAACAAAAGTTTAAATAAACAAAACAATGCGGATCCATGCTTCTCACACATGCATGCGATGTAATTTTCTGTTCCTGTCAATACCTACTAAATTTGAAATTTTGAAATTTTCGTTTATATTACATAAACTTGTAAAACTGTTTGAATCTTGCAAGCAATTATTATTCAAAAAAGCCAAGAATTTCGGATTTCAATGCAGCAATCTTTGTGGCAGTTGAACCATCCGTTTGACTTCAGCTAGCTAGTTTCCTTTCCTGTGCACCTGATTACCTCAGAGGTTTATCTTACTAACCTCGTTTTTTCAGTCTGTTCTGAAAGTTACAGATCCTCTTTTTTTCCCATTGATTTATGGCCTTCATGCTTGGGCAACTCAGTCCATAACTTACACTATAGACCTTGAAGTTGGTGTACTCCCTGAAGTACAGAGCATTCTTATCAGTAACATATTAATTTGTGTTTGTCGTAGAGCTAATGATGAAGCTGTTAGCTGTGGACAGTAATAATGAGCAGTCAAAGGCACTGAAAGATCATGACAGATATGTCACAAGAGTCAGGTTTGTGATATTACTGTAACAGTGCGCACAACCACTTTTGGCACTTGTTGTTGTGTGCAAGCAACTATTCTATCATCCTCACAGGTGCATAAACATCTTCAATGTCAGTAGTTACATTTGAAATCGGAGGTGCATGACTTTGTAGAGCTGGCAGACCAGTGAGACACATTGTCCATTCAGGACCTAGCTATTAATGACCGAGATCCCCAGGTGCTCTTGTGTACGTAGCTAGAGCATCTGCAGTTGTTATGGTCATAGGTCATAAGTTCGAATCCTTATCAGGTCGACTCTGTCTTTTGGCCCACTCCCAAGCAACTAGACTAAGTCTATCAAATTGGAATGATGTGTTCAGGATAACAAATGCATCTTTTTTGTTGTTTTTCATCACCACTAAATATCACAAGAGCACCTGGGGACCTTGCTCATTTATCTAGGTCCTGAATGAACAATTTGTCTCACTGGTCTGCCAGCTCTACGAAGTCATGGACCTCCGAGGAGGCAGTCCTAGTGTGGCCCAGTGGTCTGAGGGCTCTTGCCATGAGTTTCAGTTTCTGGTAGTCCCTGCTTCAACTTCTCAGCTGCACTTGCAAATACAGGGTTCGTGCTACTCCATGAAGTCCTTGAAAAGCCCTAGGATTTAATTTTGGACTTCAAGGGCGCTTGAAAAGCCCTTGAAAAAAAGGATTTTGCGGAAAACTGCTTGAAAACTCCTTGAATTTTTGCCTGGGTGAAAATTGTTGAGATTTCATCATGCTAAGTTAAAGAGACATTTCAAAAATTGAGCTCAAAATTGGCGATTAGGGAAACATTAAAGCCAAGAATGAAAATGCGCATGCATGCACTTAACTTGCAGGATGTGGTAAGGAATATCAAGGTCGGCTTTTTCAGCAGAGAAAATACTGAAACACTATGTATGGCATAGAAATCTTGTTATTAAGACTCCTTGAAAGCTCAATTTCTGGTTCTTGAAAACTCCATGAATACTCCTGGAATTTTATAGACAAAATCCAGCACGAACCCTGAAATAACTAACTACATGTAGCTTGTGTCCAGCCAGTTGGGATTCTTAACAGTTGTTGTTGCATGTTCTTTTGTGTTGTGATTGTGTTCACTGGCCCTGTAAAGCCCCTATGGGGAAAGGTCAATTAAGTACATGCATGTATGTATGTAAGTATCACCTTTAGTACTTCTGAAAGTTACAGTATGAGATGCATGTCAAAATTTATGAGTTATTAATGTCCTCTTGCCCTTCTCAACATTACTAATGGCACAGCTGGTTTTTAGAAGTACAGGCGATAAATGTTACATGACATATTCGAGAAATGCTTTTCAAAATTGATACATGCCCAAGTCGTATCAGTGATGCAATACTTCCAGTTTTGAAGGTCTGATGTCAGTGTTCCCATTAATATTGCAAAGTTAGAATACAGCGCTGCATATTATGGACCCATTCATGTTCCCATAATCTAGGACTCTTTTGGTTAGTCACGAACCTTAAAGGCTGCAAATCTGACTTTCTACTCTTCTCTGCAGTCAAAGAGTGCAGGGTCTGAAATTGCGCCTTCCTGGTCGCCAATGCGTCTAAAAATGTAGTACTGGCGACCAGAATTTTACAACTGGTCGCTAGTAACCTACCATTAGGTTCAGAGCAGTTTGCCAACAGGTGTCTGACTTTTTATCCTGCAGATGTTTTTGAAATAAAAATGAAAGGAGTTTTTTTATTAACTACCTCCATAACGTCGCAAGCTGCCACATTTTTTCGCGGTTCCTCATAAAATACAAATTGCGGACGAAAAAACGACTCAGTTAAGAGATTACAATACAAAAAACAACACATACTTAATTGACCGCTCCCCATAGGGGCTTTTCAGGGCCAATGAAACACAAAGAAACGACAGAACAGAACAACAACAACTGTTAAGAATCCCAACTGGCTGGAGGCAAACCAGTTGGCTATTTACAAGTGCGGCTGGGAAGTTGAACCAGGGACTACCAGGATCAAATTCATCGAGTGGTCAGAGCGAGTCTTGAACCCAAGATCTCCAGATCTCAAGGCAAGCGCCCTAACCCCTGGGCCACACTGCCTTCAAGGTACAAGGAATGTAGCACGGTAACAACATGGCGGCTTGTGTGCGACAGAACGTGACTGGTGTTTCCTTGGCTGGAATTTTCAACAAACTAAGGGGCAGATGGATGTCTTTATTATATTCAAGGTCCAATGTTCGCTTTCGAAAGCGAAAAATAATGCTTGACACATACACAAGACTGCGCGGTCGTTGCTTTCTGGTATCCATAAAGAAGTTCAAAACGTGCATTTTCAAGCAAAAATTTTTGGCGACCACAGTTTGTCATTTGGTGACTGAAACCTGAAAATGTTTTTCAATGTTTTTTTGGCGCCCATATAAAAAAGTTCATTTCAGACCCTGGAGTGGTTACCAGTTGTGTAAAAAATTGGACTTTCTCTGTGGTTGTGCATACTAATAATTATAGTAGTTACAAAAATACTGGTAATAATAGAACTGTGATGATGATGATGATAATAATAATGACAGTAATTGCACCACCCAATAACAATTATAGCAATAATAACAATATTCTATATACAAGGCTAAAAGTTAAAAAATTAAAATATTCAAACCAAACGTTTTCGGCTGTTTGCCATCATCAGGGTTAAAATGGGTGACCGTCCGCGCGTACATTTATATCTTATGTAATTCCCAGAGGGAAAAGTTTGGAGACATAAGAAATGACTTGTTTGTTCAAACTGGGGCAGAATTGTTGGATCATTAGCCCCTCGACGATCCTACGCTTGTGAAAAGTCTGTGTCGAGGAGAGAACACGCCAAGTGAAAGCATGTGATGGGTTTTCCCACTGGACATTTTGCAGGTTCAGAAGTGTGAGCAGGATTTGAATGCTCCGCAATTCGTACTGCTAGGTTTCGTACAGTCTCGCCAATGTAATCAACGCCACAAGAACAATCACCTTTGTAAACAACTTTGGATCTGTGAGTGTTTTTGTCTTTGTTGTTAATTGATACAGCACTTGCGGAACCTTTTATTACGAAACCGCCAAGTTCCTAGCCTCTTACCTACTTCCTCTCACTGAGAACGAATACAGCATCAAAACTACCACCGATTTCGCTGAGTGTCTAAGTAACAGAACTGTTGATGATGAGGAAGTATTGGTCTCGTATGATGTGTCCTCTCTCTTTACTGAAGTTCCGCTTGATGAAACCATTGACCACATTATTCATAAAATTTACACCAACAACAAGCTACCACAACTCAGCTCAAAGTTACTCTTCAGACGCCTGCTCTGCAATGTCACCAAGAACACATTTTTCAGTTTTAATGGCAAGCTATACAAACAAATCGATGGATGCCGCATGGGCAACCCACTATCTCCAGTCCTTGCAAACATTTTCATGGCTAAATTAGAAGCTGACGTAGTCCGACCTTTCAACCCGCCATTTTATGATCGGTATGTTGATGATTGTTTCTCTAAGAAGAAAAAGAACGAGCCTGATGCTCTATTTGAACGACTAAATCTCTACCACCCTAACATTGTTTTCACTGTCGAGGAAAACCCCGACCATTTTCTCGATACTGCCTTTAGTTATACCAACAAGTTCAATTGCAGCGTCTTCAAGAAACTGGGGAAACTACCAACACATTGGAAATCTGAGGTCCCTACCAAGTGGAAAAGGAATTGCATCACCAGCGCACTCCACAGAGCCAAACGCATCTCTACCGATTTTGACAAGGACTTAAAAACTTTAGAAACTTCTTTCATCAATGCAGGTTATCCGAAACGTTTTATTTCGCATACAATCAACAACTTTCTAAACCACTCGCCCCAAGATGACAACATCATTCCGAATTTTCTCTTCGAAGAACGAAAGAAAGTTTTCATCAAGCTCCCTTTTTGCGGTAAAAACGAAAAACTCAGTAAGACGTTTATTGAAAAACTCAACAAGTTCACTAATTTCAATTTTATTTTTATAATCCTGTGGCAAACAAGGCAAATCAAAACCCTCTTTAACAACGAAGACAAAAACACTCACAGATCCAAAGTTGTTTACAAAGGTGATTGTTCTTGTGGCGTTGATTACATTGGCGAGACTGTACGAAATTAAACCTAGCAGTACGAATTGCGGAGCATTCAAATCCTGCTCACACTTCTGAACCTGCAAAACACCTGCAGGAAAACCCATCACATTCTTTCACTTGGCGTGTTCTCTCCTCGGCACAGACTTTTCACAAGCGTAGGATCGTCGAGGGGCTAACGATCCAACAATTCCGCCCCAGTTTGAACAAACAAGTCATTTCTTATGTCTCCAAACTTTTCCCTCTGGGAATTACATAAGATATAAATGTACGCGCGGACGGTCACCCATTTTAACCCTGATGATGGCAAACAGCCGAAAACGTTTGGTTTGAATCTTTTAATTTTTTAACTTTCAGCCTTATATAG
>OX421453.1:15596535-15616535 GCA_949126865.1 Montipora capitata
TCACATGTACCTAGCAATTGGGGTCAAAGACTCCATTTTGAAAATGCTAAAACTTAAACCCAGACGTCCACAAAAAAAACCACCAGCGCACACTTAGAACTATGGGATACTCAAGCTCCAACTCCATGCAATTGCATCTCAACGCGGCATTCATTTACTTGTTAGGGGTTTCCCAAGGGGCAACCACGCATTTATCAGGGCAACCAAATTTTACGGGTTTAGTTGCCCCGCTTTTGAAACAGGGACAACCTGGAATTCCCTAAATAATTTCGAGCTCACTGTTATAAATGTCAAGTCTTTGTGTTTTTCACAGCACAATTTACTATGTAGTATTGGCCTCCCTTGCATTTTAGCCATAAATTTAAACTGGAAAAAACGCAGTCCATAACTAACTTTACATTGATTAAATGGGTTAAGGGTTTAATAGAGGTTGTACATGTACTTGCCCTCGCTGATAACATGGTCCTTTTTCTATGTTTAGTTGCCACAGTTTGTTACAGAGAACAAGAAATTTGACCTGCATGTGCTAGTAAGTTGGCAAGTTATGTAAGTCTAGAACACTTCTGGTCCCACTTGTTGAAAAGTGGGTTAGTTTTGTATGATGGATAGATCACTGTTGCTCATCCTAATAGTAATAATAATAATAATAATAATAATAATAATATTATTATTATTATTATTATAATAATAATAATAATATTATTATTATTATTATTATTATTATTATTATTATTATTATTATTATTATTATTATTATAATTGTGAAATGGAAAAACATTCTGCAAAAGGATGGACTGTGCAAATTGTATGTATTTTTGTGACTACTTTTATTTTTTACTAGACAGAACTAAGCCAACAACCGAATCGGTATTTTTTTTCTATTTCTCTTGCTTCATAAATACAATGTAATCTCTGAATGTAAATAATATTATAATTGTTAATAGCCTAATAAAGGTGAACCAATAAATAATAGAATTGAGAGAACGCTAGGTTACTTCTGTCCGTTGCTTAAGGTTTGCTTAAATGACAATAGTTTCTTTGAGTTGTTTGGATCCAAAAATGCAGAATTTGTGCTGACGGGTCTGAAATCAGCTTTGTAGCACCACAACTTGTTAAAAGGAAGAACGATACTTGATCTGAGTGCATTTTTGTTATCAACAAAGTGAACAGCTTGTGACTTCAAAGAAGAGATTGCTTACAATCGGCCAAAGTGGAAAATGCCATAATACTCTTTATTTGTACCCCCAACTTTTGAATAAGCATTGTTTTTGTTTTCTCTTGGGACCATTGTAAGTCCCAAGCGAAACAGGAAACTGTTTTGCTTATGCAAAATTTGGGGGACAATCAAGACGTTTTAACTAACTGAGGTATTTCCAACTCGGCCAATACAATACAATAGATACTTAATTGACCACTCTGGCTTTTCAGGGCCAATAAAACACAATCAACAGAATAGAACAACTTTACAACAACTTTTAAGAACCCCAACTGGCTAGGGGCAAACCAGTTGGCTATTTACAAATTTAATGCAGCGGAGAGGTTGAACCAGGGACTACCAGAAACAAATTCAACGAGTGATCAGAACGGGTCTGAACTCAGAACCCCAAGATCTAAAGGCAAGCATCCTAACCACTGGGCTGCACTGCCTCAACTTTATTTGTGTTTTTCCACTTGTTTTTCAATCAGAGTTTGGAGCTACTTATCAACTTGGTAGAAGAGAGTAAACAGAATATTGCAACCCTAGTGCAGTTACAAATCTCCCCTTGTCTTGGAAGTGAAGATGACGGTAGTCAGAGGGGACAACTTAGCTCAATTAAGGCTCTAGTGCAGTTGTTCCTTATCAGAGAGGAAGCTGCAAGGAACACTGACGAGATGACATCAGGTTTATCGACTGAAGGTAAATAATAATAATAAATAAAAATAATTACAATGATGTGCAGTGTTCATCAAAATCAATGTTTCAATGGCAAGGCTTACTGAGACAGTTCCCACCAAGCAATGCTGGAGAAGCGCCAGACCTTCCAGTAGTGAGCTTGTTTTCTGTGTGGGTTGCATGTCTCCCTTAGCCTGTGGTTAAAACAAAAACCTGGCTGCCAGGCAACTGTGTCGTAACCCTGACGTGGGTTTAGGGGTTAGGATGCCTCCAGTTTCAGGAAGTCTCCAGGTATGTCGGCTGCAGTTTAGTGACCACTGTTGGAGTAGAAAGAATGAGACTGTTTCCCAACTTCTTCTTTGGGAACCAAAACATGGCAGATGCTAAAGGGGGCACCGAGCAACAACATTTGTTGACCAAAAAGAGAGAGACACTGGCCTTTCAAAGCAGGGTCTTACATCCCTCATGGCGAACAGATGGGAATGGGACAGACTCATTGTTAAAAATCAGTGCGGGAATGCCAGAAATTGATAGACATGTGCAGCGCAATCATGTAATTGAGACCAGAAGACTTGAATAAAGCAGACAAAACATGTACCATCATAGATATTGCAGCTATACCGGGTGATCACAGGGTTAATGAAAAAGAATAAGAGAAGATGAAAAAGTACCATGACCTCAACAGGGAGATTGCCAAAATGTGGGGATTGAAATATGTTAAAATTGGGCCTATTGTGATCAGGGCACTTGGAAGTGTAACAAAGAACCTGGGGAAATGACTACCTTTGCAGACAAAGGTTGGAACAGCTAGAATCTTAAGAAAAGTACTTGGATGTTGAGTATTAGGAGAAAAACCCTAGTGGACCTTTGTCCATGTGTTATGACTCGCTTGCCTATGTGTAGATCAATGTGTTTTCATTATTTTATTGAGCACATGCGCTCTTCTAATTGGGGAGAAAGCACAACAAGGTCTTTTTGTGGGTGGACACTATTGCATGTTTAAATCACCTGAATTGCTAATTAGGACTGAAAATGAGTATTTACCATTAAATTTTAACAATCAGAGGAAAGTAGCCAGGAGTCACTGAGACAAACCAAAGATGGAGGCTGGATTTGTGGAGAAGACATTGACATTTCAGTTGACGAGGGCCACAGGCAAGTTGGAGAGATTGAAGAGGAAGAGGTGCCACTGGATATACAGATTGGCAAAGGTGAGCTGTGGTTTTTCTTTGCTAATAGCAATGTCTGTCACTAATTGATTCTATCATTGAGTGATTTTAGGAAGTTTACTTTAAATTTGTGTTGAGAATATTAATGTTACCTACTTGTGTGTGATTTGAGGTTGTTTTTCAAAATCTATCTATCACTTGAGGTATGTAACGAGAAATCAGTAATCTGTCCATTAATAACAGTCGTTTATTTTGCCTTTATTTCACAGCCCTACAAAAGGCAGGAAAACATATGGAAGATAGTGTTGTAGCTGCTTACCTTTCATTACTCCTTGGCTGTATTTTACAAGAAAATAAGGTGATTAATTTAAGAATAAAACAAATCGTTGTTAGTGCCTATGCATACATAAGTGCATTTTTAATTAAAAATTACATGTATGCTAGAATTTGGGAGAGCTCATCTCTGGCCAGGCAATGATAGTATCATTGGGCAGGGTTGTTATGTCATTTGCTTTAACCCATGGACTCCAAGGAGTGAGACTTGATAGATATTAATATTTATTTACTCTTTCTAACGGCAGACAATTTTACTTGTCAATGGGAGGCAGTTCTGGAGTCGATGTGTTAACCCATTGACACTTCAAATGCCCTGGGATGCACCCAGTGGTGTTTAACGGAGTAAAATCTGTTAAGGACGGTGCCTACTAATTAAAGATATAATTGCCCCTGTGTGTGATTATGCAGGAAAGGTAGATCTTGACAAGTGTTATTGGAATCCAAAAAGAAATTTGGGGGTAACCACGCATTTTTCAAAGATAATTCATGAACAATATTTGTAAAAAGCTTTAAAATACAAAGCAATGTATGGCATTCTTTCTCAAATTGAAGCTTAATTTTCTCTCAAAAATGCATGGTTACCCACGATTTTCTTTTTGGATACCAAGAGTACTTACAGTACTAAGATCTAGTACTTTCTCCGGATAGTTTTAAACCGCGCAAAAATATCCCTGTATTAGTAAGCATCACCGATAGGAAATCCGAGTATCTCGAGATGCGGAGAACGTATGCGCAAAAACAGTAGTAAGCACCGTCCTTAAGTGTCTTTCCCAGGGGACAATGGGTTGATTGAGGAGACATTGCTTAACCCAGCGACTCTCAAACACCCTAGAATGCCCCCAGTTGACGAGTAAAATCATCTCAGACTGGCATTAGACAGCATTTAAGGACTTTTTTGTATGCAAGCATTCTGCCATCAACTGAAGACTTTTACTTCATTTGACAAAATAAAATTAATATATTTTTTCAGGCAAATCAAAGCTTTGTGCGCACTTTGCTGCCTGATGGAGATTTTTCTTTACTGGTTAATGTCTTAAGAAAATTTCTTCGCTTCATAAAACTCACGGTGAGTGTACTTTAACTAGAAGTATGGATGGTATTGTTCTGGACACAATTTTTTTTCCACAAGAGATGTGCACTTGTAAGAGCTGGGTTGTCTGCGAATGACATTGTAATTTTTGAAAAAAATTATTTACAGTGAGGACACTCGAACCATGAACACTTGATATTTGTTTGTACATTTTTTTAGTGACAATAGAATGTGGGCTCGTCCTTTTGACAAGAGTATTTAAGGTTTCACACTTACAAAATGCTATACATGTAACACTATACATCATAAGGAGAGCCTTTATTTCTTAGTCGTTGAAAAAAAAAAGTCAAGTGTTCACGGTTCAAGGGTCCTTACTGTAAGACCCTAAAATACTAATACATTTTTTGACCATTGTATTAGTGTCAATTTGTGTGCTAGTTGTTATGGAATGCACAATTTGTGTGTTTGTTTTTTTTTTTTCTTTTTAAATATCCAACACAACTGTGAATCTCTGTTCACTCTTTTCTTTTAATTGGTTTTTAGAGTGGTACAAGTGGGCATGCCATTGAAAAAATTGTAAAAGTATTGGAGGATTGTCGAAAAACCAACCAGTGAATGCAGTTGCATGTTGAAGAGAGTAATAAAATAATGTTCTTTTAATTTATTTAATGTACGTTTAGGTGTATGTATTAGACACATTACCAGTGAGAGATCTGCTGGTTATTAATATTTAGGGCTGTCTTTAGAGAGATTTAACATTGGGTTTTTTTTGCAAATGGCAAATGCGAGAATGAAATTTTCATTTTGCCAGAAATCAATTTGAAAGAAACTTTGTTTGATTATCATTCATTAATTTTTTGGCTGTTATCTTGAGATATTGTGCAGCTTCTAAAAAAGAGAGAAAGTTGGAATAAGAGAAATTTCAAGCTTTTTAACAAGCGGCAGCTGGCTGTTTGGCATGTTGGAAAAAACAGCTACTTTGAAGTGTTACTCTGTGTGTCACTCTTAAAGAAGGAGTTACGAAACACTGTTTAGACAGGGAAAATACCCTGCTTCTGGTCCTAGATTTCAGCCCTGTGTACTTTGATGTTGAGTCACATGGATCTCTCAACAATATTGCATTCATTTGAGTGTGTGATATAAAGTAGTATGTTAATAATTATTATAAATTAATAATATTCTGTATCAAAATTACAGAACAGTCAATCTGTAATCAAGTGGTCATAATAATTTAAGGTTTGAACTGTGGGATTTACAGGGACTGGTTTACATGTGACCTTAATACCGCATTATTAATTTTATGCTTGGTGTCATTCTTGTGGAGTTAAAAATGAAGGTAAATCAACTACCGTAAGAAAGATTTGTGAACCGATGCTTCAGCCATTAGCCCTCTGTCAATTTATACTTCATCAAATGGCTCTGACAAGGGCCAATACTCAAATTGTCAAGTCTTTATTACTGGCCAGTATTAATTTACCTATATTGAGTCGTTTGATAAAACCATTTTTCATGTTTCATTCCCAACTGATGCAGCACCAGAGTTTTTTTAGAAGCAACCCCTTTTGCCATTTTCATAAATTGTTATTATACATTGGTGTCACCAGCTCGATTTTGATTGTCTAGCTTGCTCTGTTTCTCTTACGTCATACCTACAAACAATTGATTTTATATATGTAGAATTGACATGATACCTACAGACAATAGTTTTATGCATGCAGAAGTGACGTCACCTACTAACCAGCAAAGAAGAGGAAAGAAGACTCTGCCAACCGCAGAAACATTGAATTTCTTTGATTTGCCGCTCATCCAAAGAAATGGATGAGTCAGTCCTCTTATGTTTACAAGTTCAGCTCAGGAATATGCAAAATAAAACAATTATTGGATATTCGGTTTTCGCATGATAGCGATAATTACCAAGGCTCAGTTTCAGCAGATAACACAAATTTTGGCCTTGATAACTAAATGTATCGCTATCATGCGAAAACCGAATCCAATAATTGCGCACCGGTGGCTCAGTTGGTTGAGCGTCGGACTGTAACACGGGAGGTGGCAGGTTCGGCCCCCGGCCAGATCAACACTCGGGATCTTAAAATAACTGAGGAGAAAGTGCTGCCTTCGTAATTTAAATTCATCTGCAAATGGTTAGACTTTCAAGTCATCTCGGATAAGGGCTATAAACCATAGGTCCCCTCTCACAAAATATCTTCTATGTTCATAAGTTCCCTGTGGGACGTTAAAGAACCCAAACACTATTCGAGAAGAGTCGGCGATAAAGTCCCCGGTGCTGTGGCTGTCCTGTTCTCTCCAGCAGAAGTGGCTGGCTTGGCGGTGATGTCTCTAAAAGGGCTTGTGGTGTATGAGGCCACCTAAGCAGAAGCAGCCACAAGTCAAAAAGGGACTTTGCCAAGTGCTGGAACATGTAGAATCATGTAGATATGTAGATTAATGGAAACTTGCTTTTGACTGGTTAACCCACTGACTGCTCAGGCGCCCTAGGACACCCTTTGATGAGCAAAATCGTCTGGGGTTAGGAGTCAATGGGTTAATTATTATTTTCAAGACATATGTGAGAAAATTAATAAACAGTCCTACACTGTAGCTGTGACGGTGATTGAGGTAAAATTAGAAGCGTGGATGTAGATGACCTTGCTTTGGAAAAAAACCTCATTTTTGTTTTGCTTTCTCTTCTTTGCTTAACCCATCGACTCCCAGGGGTTCCCTATTGACGAGTAAAATCGTCTGGCGTTAGACAGAGTAAAATACTAAGTCTGGCCGGTTTCGGTCGGTTTGGATGTCAATGGGTTAATGTGCAATAGGGTTGTGCTTTATATTAAGCATTACAACCGCACAATTTTCAATGATGATAAAAGCAGCAAGATGTGTATCAATTCAAGGTCACTGAGAGCCTTGTTGAGGCCTTCCCATTATATTTGGGGAACAAGGGAGCATGGCTAATTTGAACTGGGGAACAAGGGAACAAAGACGAAATATCTTGGGTAACAAGGGAACATAAACCCTTTTAGGGACCAAAAAGCTGAGGACAAGTTTGGAAGTAATTTCATGAACAAACACAAGCAAATGTTTAAAGGGAACGAGGACCTCCCGTTGTTGCCAGTCACTGTTATTCAAATGGTGGATAGCACTACCCTCTGGATGTATCAATGCATAGCGGTATGGAAAGCCACAACTTTCTCATGTAATCTTGTCTTGATGTTTTGGAGTTTTGTCATAGTGTACTGTGGCAACATTATTATGCAGTGTGGTTTTGCAATTATGTGGTTTTGAGAAAACAATTATGTAGTGAATAATAAATTGGAAACAGAAAAATCCCATACAGTTACATAATGCAAAAGCCATACAAATTTGGAGAAATGAAATCACAAAATGCCAACACATTTTCTAGGGATGACTTTCAAGGACTGAAAGTTATGTGACTTTAATTTGTATCCTGGATGTCAACTATAAACACATGCAGCACAGACAAAGGCTTTTAATAAACCATCTTTATCAATAATTTTATTCCTCACAAAGAAGTTAAAGAATTTTTTTCTTAATAACTCAGCTTTCATTGATGATAATAATAATACCAGTAATAGGAAATGATAATTTCAAAATAGGGTGATCAGTGCCCAGCATACAGGCCTTTTTGATATTGCCTAAATTGTACTCCACTCAGTCCAATAGTCTGTGCTCATTTACAAGGCCCTTGAATAAAAGCGAGACTGGAGTTGACCTTGCTTTGATACAAACCTCATTGCTTTTCTCATGTAAATCATGTTGTTGTTATGCCGACGAGTATCTATTTACATAAAATTATTAAGAAAAGCATTGAGGTTTGTATCAAAGCAAGGTCAACTCCAGCCTGGCTTTTATTCAAAGACTTGGTAACAGGTCTCTTGAAAACGAAGACCCTAGGACCCCGAAAACAAAGAATGTTACCCAAAACCCCCAATTTGGCTAACCCTAGACCTATTTTCATTTGACGAGAAATGAAGATGTCCGGCCACACATGGAGTGTGGTTGCTCAGTTAAATATGGCAGATTACCCAGCTTTCACTTTGAAACAAGTTGTAGCAAACGAAGGACTTGAAGTTCGCTTGAGGTGACTGGTACATTTTCTCTAACAAGAAAATTAGGAGGTCTTTGATTCGTTTTTGAGTCTTTGGGTCTTCATTTTCAAGACACCCCTTGGTAACTGAGCACGAAACTGTAAAATGGTCTGTTATCAATATTATTATCAATCATCACTTTGACAAAAATTGCTGAAGAATGTGATTTTCCAAACTTTCAATACTTTGGACCCAAAAAAGGAGCCAATAAGTACCAACAGCTACTTCAATCAGAGACATCGGCCATTTTTTCCCTAAATTGAAGTAATTTGAGACAGAGTCTCTCAAACCTGAGATTAAAAATTCATTTTGACAATGACAACAGTTGTTTACTCTACTCAGACCAGCCACCAACTTCACATTTTATTGAAACCCCTGCTATTTACGGTGCGGTGGCCTCATGGTTAGAGTGCTTGACTCCGGATCGAGTGGTCCGGGTTCAGGTCCTGGCCGGGGACATCGTGTTGTGTTATTGGGCAAGACACTTTACTCTCACGGTGCTGCTCTTCACCCAGGTGGATAAATGGGTACCGGTGAAAATGCTGGTGGTAACTCTGCGTTGGACTAGCATCCCATCCAGGGGGAGTAGAAATACTCCTAGTCGCTTCTTGCTACCGAAACTAGAGATAAGTGCTGGCCTGATGGGCCTCTCTAGGCTCGTAACAGAGACTTTACCTTTTTTACCTGCTATTTAAGTGTGACTAATACATGACTGATGACACCTGATTATTAACAGACTGACTTAATAAGCAAAGACATAACTTGTGCAGTGTATT
The DNA here is from genome assembly GCA_949126865.1 of Montipora capitata. NCBI lineage: Eukaryota > Metazoa > Cnidaria > Anthozoa > Scleractinia > Acroporidae > Montipora > Montipora capitata. The sequence continues at coordinate 15,605,829 of OX421453.1, forward strand.
TTATGTTTTGGTAAATTTCTCAGCCATTGTCTTCCTGGAAATATATGAAGTGACCACATTAGAGGTTGTGTGGATGACAGGAGCTCCAACATTTTGCCATTTAAACTTCCCCAGCAATTCATACCAATTTGATTCCTGGATAGTTGCTATAAAATTTACAGTCGAAACAACTTGGAATCACGACAAAGTGATGTAATTAATGCAAAGTTATATTTTTCAGACCAAGTTCTTAGCCGTTGTTGCTTCCATTCTTAAGCTTGCTTAGTTCTCTGGAATGTTGTGTGCAACTGCTCATTTCACAATGAAATTTGAAATGTTTGTTATCCTACTCTTACGATTAATGTGGTATTTTATTTAAGTGTGCTTAATTAATTAAGTGGATAATGCCCATCTTATAACATTGTAGCCAGAGTATTGAAATGTTCATTTATGGATATCAAATTGACCCCTGGAAGATTTTTGTTTTGTTGATTAAAGACCAGTTTCCTTGATTGATGGTTACTTTGACTGGGTGTGATCCTAGTTCCCTAAAACTAAAAGTTGGGAAAAAAGCTGGTATCCACTCCAGCCTCCAAATCACACTGGACAACATTCATACATAGCTTATGTGAGCATCTGGTTTTTTCGTAAAATGAGAGCTGAAAAAACCAGATGCTCTTGCAGGCTAATTCATGCAATAAAACACAAACCAAATCCAACACATTTGAAAAATTCATGTTGTATTCTCATCACTCAAAGTAAATATTGTCATTTTCATCCTCTTGCATACAGAGTGAAAGTGCATGGTAATTACCAGTATGTACAAAATAATTAACCTGCACAGAAATGGTTTCCATGAAAAGTGTTATTTAGGGACTTAGCAGAAAGATCTGGGGAATGAGGGAGTTGTTGAGATTTTAAGTGGTCTCTTGAAAATAATAAGGACCCTTCTCAATGTCATCTTTGTGCTCAAATTATTTATTTTTCATGTTGAATATGATGACTCGGTGAAGACTCTTGACATTCGCACGGTAATTTTGTCATTTTGCCCACACGGCAATTCATGCACTGAAGGAGGACTCCATTGTAAATTCACAGTCTCTGCAGTTAAAGCAATGCAAAGACATTAACAGGCCTGAATGGCAGATGTGTTCTCAGTTTTTTTTACATTGGATATGAAATACTGATACTGTTGCTTTCAACTTTGTTTACTTTCATAGTCATTCAATCCCACTTATTTCATGTAAGCTTAAAATGTCCAAAAATGGAGGTAATAGGAATGCATGCGCAATAAATTTGATATCCAATACAATACAGTTTAAGCATCAAAATGCAGAACTTTTGGTATTGAGAAAAGAGGGTCTCAGTGGATCAACATTTACATTGCCCATTACATTGCAAAATTTACATTACACTGGGACAAACTCAGACCAGTATGAAATTCTTGCAGCTATTTACATGCACGCGGGATGAAATAATATCCCGGTCTGAAATTTGTTGTCATTTACATGAGACTTGTACGAGAATTTCGTGTCTCAATCCACCAACCAAGATGAAGTCAGACAAGTCTGAATTCATCTGTAGGCCGGTCTCATGTAAACGCACAGTCTCGTGTAAATACCCCACCCACAACCCCCCCCCAAAGAAAACGGCAGACCACTGTGCAACAAGCATGTGAATACACAGGGAGCACTGATGGCGCAGTGGTGAGATCATTTGCTTCCCCCCAAATGTGGGCAGGGGTTCGATTCCCAGATCTGGTGTCACGTGTGGGTTGAGTTTGTTGGTTCTCTACATGTAGTCTACTCCGAGAGGCTTTTCGCTGGGTACTCTAGTATTCCCCTCCCCTCAAAAACCAACCTATACTTTGATATGAGTTGACTTGTTTTGATTTCTGTCCAGTGTTGCCAAAAGGCCAATTTCCGAGTTCACGTCCGCCTCCTCTGGTGGGCCTATTGGTGGCTGAGCACAAAATATAGTTTACACTTAAATACAGTTCATTGATCATCATCATCATCAACGACTTTTGGAGTATGTGAATTGTTTTGTCGGCTTAACAACCGAAATTTGTTGTGGCAGGTGAATACAGCCTTAATTAAAAAGAGCACCTAAACTCGTATACTTTTTGCTCCCAACATAAAATCTCCCAGTCCAAAGCAAACATATGTCACCATTGTCACCCAGAATTTCACCTTTTCTGTGCCATGCAAGCCACGTAAACTTGGCAGAACTAGCAGTAATTTGGACCCACGACCATGATGTGAGAGGCATGGGTCTATTCTCGATTTTACGTCACAAACTGCTTTGCAATGCAAAATTTACTTATGCCTCTTACATCACATTCATACGCCCAAATCACTGCTAGTTTCGATAACACATCCTGCCCAGCAGGTAAAGAGCTGGATTTTGAGGTACGAATTGTCAAACATGTTTGCTTTCGATAAGGAGATCAAAATTGTAGTCTAAAAATATTTGAGCTTACGTGAACTTTAAAGCAAATTTCATAACATTATTGTACGTTTATAAATTGCAATTAAAAGTGATTGGCGATTTATTGGTTATTCCTATAAATTGATACCTAAGCACATTATCACACTTGAAACCTCAGCTTGTCCAGCAATTAAAAGTATTTGGCGATTGGATAGCTAGTAACCCTAATAATGATTCTCTAGTTTGAAATCGATTGATATCACAGCACCTTCTCTGAATTTGTCCCACTGTTCAAAGTACAATTTGGCTAACGGATAGGAATCCATTTCGTGTCGCGTGCACTGCAGCTTTGGTTTGTTCAGAGTTAATAACTGTTAACTCTGCCGGTTGGTCTCATCTCCGTCGGCTTGGCTGTAAAAAATACCAAACAATACAACCCAACAAAAATGCTCTAAAACCAAACAAGACCAACGCCAGTATCAACGCCACAGACACGATGGGTTCAACAACGTTCTGTCCCAAATTCCAGCGAGGAAACCCGGCAGCCAGTAAGCGATCGTTTATCTGGTTAAATATGGATCCACCTTGTTGTTCTTGAGGATTTTGCCATCGTGTTTCGTAATAACCCCCCGTCTGCTGCGATTGCCCTTGTGGACGTTCTTGTCTCCTTTCACGACTCCGAAACTCTTGGGCTCGAGGGTCATTATCTTGTACGATTTCCCCATTAATTATCGTAACCATTTCTTGCTGGTTATTAATCGTGAAAGATCAATGAGAGACGCAAGGATTCAAAATGGCGAAATTGGGGAGGAAGGTTGGAACTACCGTTGCATGATATGTTTCGTGTAACCGTCGCGAGGTATCGATCGTTTTTTATCTCGGGCCTCGGGCCCCATTTAGAAAGTCTCGGAGTTTTTCGGGCCTTTATCGCGTGTCACAAGTCCCTCGGAGATATTTTCACAATCATTTTGCGTTTTGCTATTTTGAAAGGATAAACCCAGTATGATCCCTTGAAAACATGTTAAAAACCAGCCATTGTGTTTTTTTTTTTTTTTTTTTTTTTTTAATCGAGACCTCTTCAAAAAACGAGCCCCAGACTCGGGCCACTCAATCGATCATCTTACGGCAAAAGTAAACATAGTTGTTCAAATAAACTATAAGGGGCACTGTCATGAGCTGCCCATGCTCGAGTTGGTTTGCTCTCGAGCCCACGAAAAATTCTAGCCGCCATCATGGATTCACGCGTGAGTCACGTATATTCGCCGGAGTTTCTTTTTTGTCTACCATGGCCCTCCCCAGTGGACACCATTTTGAATTTGTCGATTCAACTTGAAAAAAGGTAACCTAACACTTTTCAAGTTTTCACAAGACGCTAGCGCATGCGCTTCTCGTGACAGTTTCCCTTTAATCTTCCTCGACTTTGCAGTGGGTAATCGGTCACTCTTGGTACATGGTGTAAACAAAATTATTCAGTTTGAACGAAGCTAAGTGCAATCTTCTTATCAGTGTTGATAAGCTATTGTAGAAGTGAAACTTTTGGTGCGATGGTTTAGGAAACAGGAACATCGTAGAGATCTACATGTACATCAAAATGAAACAATTGCAACTTGACAGTTTCCACAAATGCTTTTCTCATCATACTGCAATTGTGAAAAACGAGCCTTTTTCAGGCGTTGACCTGCAACTAGAGACTTTTCGTGAAATTTATTCAGAATGAGATACACTCTTTTTTTCCAAAGAACGTCTGAGAGGCTTAACGTTCTTATTTATTGGCGATTTGAGCCTGAAAACGTTCTCAAGATGTTCTTAAAATTGTGTGGTATACTAAGTTAGACAACAAAATGAGTTTTATCATACAATATAGAATGCAAAATAGTAGGTCTTCACGACGCCATTTCTCACGCGCATAGCGTCTCTCCCCAGTCTCACTCTTCGTTTTAACTTGACGAGGCCCACTCATCCAACGCAAAAACACGGCTGTTTTGCGGTCTACATCCATTAAGAAAAACACATTGATAATGTTGAAAAACGTCCCTGTGGTCCTGCTAGACTACAGTTTTACATTATTTTCTACCTTTATTTGTAACTGTTTGTTGTTTATCGTTTATTACATCACACCAGAAGCTCATGACCCTGAAGCGTTTCACTCTGGTTCAGAGCAGGAGTTTTTTTAAGTTTAAAAATTGCCTTATTTGGATGTAACGTAGCTCGCGCATTTCCCGCGAGTTCAGCTTCGATCTTATTTTTGTCCATATTTGGGCATAAAAATGGTGTCCTAGAATCCCCAGCTTAGTTCCAAGGAAAAGAGTTGCAAGTTACACGCTTCAAGGTCACGTGCTTCTCATCATACATATACATACATATAAGAGAAAAGCCAAAACCAGGGGCTTAAATGAAGGCTTATTTATACTGCTCACCATAAAAGGAAATAAGCAAAATAAAGACGCTTTTAACTGACTCTCCGCCTGAGTAGGTTCTTATTAAGTATTGCAAAGTGAAGCAAGACTTGTAAACAAACAAATACTTCCCTATAGAACGCATTTGAGGACGCCTATAATGTCAAAATGAAGCCGCTCGTGGCGACGGTTTTGTACATAAGGGTTGCTTCTGCAGGCACCGGAGCTAAGATTTCGTAAAACAAAAGAAACAAACAGCAGAAAACAAAACAACTCCAAATAAAGACTAATCCCACGTGACCAAAAATACAATGCTATCCGGTACCTGCAGAAAGACCCTTATCCAGTCTTACAAATCATAGAAGTGTCAATAATGCCATGCAATGGCTAAAACAAAAACTTATAGTTGATCATTTTTGATAAATCTGTTTCCTTCTGAATGTTTTCCAAAATAAATATATTTGCAGCGTCCAAATGTGCCTTTGTGGTTCCCTGGGGATATAGAATCACTGGGAAGTGGGGTATATGCTGGTTTCTCCTCTAAGCTTTCTTGCATCTGAGATGTCTATTAATTTAAACAAAATATACAAATTAATCCTTGCTTCATAGAAGTTGCGCGAGTAACTGCCCATTGTTTAACAATATAGGCAACCGCCAAATCGTTGCAAATATAGCTGATGTCATCGTTGCAGAAAGTAGAATCGAGTTCACCTTCTCAAAAGACTTTTTGGCCAGTTACGCAGTACGACCTTGCCTGATGGTCTCCTGTTGCCTTCTTGCTACAACTTAGGTGATACATGTAATTACTGCAACAGGGCAACAAAATTGTTGATCGACGGATCGATCGATCGATCAACAAGATGTCAATGTCATGGCAGCGAATATGTACAAGTACAAGGAAGGGTTACGTTAAATAGTTAAGTCTGTTGAAATATAAGTGCTACATGGCCAACGTTTGTAAAAACGTAACCCTTCCTTGAAACTTGTACATATTCATTGCTGTGACATTGACATCTTAAATTCCCACGACCTGCTCCCATCTGACCCTGTAGTTCAGTCGGTAGAGCAGCGTTTATCTAACCCGAAGGTCGTGGGTTCAATTCCCACCCTGGTCAGAGTTTTTCTCTGTCCTTGCGTGGGTCCATTTCCATTAGTAGGGCTAACGCTCACATGGTTCATATGGGGTAGAAAACTAGCACTACACATTTACACTATAATAGTTAAGTCTATTCTAAAAATAGACTCATTTGTGACTGAGCTGGCGAGCCCACCCACATACATGCCATAGGAACAGTCTTATCTAATTCACTTTTGTCTGAACCCCTTGGCAACCATTTGCGCATGCGTTATTTACGGAAAGGAGATTTGAGGACGGCGCGTTCAGCGCTCCACGCTTCCATGGTTAAAGCAGCGAGGCAAATTGCTTGAATCCGTCGGCAATTGTTACACCTGGGCAATGATTCTGACATCTTGTCTCGCAACGCCACGAAAAATTATGCAATGTAATACTGGCCCGGGCAAACGTCTTCAACATTTGCTTCAACATCCGTTCGATTCTGTCGAATGACGTTGAACTATGCTGACTGTATCGCGAGGTCACGGGTTCAAACCCAGTTGCTAGAATTCCGTTCATAACTGCGAGGATCATATCTTCACTTGATTTAAATCAAACCAGTTGGCCATTCGTCGCTATAATGAGGTGCTAACGCTCACGACGCCAGCTTTCAAATCTCCCAACGCAGGAAAATTAATTTATCATCTCGTTCGAGACAACTAAAATTTACGTTTTCCACGCTAGTAAGATCAGTCGATGGGTCAACATGAACTCTGGCAAGCTTCTGAAAATTATTTTCCCTGCACTCACCACATCTTCGCTTGAAGGAGCTATAATTTTCATGTGGGCACCAACTCTCTTAGCTTCCTCCTTCTCCGTTGTTTTAACGCGCCGTGAATCGAGGAATTTTAGAGCAGGAAGCCGGTAAAGGACATAGTACCTATCACACACAAGTCAGAAAAAATGAACATTTTTTATCTAATGGGATCGTAAATGAGAAAGAAAAATCTCTAATATGCCCAATTTCCTTCTCAGAACTTCTCGTGCACCGCAGATGAGTTTTAAATTTGAAGAATTTAAAAAACAATTCAAAATCGTGGGTGAAGTGTTTAATGGGTACTTCATTTCACCTAAGCTCCTTAGATCTACTGGATAATCTCAGACTTCTAAAATGGGAAACCCTCGAAACCAGGCGTTCCCACATATGGGCAACCTTAACGTATAAAATCCTTTAGTTAATCAATAAGAAAGAAATCGTGCAATTCGTATATTCAAGTCTCAAGATAATATGGTAAAGCAAGTTACAGAAGATAACTAAAAACCTAAAAGTCTTTCTCGCTTACACGTTTCATTTACTTCATTTAAGTGATAATTTTAAATACAATAGGATATAAAATGTAATGAACTATTAAGGGCTCAATGATTGATTGATTGATTGATTGATTGATTGATTGATTGATTGATTGATTGATTGATTGATTGATTGATTGATTGATTGATTGATTGATTGATTGACTGACTGACTGACTGACTGACTGACTGGTCGGTTGGTTGATTCAGGTGTTCTGCCCATAGGGCAGACTTGGTGATTTACTAAAGGTTGACTTGAAACCCAATCAACGCAAGGGGATCAAATAAAAGGCGTTTTTTTATAAATCCCCTCGGAGTAGAGTAGCAAACCAAACAATCGTCAACCCTTGTACATGTATGATAAAGTGCGAAAATAGATCCGGCACAACGGTGGTGTATTAATGCCCAACCGTGCAATGTAGAACAAGCTACAGTGTCTGTAAGCTAAATCTGCACACTATCTGAGGGACTCCTTTAAAAGACTCAACAATAGTAGCATAAACCATAAGACTATATAAAACTATAGTGTAGTTTTGAGCCTAACAGTGATTCAATGAATGCGCTCTGCCAATCTCCTCTGCAAGGTTAATAACCGCAAAACCAGTTTACTTGTTCAGACCAGCGCAAACTTCCTTGCTTATGAGGTGCCTTCGTATTTTAATTAGCATTTATAAAATAATTAGGATAGTACGTGCACTCTCTTTGGTCAATAGCTGTGTTTAGATGAGAGTATGGAAACACGGCTGTGACATCACACGAATTTCGATTGGTTACGTAGTCAGACGCGCGTTTTGATTGGCTGGTAGGAAATACGGATGTATGAGCGTGTATCAAGAAAATCTGTTTCAATCAAGAAGTAAAAAAAAACAGCATTTACCTTCATTTGTCGAATTAGAAGGGGGAAGTTGGGTGAATTCTCGACAGTTATGCAAACCCTCGACTGCGCTCAGTGGGGTTTGCATAACTGTCTCGAATTCTCCCAACTCCTCCTCGCGTTTAGATGAGGCTATGGAAACACGGAAAACCTCCTCTATTGCTTAATTATCCACTAGGAAATCACCTTTCGTTGTGTTTGGCCAGTGCAGCAAAATAAGTTTTTATTGCATTGAAATTTAATCGCATCGCATGGCACGGTATTCTACTCTTGTATGTCCGAAGCTTGCCTTGGATTTAATCTTTTGCAAGGTTCCTCCTCTATCCCACCCACTGACACAACGTTGTTATGTGTTTTGCCATTAACTATTTGGAAATCAAACTGATGGACTTAAGACCGAAGTAACTATCCAAGGGTAATTTGTAAAGCTAGAAATCCAAGAAAATCCACATAACAATGGCATCCTAAAATTCCTAACATGCTTATAATGGAAAACGATTGTTAAAGAGACCTTTTTTATCAGCCAGAAAAACATTTCGTAGCTGAAAATCAAAGTGCCCGAATGTTTTACACAACAAAACCTTCCTGTTAGAAAATGATAGCCGAAAGTACACTTCTACGAACAATACAGCGGACTCTTTGCTTTCTGAAAATACTAGCTGACATCTTTGAATGCCAAAATGTTGCAAATTTTTCTCTGTGGCTGCGAGTGGGGTTAAAGAGACAGTTCATGGTATCTATCATAAAGTGTGCCCATTTTGCGAAAAAAAAATGGCAAAACCCTTTAAAAAGTGTATCTTTTGAAGACAAAATGAGCGAACTTTCATTTTCATTTTTTGGCGCATAATAAAACCGTATCCTTGCAGTTTTGCAATTTTTCCCTTACTTTTTTTCTCACACAGTCGTTACATGAAAATAACCCTCTTAAAAAGCGAAACGTCGGCAAACTTAAGAGACTTGTTTATCTATATCTATTTCTTGGAAAGTGAAACCAACAATCTAGTAGACAAATCATATCATTCTTGGTTTACTGTTACTATTACAATTAAATCTCTGAAAACTTTTTGCAGTCCTTATATTTCTTCAACAATAATTATAGTATCATTTCATTGTGAGAAACTTTCGAGTGTAACTGTACTTAAGTCGTACAAGGAAAACCAAGGCAACAGGATGAAACGTGAAATAGGTTTTTTGTGCACCTTAAATCCATGTTATAATAATTGCTTAAAGGAGTGGACCAAGATGTTGCTAAGATTTGAGCCACATTTGAAAGAAAATCTAATAAACATTTGCAAAAATGGCACTCGGAATAATCATTCATACACAGCCCAGCAATATTGACTTAAAACATCACTACCCAGAATCAATGTTGGAGATACCTGAGAAATGAGCATAAATGTGAAAAGCAAAACCTCACCTGTATCTTTGATAATCCTCTTCATCTCTGTGTGAAAATGAGAGTTCGTTGGGACAAGCTTGATTGCTAAGCAAACTTAAATAATTCAAAGAAGGAAAATTGCTGGCAATTTTTTCCAACAACACATCAAGGTTAGCTATGTATTCCCGTTAAGGATGTAATGACAATAATATCCTCCATTTTTAAGCCTGTGGGGTTCCCCATTGACAAGTAAAATCGTTTGGCGTTAGACAGAGTAAAATCTCTAAGTCTCAGTGGCCCTTACAGGAGTGAAATGGTTAAGCAAATATGTTACTGTACAGTGGCCAAAGATGGAGGTTAAACTTGACAAAAACTCTCAACTGGCCCAACATTCCCAAAAAAACTGGCCACAGCTTTGATTTTGAAAACGGGTCAATTCTTCACATCTGTCCCCAATGGAACCAGTGGTTGTTTTTGGAAGCGTGGTATTCTAATAAGGAAGAGAACTCCATCAACGACCGTGGTGAGTTTCCACGTGTGTACCTCAATCTCAAGAATTTTTAGAACATTTTTTGACACACGCGTTATGCATATTTGTCACATACTTGCCTATTTTACCATCGTTAGTCAAATTTGCATACGTAACTGATAAAGGTCACCGAAGTGATCGAAACGTTTTACTTTTTAAAAACTTTTTTAATCAGTGTCAACGCTGCAATTTTGTTTTGTATCATGCCTGATTACAACCACGGTATCTCTAAACCTCTGTTTCAAGCTGAATTTTAATATATCGAAAAGGGACTACTGTATGGAGAAATTATATAATGAAATAAATGAAAAAAATTGCATAAACTTGCTCATGTATTTCATGGTTGTGCAGCTTTAAGAACTTTCAAAACAAAAATCGTGTCCATAAATCACGAAATGCAGTCATATACATATGATTCCTACCACCAATTCTTCAACCACAAGATATTCTCTATGATTCTCAAGATATCTTTCCAAGGGTTACCTGATGTCATGGCTCTTACAGATACATGGGAACCATTTGAGTCTCTGGCCATGAAATTGCATTCTTCAGCCTGTAAATTAATATATCTAATGGATCTTGGTTGAGACCTGAAATCTCATGGCTCGAGTTTCAAAGCTTGAATGAAGCAAAAAAGATTAAATAATTATTTATTATCAAAAGGATATTCTATTCTTGTTTAATGTCAGAGTGTGCAGATGCGGTAGAAATGTAATT
>OX421453.1:15624035-15629035 GCA_949126865.1 Montipora capitata
TGTTATAAATCTCTCCAATTCTATTCTGTCTCCCGACGAGACATTTGTTCTCGCACGCGTGGCCTCACATTCTGTCCTACTCCTAGACACATCAACTGGCCTGAAATCTCAGCCGACATATACGACTTTGCTCGACGCATGCGACTAACAGAGTACTTCTTTGACGAGAACAACACCTCTAACGTGAACAAACGAGACAACCCTTTCCATAATAAAAGCACTTGGAACCCTCCCACCAACAGAGAACAGGCCCTAGATACATCCTTAGACGCTGTTAAACTTGACATCACTACGTGTAAACCTAAACCTATTCGCGACAATCTTACCACCTCAGAACGACAGGCAATACGCCAACTTAAACAACGACAAGACATTGTAATAAAACCAGCAGACAAGGGTTCCGGTACGGTTATTATGGATAACACCTGGTACATTGACGAATGCAACAGACAACTTATAACGACTCTAAATTCTACCGACGCTTAAATGAAGACATCACTGTTGACATACAAAAACGAGTAACAGTATACGTAAACAGAATGTACACTGACGACCTCATTGACGAGAAGACAAAACAATACCTGATACAACCTGACGTAAAACCAGGACGTTTTTGCATCCTTCCCAAAGTACACAAGCCCGGTAACCCAGGACACCCCATTGTTTCATCTAATAGTCATCCCACTGAACGCATATCCCATTTTATTGACCACCATCTTCAACCTCTTGTCCACAAACTACAATCTTATGTTAAAGACACTAACGATTTTCTCAATAAACTCCTTACCATTGGCAAATTACCCTCTAATTCATTATTAGTAACACTTGACGTCTTATCTTTGTACACTAATATTCCACATAATGAAGGTATTAATGCTTGTGATCATTTTTTACGCACTGATCCTCACAACACCATTCATACTGGCACTATTTGCGACCTCATCCGTATGATTCTCAACATGAATAACTTCACTTTTAATGATAGCCACTACCTTCAAATCCACGGCACAGCTATGGGCACCAAAATGGCCCCCTCTTTTGCTAACCTCTTCCTCGGGCTTTTCGAAAAAAATGCTCTAAGGAACGTCCCATTCCAACCTCATACTTGGTTGAGATACATCGATGATATTTTTATGATCTGGACTGAAAGTCCGGAGAACCTTAAAATTGTCATCGATTATCTCAACAACATTCACCCTACCATTAAATTCACTAGCTCACACTCTCCCACCAATGTTCCTTTCCTTGACGTTAACGTCTCACTAACTAGTGACGCATGACGGAAACGTAAATACAGACCTATACACGAAACCCACGGACAAACACCAACGTTTACTTTATTCCTCTTGTCATCCTCTGCACACAAAAAAAGCCATTCCTTTCAGCCTAGCACTCCGTCTACGACGAATTTGTGCCACCGACGAAACGTTCAAGATTCGCACCATTGAACTAACGACATACCTTCTGAAACGAGGTTACAAACGCGACTTTGTTACTAAACAAATACAACGCGCTGCAGACATTCCCCGCATACATACCCTACAACCTAAACAGATAAACAAACCCCAACGCATACCTTTCATAACGACCTATAATCCATCACTTCCTTCCATTTTCAACATAATAAAAAAAACACTACAATCTACTTCTCTCTTCTGACCGCTGCAAAAATGCTTTCCTACATCTACCTGTTGTGGCTTTCAGGCGCTCCCCTAACCTTCGAGACCTGCTGGTTACAGCTAAACTGTCCCCCAATGTAACTCATTCTAATTCCACACTTTCTTCCGGTTCTTTTCGCTGTGGCGAAAACTGCGCTACCTGTCCTTACATTTTCCATGGACTAACCAACTACAAATTCTTCTCTACTGGCGAAACGCGCTCCATTAATTTCCACATAACTTGCGAAACTAAAAACCTTATCTACATGATTCAATGCAATAGATGCCATCTACAGTACATAGGAGAAACTAAAAGACGTTTAAAAGACCGTTTTAATGAACACCGCCGCACTTTAGATAACGCTAACACCAAATCCAAACCTACTACAGTCGCAGAACATTTCCTCTCCTCTTCCCACAACATCTCCAAGGATATGCAATTAATTCCTATCGAAAAAATATTTTCTAACAGAAACTCGATCCGTAAGGCCAGGGAAGCTTTTTTAATTTTAAAAGGCAGGACAATTGATCCCAACGGTCTTAATATCCGCGAAGAAACGTATTAGATTTCAGTTTATTATTTTGAGTGATTTCCGTTATTTTTCCGTGACTCTTAGTATTTGAATTCAAATTCGTTGTAACTGCCATGTTTTATCACATTTTTCCCAGTATTACGTCAGCATCCATTTACTATATATATATATATGTACATAGAAGCAATTCAATGTAAACTCTCATTGTACCTGAAGAAGGCTGGTTTGGCCAGCCGAAATATAGTACACCACTAAAATCAAATCTACGTTGTATCGGCTCTTGCTTAAAATATCTAGAAGAGACAATTGCATAAATTGACCAGGGCCCGGTTCCTGGAAGGAGGAATAAATTATACCTGATATAACAGTTATTTCAGAAATAAATCTGCTATTCTAGCAGAACAGAATTTATTCCGGTAATAAAGGTATTCCTGGAATAAGGCACATTTCTCCCTGGAATAAAGTTATTACACCTTTCAGGAACCGGCCCCAGGTAAATGCGAAGATCACTTCTCTCTGTCGTCCGAAATATTAATGTACTTAATTGGCCGCTCCAAATAAGGGTATTCCAGAACCAAGTTACCCTTGCAAACTAGCCCTTTTATGTTTTCGTTTCATAATGGTACAGTCGTTATAAAAAAACTGATTTAATCAGAAGAATGGAATGTTGTAATTTTGGATATTCCTCGGGATGGTGGCGGGTTGACCCGAGGCAGGGGCGCATCAGGATTTTTTTTAGCTATAGGAGGAGGTGCACCACGAAGAAATAGCGTAGGTGCGGGCTGGTGACGTTCTTCCTCTTTTTTTTTTCCAGAAGACCAGTTGTATTGAAAAGCCGCAGGGCATCTCGGGGGGGGGGGGGGGGGAGGTTTGCACCCTCTGAACCCTCCCCCTAGATCCGCCCCTGTGAGGTTGGCTCATATGGATGAATAACGGACACCCCAAAGGGAAAAATGGCCGGAAGAGAAGTATTGCCATTGTCACATTTACAAAAGTGGTTAGACTTCCCAGACGTAGACGTTAGTTTGAAGATCCCGGAGTTTTGTTCTGTCCTCTTCTTCTGTGAAGGAAATGCTGCCGGCCTGGCGGTGATGTCTCAAAAAGACAGTTGCTATTTGACGCCTCCAACAGCCACAACAGCCACAAGTCAAGCAAGGGGACTTTGCCAAGAGCCGGAAAAAATCAGAAGCAGGATGTTCCACAATCATCATGAGAACAATATGTATTTTCTGACGCAACATGGTAACAAATTACTCTGCATTCCATGAAAAAAGGTTGGTATCGGAGATCGTTGAATGTCAAAGAACAATCCGCGGGGAGTTGGGCTCCAGTCATGTGCCGAATCGAACTGTTGAGTTACGCACGGCAGAAGAGCCGCGGGGTTTGAATCAGTTTTGTTCGGCAGGTTAGGTTAAGAGCGGCAAACAACAGAAACAACGTCAAGTTCAACAGATTCTGTCGCATTATGCGACCGTGGAGCGAAGCGTACGGCTGATTCATACGGCGCTCTGGTCATATGTACCGAACGAAACGCATAAATAAGACAATTATTTTATAAGCTTCCTAAGCTTAGAAGTTATACCCTTACCCCAGCCCAAGTCAACTGATCGTTAGTTTGGTTCGACCCACAGGTATGACGTATGAATCAGTCGTTGTTCCGAAGTCCGAATTTTATTGGATTACTTCGGCGCATGACTGGAGCGGCGTTTGGAACGGGCTTTAGTTTAGGCCACAAATATCCGGATATTTCTTTAAATATTTAGAAGCTCCTGGGATATTTAGGAAATTCCGAGATATTTAGAAAAAAAAGATTAAATTTCGGATTGTGCTTGGGTTTTATTACTTTTATGAGTTCAGAGTCATTCTTTTTAGATCGTTCTTTGAGTAACCGTTTACCTGTATTGTAACTTTTTGCTACCGAACTTCCTGTTGATAGAGCTTCTTTTGATCTCTTTTTTGTTATTTTTTATTGTTATTTTTTATATTGTTTCCTTAAAAACTAACGGTTATATTGAAACTTAGGTACTTCCTAGAAATATTGTACTCCCACATATGATAAGGAGGAATTCATGATTTAATTTCTACCAAGAGAAATTTTTCTCTTGTTTCTACACATCGATTGACTGCATCTTAGAGGTCGTTTTATAGTGGTTTCGAATCTGGCATATCGCAGGCTCTCAGGAAGTAATTAATTAGGACAACCACCATAAAATATCCCACCATTGAACTACGCAATTCCCAAGTTTTGATTGTGTTTATTTTATTTTCATTTGTTGATATTTGCCTCGGGATGATGTTACATTTTCCCCATCTTCCGTTTTGCCGGGCGCAGGACTGGGACAAAATTTTGACTCTGGGCATATGACCGCGTAAGAGCAATCTCCAATCGATTGAAGTGATTATTGGGAGTAATTTTTGTTACTCGGCACACTTAAAGAAATAATCTAACCACTGAAATGAAAATCTTGTACGGAGCGATCGCATAGCACCTGTTTATCGTTTGATGAGAAAATGGTCAACAGAGGTGTGTAACATTTTTTATCTTTTCTGGGTCGAATTTATATTAATAGTTTTTAGACATGTAAATTTCTTTAGATTACGATGCTATGTCTAAAATAGAATAAAATGTGAGCGATCAGTTTACTATAATGCAATGTATCGGTTTCCATCTTAAGGTGACGAAACGCCAACGTTTCAACTTAAGAAATTCTGGAAGAGAAGGGTACAAAAGCACGTATGGTCTGCCTACAGGTTTTGAACGCTAAGAGGTGAGTGACCGCGCTTTGTTCCAGAAGTTCTTCGTTTCAGA
>OX421453.1:15639035-15646535 GCA_949126865.1 Montipora capitata
ATCCCAGAGGATTTTAAGTAGCAAGAGCTGTTATTTGCATGAGAAAAGCAGTTACCAAAAGATTGTTTCGATGACGAAATAAATAGAACAGCAACGTAAAAAGCGTTCAAAAATTCATCTTTAAAACAAGCGCGAGGCATGTGCCAAACTGAGTTATCATTTCCAACGTATCGCTAGTCACATTTTCAGACTTCAGACCTCCAGTTGTACCTTGAAGTTTTCATGGTGTATTTTGATAAGTTTGAATGCACTTGTAGTTTTTGTATAGATACGAAGAAGCTGTGTGAGAACTGTTTCTAACTGAAAAAGCATCTAAAGCGTCATTTTAAAGCAGAGAAACCGCCTCCCGTGCAGCCCAGTTTCTGTGCCACTACAGGAAAGCAGTTGGACGAGGTAGGAATGAACTTCCTTTCCCTAGCATTCTAATTTCGTTGAATATCAACAGCGTAATGTCCAATTAACTTTCGGTGTATCAAGAGCTTAAACAAAATGTATAGGCCCTATCGTGCATTTCTAAGACAAATTTTTCTCTACATACCGTATTGTTCAAGGGAAAGTAATCCTGGTTCTTTTGTCTTTAAGATGATCATGAAATGTTTCGTCATACAAAGCCTCCACCCTGGAGTTTTTTGTTTGTTCAGATCGAAGTCAGTGTTCTTCTTTGTGTCTTATGTATAAGTATAGGTTATTAGCTCTGAATAACTGAAGCAGTTACTACAATAATATTTCTATGTATTGTCGAAGTTCCCCTTTTGTAAGAACTTTTGTAGTTCGAGAATGGGAGACAAAAGGGAGTGGTCAATTGATTGAGGTCTAATTTCAATTTATAAAATCCAAAGTTCGATTTATGTGAATCTAAAATGTTCAACTGAAATTTTAACTTCGCTTAACATCACAATGACCTATTATTGTTTGATTCAAGGGACCGAGTATCCACGCTTCAATCCGCTCAATTATGCTTTCAGTTCCATGCTATAGCAAATTCAGGAGATGTAGCTAACATTTCGCCACGAGGGCCATAAATTGAATTGCAAAAAGCCGAGCTAAGGCGGGGACGGCCATTCTTAAAGTTATTTTCATAGAGTTATGTGGTAGAATTAGAGTTAAAGTAATTAAGTTTCAAAAATCCTGAATTCAAGATTTTGGAAACCAACATTCATAAAAGCTAACCTTAGGCCTCAAAACGTTTGTTTAGGCCTAATTAGGCCTAAGGTTAGCTTTCATATATGCATGTTTAGGGCACTTTCTGTATTTCGGAATTCAGGATTTTTCCAAAATCTTGAATTTGCAAAATCTTAAATTCAGGATTTTGGCTTCCAAAATCTTGAATCCTGGATTTTGGAAATTTAGCTCTTACTGAAATGTCATAACCCTATGAAAATAACTCTCTTGCTAGTCAACCTCGGCTAAGGCTAGATCTCAATTAGTAAGAGTTGTATTATACAAGTTATGTGCTTCTCCATGGAAATCAATCAACATAAAAGCTCAAGATAAATCATTTATTTAGTTCGTTCCGAGGTTGTATGTAACTCATTGGCCAGTGGATTGGATGGTAGCTCAGGACGAAAGGTAGTGTTCAAATCGATTTCGACCGATGATACATGAAGGACACACGGAGATGTGTCTTTTGTCCTAAGATGTTTGAAGGGTCATTAATGTCGCTTTTCAATAACTTGGGATCACTGGTCTTCAATCATAACATCGTCAGGTGTGTGTCACAATCGGGACGTGTGGATCCTTGCCTCAAGTTTACAATGCAATCGATCGTCTACCGAATCCAAAGAAATGTCTTTGGTCAATCACAATCCACGCACAGAATCAAGTGAGCCAATCGTGACGCAAGGAAGATCAATGCAATTGGCGCTACATGCGGGAAAACGCGAACGAGCAAGTTACAATATGTTTTGATTTGACCAATGATTGGTTGCCGGAATGGGACGCGAGATTTTTAAGTCAATCACAACCTATATTAATGCAAAACTAAGGCAGCACGGCTAATGCATTCGCAAAAGTCTTGGAAAGGATTTCAAGAGAGGATAAGTCGAACAGGTAAACATTGCACCTTTTCCTTGGCTCAATTCAAAAGGGTGAGGTAACTACGAATTTTCAAGTAGATTAAGTGCATTCATAGCTGATATTCCTGATTGAGTTGCGTTTAGAACATTGAAATCGAACGTTTGATCGGGCGATCTTTTGGTCGTTTGATACGTTTCAAATGTTTCGAGCCTCGTTTGCTCATTCGCTTTTCAACTTGTTGGACGCTCGAACAGGTGCGTTTATAAAGTGTCCGCGTTCGTTAGAAAACTCAGACGCAAACAAGACGACATCATTAAACTGCTCGCCAAATTTTTTATCACCTTAATTGCAATTAAGTTCTGTCATGTTTTTGCATTTCGACCTTGGCCATTGAAGAAATAGATCTTTTTTTTATCACGAGAACAACTTCCGCTTCCTCTGATTTCAGTTCTGAGTGACCACTGATTTAAAAAAAGACCGGATCGGGCAATTTATTGATTTCATCCCGCTTCACCCGAAGCCCGCAGCGCCACCTTGTCGGAACCTCTTTCGCGCGGTAAAAAGCGCAACTTCCATAATATTATGCGGAAAAACGTTCAAATTAAGTTTTACAACATTGCCACATGGCTTTCCTCTAACTTTGAACTATTACGCCGAAGGCTCAAGATGGCCGCTACGTTTGTTGTGCTTTATTTCAAACAATAGATACTCTATCCTACGGAAGCCGGTAAGGGTCACACGTTGTCGCGTCCAAGTTGTCGCTTCCAAAGTTGTCGCTTCCACGTTGTCACCTCCAAGTTAGGGTTAGAGTTAGGGTGAACGTCAATGATTTCTGTTGTATACAGTTTTGTCGGTGTACGGTTTTTGACCGAACCAACCCTGTGGACCATTCTTACGGCTGCAAGTGATCTCAGCATTAGCCAGTTATCGAGGCATACCTTAAACTGAAGATTAAAAATACTGCCGAAAGAAAAGTTGATCGTCTCCGACGAAACCTTCCTCCCTCTTCCAACTCTTCCCCCTCCCCCCCCCCCCCATCCTTGGTGTGTATTGGTCATGATGTGTATCGTGTGTCGACCTTTGTGTAGTTTCCCTAACAAATTGCTCACAACGCGTGGAGATATCGTGTGATGATGGCCGCGAGGCGCTTGAGAGCATTAGAGAAACACGTGATATACATCAGACAAATGTTGTGTAATTGAAAAAGGAAATTAAAACGCCTTTCTAATATAAAGATTAACCAACCCTTAGGCAATGCTCGTTGAAAACAGGAACCCATTACCTGGAGCTTTCATACGTTTTGTACCCTTGAGTTAACCCTTTCCCGTGTCTTTTTATTTTTAGAACTGCTATATTTTGAAATACCTTCGTGTTTTGGGTGTGCTGCATGTGACGTAATCAATGGCTGACCATAGGTCTCTTATGATTGGCTATTGTGAAAGCATCCACGAAAACTCCCCAGGGAGGAGCCTCTAAAAAGGTTGACTCAGAGGGTTGGTGTGTAAGATGGAGGCTCCTGTTTACAAACGAGCAGTCAAATGTTCAGAATACCATTCAAAAGATGCGAGCGAAAACTCGATAGTGCAAGTTACTGATGAAGGCAGCATTACCGAAACGTCGGTTAATTCTCTTTATGATTCCACTATTACGCCATTTTACCGCTATATTTGGTCAAGAGAGCGCGCAAAATAGACGGTAATACACTGTAGTGTCCCGGTTCGACCGGTTTAGAACAGAGCAAATACGGACGGAACGGGAGTTTCTCAATGAAATAAAGTGTTTTCAACATGATGCAAAGACTGAGAATTTAGAGAATTTGGTTTGTGATCGTTTGTCACTCGTCATTTCGTTTATCTAGTCAAATAAGGACATTTGGATGGCTTTTGTGCTGTTTACATCGTTCTCACGCGCACTACGCAACTCGCAAAATATCCGCGCGTATTATATGTTAAACCATCGAATAAGATGTATATCATAGCGTTTCGATTTGCATTTTTTCTTCTTTAGTTCCAATAATAACGCTGAGCTGTACACCTCATGTTTCGAATTTTTCGTATCATTATTACCTAATTAACAGCAAAACAAGGGAAATGGGTTGAGTTTAATTTATTCACGTCGTCAGCGTACGCAACATGAATACGAAGCAAGCTCGTGCGCATGCGCGTAATTTGATCGCGTGGATCAGATTGCTTCCCGCGTGATTTAAATCCCAAGATTTCCGTTATTTTTCGTCTTACAGGGAAACCCGGTTGTGTTCCTGAGAAGACAGCGACACAGTAAAGGCAAGATAGGTGCGAAATAAGCATTACAAGAGTCATTAGTGGAAAGAAATAATACAAGACACAAATGTTGAGTGAACTTTATCAAATCTAAGAACAGAGAAAACTTTATAACATGGAAAAAGATGCGATGAACAATTTAACAACGGCTCTGCCCATGACAAACGAGAGAGAATTGGAGAAACTAAGAGAAGAAGATACGGGGCACAAGAATGGAGCCAATTATCTTCCCTCAAAGGAAAAAGAAGATACTGGCAAAGATGTAGTTGAGATGAAAGATGACTCAACGAAGGATGAGTTCGAGGGAGAAAAGATGCCGATCGAAACTGCGACAGAGTCTAAGAAAACTTACAGTCAGAAGTTGAACATGCTCGCGAGAAAACGCATCGCCTCGCAAGTACCGGCTTCTTACAGTAGTGACGAAGACGAACTGGAGTTGCTTACCACAAAGCTTAATCAATCGTCCGTAAAAATTAACCAGCTGGAAGCTGATTACGAGTCAGCTCTTCGTGAGAGAGATGAAATACATGGAGAACTGGAACTAGCTGAGCACAAGATAGCCGAGACGAGAGAATTGCTTCATAAGACGGAAGATGTGAACTTTGAAACACAGGATAGAGTGGAAGCTTTGACAAGCGAATTGCGAAAGTACAAAGCTAATACGAAAAGCACGACGAAACAAATTGCGCTCTTGGAAGCAACGCTTGAAGAAGAGAGATTGAAAGCTGTAGAGCTAAAGAAGGATCTTGCCAGGGCGCAAAAGCGAAGCGATGAGGTCCAAAAGAAAGCCGAATGCGATAAGAGAGAATTTGAAAAAAAGGATAAAACCATCGATGAACTTAAAGCATCGGTGGAAGAATATCACGTGAAAACGGAGTCCTTGCTTGACGATATCAGCAAGCTTAAAGAGCAGATAGAGAAATCAGAACAACAAAAGAAGGAGCTGGAACAACGAGTGTCAGCTGCCGAAAAGAAAGCTCACGATGCAGCAGTGGATAGCGCGCAGATAGCTGAGGAAAATCAGAAACTATCCCTTGAGATTGAAGCATTTTACGTGAGGCTCTCAGAAATGCAGGCCTCTTATAACGAAAGCATAAACGAAAGAACTGATTTTGAATGCCTGGCTATGGCACTGCAGCAAAAAGTCACTAAATTGCAAGCTGATCTGGTGGAAGCCAAGTGGACCCGAATGAAGTCAATGAGTACGGCGGTGGCTTTGCAGAATATGTCGTGTATCGAGCGCATGGCCCTTTTTCTCCGATCCAAGTTTGTTAGTGCATTTCACGGGGTTTTTTCATTTTAAGTGTAACAAAAACATGAATAATATGTAGATGAACGAAAAAGGCATTCTCACACGACATGTTCTCATTAAAATGTTTCATGATTTTCTTGTACAGAAATGATCTTGGGTATTATTCGACGAGTAGACCATATTCGACTTGGGTATTGCAGACAGCATTTGGCAATTTCATATGCCTTCATACGAAAAACGAGAATCTTGGGATAGAGACACGTCGTGAGTCCCACATAGGCGCCACAATAGTATATTCACAAAGTCATGCAAAGTGAGAAACACAATTTTGCTGCACGTTGGGCGTGCACTTTAATACATTACTTTGCCGCCTTTAGAAAGACAGCGGGTTGAAATAACCAAACGGAGATCGTATAGTCGCGAGATACTTGGGACAGCGCAAATTTTAATTTTGAAGCGACGGTTTCGCTGACGTTTCCCTGACGACGATCCCGGGAAATACTTTTTCAAATGCTAATTTCATTCCCTAGGGAATGAGCCTGGTTTTCACCAGCGACACAGTGGTGAGAGCACCCACCTCGCACCAGTGTGGCCCGGGTTCGATTCCCGGTGCCGGCATCATATGTGGGTTGTGTATTGCTGTTGGTTGTCTCCTTGCTTCGAGAGGTTTTTCTTCAGGTATTTCGGTATTACCCTCTCCAGAAAAACCAACACTGCCAAATTCCAATCGATCCGGAATGCACGGACACATCTTGAACGATCTCCTGCGCACTCTTAAACTAAGGTGTTTCGTGGGTAGACAATTTTTTTACTTTTTTGTGCAAATAAGCGCTCTTTGTGCTCGCGTTTGTGTTTGCGTCGATAGTGAAAACCAAGCTTTTGTATATTGTATTGGTGAAGTGGCTAAAATGTTTTTGAAACCTTCAGTTATGAACTATGCCCTTTTATGTACTAATCTCGAAATCCTAAGATGTATATTGTGTTGGTCTGGTGTCTCAAATTTGCATTATACTTTGTACTTTATATGAATGAAACATAGGGGAAAAAACGGTAAAAAAGATATAAAACCTTGAATATACCGCAGCTTGTTTAAGCTGCCTTAACTGAATTGAAGGAAACCTACTTTGTATTTAACACTTAAGTATAATTTTGACTAAACAGGGAAACAATAGACCTTAGTTCACAATGGCCGCCATGTTGGATTTGCTATTATCATGCAAATTAGCTGCACACTTCTGAGGGGGCAAACAACAGAAGTTCGAGAGGTTATAACGAACATCTTGGCCACACAGATGATTTGTTTCACGTTCAATGTTGTTTTAGTGAAAAATGAGCAGATAACGAAGTAGAAAGTTAAAATGTCAAAGGCAATCAAAGATATAAAATTCGTGTTCTATTGGGATCAACCGTTGCAACCGCAACCGGTTTAGGTTGAAGCACTTGAGGTTTCCCAATAGAACACTTTTCCAACCATTTTCGGTTGAAACGTGCTAACTCCTGGGAATAGTTATTACCAGACTTCTCAGCGTTGACAAGTTGAGGGAAGCAACACGTCAGGATCCCGCGGCAGACTTTAAATGGCCCACGTAAACGACAGCGGTCGCTGCCAATGCTTTTTCAACCGTTTCAACCTAGTTTGATGCCGGTTGAAAAAGTTGATCAACCAAACCAACCGAAAACGGTTTCTTCCGAATAGAACTCTAAAAAACCCAACTAACCCAACCAACTAAAAACGGTTGATCCCAACAGAACACCATCTAAATTCTAAAATGTACTTTGAGTAATGTTAGTTCAATATTTCGACGAGCCGATTTTCCGCAATTTGCCTTCCCCCCCCCCCCCCCCCCCCTCCCCCCTAGCATAACACATGGCTAATTTGCATGACAATTTGAAAACCAACATAGCGGCTATCTAGTGAATAAGGCCTATTAAAATTTTTCCACATCAGCCCCG
>OX421453.1:15649035-15651535 GCA_949126865.1 Montipora capitata
TTAGCATTACTACAAACGTAACAATCTTCCCACTTGTCTTCCAAAGGAAATTTTAAAAGAAAATATGACAAACGCAAATCTTCCTAAATCAACGAGCTGTCAGAGTAGGATTGGGCACTATTCACTCGGTTTTCCGCTGGCACCAAAACCTGCTGATTCCTTGAGTATCTTACATTTTTAGTGCAAAAAAGGTATAAATAGATTTGTTGCTTTCTTTTGCCTCGTGCTTATTTTATGTTTATGTCACAACTGGTCGACACTGCCCTTTCTTCATGATGCAGGATCGCCTTTACTGTTCTTCTCCTGTTGTTTCGCTTTCTTCTTTTGCTTCTTTAGGCGCTTCCTCTTCTGTCAAAGAAAAAAAGCTGCTAGCACCGGAACATGTCATTTTGCACTGTTTTTACACCACAATAGCTGGAAGAAAATCCGAGTGCTTTGAACAGGAGACGAGCGTATGAAGTTACGATGAATTGTTGGGATGCTCTGCCACAGCGCCAAAGACGACTCTAAGTTTACGTGACAATTGTCCTGTTCTAGGGCCAGGAAACGAAATTGCTTTAAGACTGGCTTTCTCGCAATTACAGTTAAAAGCTAACTGGATGAGCATCCGAGCTCAGTAGTAATCGGCAGTTCACAGTTCGACTGCTCGGATTTTTTCCGGACAATCCCCGAGATGTCAACGAGTGTTTTCCCTTTAATACTCTTTTTCTTACTATGATATAAGAGTAAAACTAGTTAGCATTCGATCCACTGTTACCTTTTTCGTTGTCTTCAGCTGCTTCTTCCACAGCCGATTCGCCTTCTGTTTTAGTTGTCTGATCACCTGCTTCCTCTTCGGTACCCTGACCTCCCGCTTTATCTTCACTGTCTGCTGCTTCTTCAGCTGGTCTCACCTCCTCTTTCCCTTCGTGTGTGTCACTGGCTTGCTCATCCCCTTCGGCTACCAAAACAGCCGTCCCATCGCCTTCAGTCCCGGTGGGTATTTCCCCTTCTTCCGCTGTCTTCTCAGTCTCGTCTGCTTTGTTGTCTTGCTCTGATAAAGGAAAACAACTACCTTTTGTTACCTCATGCGGGTATAGAATTTTTTTCTAGCGTTCTGCGTAGCTCACTAAATTTCCAATCCCGGACAAAAAGAGTTGAGACTCTTACTATTTAGGACCAACGTTTGCACAGGTTACGCAAACACACTCCACGCGTTTTCCAAGGAAATGTATTGGAAAAAAACTTGAATAAATCAGTGATGTAATAAAGTAACTAAAATTTGAGAAGTTTCTAAGAGAAAATCAAAGAGAAGTAGGTGAAGAACATCACCTTCTTAAAAGAAAATCGAAAAGGGAAGAAATCAGTGACACAAAAAGCCCCTGTGAGGGTATACAAAGGCGAAGAGATTTACTTCTTTTTTTAGCTGAATGCTCAAGGGAATTATTTTTCTCTCGATTCAGTTTCAGGCGATGACAGTAAATTACAACGAACAAATGAAAACTGAATACTCACAAACCTAAAAGCCATTATTGTAATTTTTCTGCATTTTGAGGATTTTTATATTCATCCTTACAAAAAAAACAAACGAAGAAGTGAGCTGAATAGTTCGCCATCCGACTTCCTGAGCTAATGGCGACTAGTAAACTCTTATGTCCAGAACTGCACCTACAATAGTTAGATGCATGCACAATTTTGACATCCAACACTGTCGGACGTTTCCCTGTAAGTCTAAGCATTTGCTATCTTTTCCAACAATAAGGTAAAGGTTAGCGTTATTTTTAGCTTTGGTCAAATGCAGCGGTTTATCCTCACTTGAAGAGCATCACTTAGGGTACACTTTGTGACGTTAATTGTCTTCATTCCGAGACATGGGTTATGTTGAAGTTGGGGAAAAAAGCGAGGGGACACTTCGTGACGCTTATTGAAATCGTCCTGCATCTAAATACTTGTATTTCTGAGAGTTTTCATCTCAAAAAAAGGTGGGGACGATAAATGGATTTCGCCAGCACTAGAGAAATACGCTGTCTTTGTGGGTTTCTATCTACACCTACATATTCCAGCACCCTGCAAAGTTCCCTTGACTTTACTTCTGTATTTGCTGAAGTGGCGTCATGCACCATAAAACTTTTTGAGACATCACCGCCGGGCTAGTCGCTTTTTGCTGGACAGAATGAGACAGACTGCTATACCGGCCCCGTGATCAGCTCTTTGTGATGAGTTTATATGTGCATTCCGCTTTAACGTCCCACAATCAATGAAGGCTTTAGGGAAGGGCCTACGGTTTATAGTCCTTATCCCTGAAGATTTGAAAGTCTAAACATTTGTAGATAAAATCACAAAGAAAGTACTCAAGTTTTTTTCTCATCTACTTTTAGACGTTGTTGCTCGTCTGGTGCTCAAGTCTTATACAAAACCACGGAGTCGTTTTTCGGAACGACAAAGAAATATAACAAAAGGTAAAACGCTATTCGAGGCGTGAAGAAACATTTATTGTTCCTGAAGCCTTGGTAGCGTTTTC
>OX421453.1:15654035-15679035 GCA_949126865.1 Montipora capitata
CTCTTTAAATCCATAGCAATCCTCATTATTTAGACGTAAGATCTGTCCACTAATAAATAATTAAATGTAAATTTGCTATTATAATCTGATAATTCTCACATGGTAATGTTCTTAACTCGTAGACTTTTAAATTATTTGTTTTTTCATATAAAGAATGTAATTTAAGTCGCCTGCTTTGAATGTATTGGAAATTGAAATGTTTTTAAGCTTTACGAACTTTCAACACATTGTGATGTTTTGACAAGGTCAAAGTTAGAAGCGTTTCATAACAAGTGAAAAACATGAGATTTAAGCAAAAAATCACATCAAAACTTAGGAGTGACTTGAATACTAAGTTAACAATAGAGTCGTCTCTGTGATTCTTAAACGAGGCATGCATCTTGGTTATTCCGCAGTTGCCTGTGATCTTGTGCCAGTAACTGCTACAAAGAAAACAGACAACTCAGTACAAGACAACTGTGCCCTAACCGTAGGAGTTGGTTTTTAACAGCTGATGCAAGCAGAAGTACAAGTAACATACATAAAAGGTGGTTCAATTGCAACCAATCTCTAGACACACAGATAACAATGATGTAATGTACAATTGCTGGTGGTCGAACAAAAGGAGCCAATGAGAGATCTTTTGTTTTCATCCACCAACATGGTGGCAATGATGTAACGTGAAATCCACCTATACAGCGTCGTGGCCCAGTGGTGATAGCACTTGCCTCGCACCAATGTGGCACAGGTCGGGCATTAGTAAACCACGAAACAGTGAAACAAAGCTCCAAAACACCATGTATGATCCCACCTTACACTGAATACTTACCGACAAAGGTTGCATTTCAGATTAAATATCGTCTTAGGCCTAATCTCAAATCCAACCTTTGTCGGTTAGTATTTAATTTATGGTGGAGTCATACTTGGTGTTTTGGTGCTTGGTTACGCTGTTTTGGTGACAGTTTGGTTGTTTAGTAATGTCCGCCCAGGTCTGACCCCTAGATTGGGAGTCACGTGTGGGTTGAGTTTGTTGGTTCTCTGCAATACTCCAAGAGGTTTTTCTCCAGGTATCCTGGTTTTTCCCTCTCCTGAAAAACCAACCTATGATTTCATCTGAGTTCATTTGATTTAATTCGATTTCTGTACAGTATCCCCAATTATTAGAAGTGCTCCAGTGCTAAATACGGTTGACACTTGAACAAAAGTCATTATATTCCTCACTCAGCAATGTTTACTTCTTCATATTATCAATGTGGTAAATCAAGAAAATCTTTCATTAAAAGTCACTACGCGGTAGAATCTCTTATTCTTAATAATTTAAAGAATTTTAATATTTCAATTATATTCTGCCAGTTAAAACCTTCATGAAATTTTTTAAGGAAGCCTGTCATTTTTTGAAAAATTGTCTGGATTAAGTTAAATGTATTAAAGTGGTACTATGATCAAAAAATCATTTCCTTTTTTTCTTCTGATTTTGAAAGCGTGTTCGCTTAACAGCTAACTGACAAAATTTTGAGCTTTGAGTTTTATCCAAAGGCTGTTTATTTTGAGTGTAAGTTTTGGATTTCATGGTCCGCCATTACTCACGTTCAAAACTGGCCGATTGGACCTCAGAGAGTTGGATCTAGAGAAAATGACGTCATTTACTCACTAGCTTAAAATTTCAGCGTGTAAACGCAATTTATTATATATGCAAAACACGGGTTGAAAAGTCTGAAAGCCCGAAACTCCCGTGCTGCATATTAATTAGGCCGCGTACACACGCATTGCATTCTTAAACTAGTGAGTGTTTGACGTCATTTTCTCCTCGACCCAGCTCTCTCAAGATTTTGAAGTTAGTAATGGCGGACCAATAAATAAGAAAATGCCAGCTAAAATAAACAGGGTTCTTTTTAAAATCAGAACTTAAAACTTGGGTGAGTTAGTGTTTAGTTAACATAGTTTTGGAATCCAAAGGAAAAACAAAATTTTTTTTTGGTCGTAGTACCACTTTAACATTAGATGGAAGAAATGAAAAACTGCCTTATGTATTTTCTGCATTATTTAAACCCTGTAGCCTTTATTCAATTTCTGGCTCTATGCCTTCAGCATTTAAACTTCACACCATTTTAGTGAGGATGGTGCTTAGGTCTTATAAGTTATCATTTACAAAATAAGAATTGGGAACAAAATGAGCATAGATATTTTATACTGTGGTCTGTGAGATCCAGGAATTTAATTACCTTTTCCTCTTTTTATAAAGTAATTTTGTTATATTTTTCAACACAATTAAACAAACTATCAAATACTATTTTTTATATTTTAAATTATATTTTTTTGAATGATTAAGTTTGAGATAAATCAAGGTAACTGAAAAACATTTATTGAAATAACCATAATTTGTCACAAACTTGGTTAATATCCTTAAGTCCAAGGCCTCTTAAACTATTGGTTATTTGTCCCTTTACTCTGCATAAGCCTGAATAACTAACTCCACTACCTCATCTATAATAACACTACACTATTCTACAGTATACTGCTCAGACATGAAATATACCAGAAACATACTTATGCACTGGTCAGTCATTGGAAACCCCCATCCCCTAATCCTGAAAAAGGGAGGAGGAAAATAAGGAAATAGACTGGACTGGACTTTGAACAGGAATTTGTCCCATGGGGTGGTATATTAAACGAAATTTTCACATCCTCAGGCATTGAAGTGGGCCCAAATTTGGTGAAATAACAATAATAATAATAATAATAATAATAATAATAATAATATTATTATTATTATTATTATTATTATTATTATTATTATTATTATTATTATTACTATTATTATTATTGCCTCTGAAAAGACAGTAACTGCCCAACAGAATGGATTCACTTCCAGCTGCATGTGGATCCTAACAGCATCAGATGGAAACCGGCTCTGTGCCATTTGCAGAGACATATTTTCATTTGAAATTTTCTCACATCAGCACACGTCAAGTAAATTTCTGTTATTTTCTTTTGTTATTCAGCCTATTAAAGTCATCACAATAATAATAATAATAATAATAATAATAATAATAATAATAATGTTAATAATAATAATAATAATGATGATGATGATAATAATAATAACAATAATAATAACTACCGTATTATTATTATCATCATCATCATCATCATCATCATCATCATCATTATTATTATTATCATCATTATTGTTATTATTATTATCAGCTTTTCCCCCTTAGCTCAGAATGACTGTGAACATTCTTGTCTATGAGGTAAAGGATTTGTATTCTGGGGGGCTGAGGGGAGGGGGGGGGATTTCCTTTGGCTGGTTCATTGGGTCAAAAAGGAACTTAGTCTAGTGGCCTCACAAAACAATGCTCTCATTCATGTTTTGGTTCTAGTTTGTTAAAAAGGCTTGAAAAGTCCTGCCACTGCTGTCAACGCGGTGGCTTGTGGATTGCGTGGCGATTTACTATTGCATAGGGATGATAGAGGAATTCTCCTTTGAAAGTGATTTATTATAGCATTATTATTGCTTAAAATTAACCACTGTGTCACTAAGTGGAGGTTGGGAGCCAACTCCAAGATGGAGACTGTACTGATGGCTGGCAAAACCTGACAAACCAGCCATGAGCCCCCACGCCCTCGATAAGACAGGCACCTGTCACACTGATAAACAGTGGAAAGTACAGGGGGAAGGGAGGGAAAAAAAAAACCGCTAAATTCTCCACACAGAATGCTCTTTCTTCCCACCACACCAATGAATAAGCTGTACCACACAAACCATGAGGAATCCAATCCATGCGCAAATATAACAAAACCACTGACAACAATTGACTGCAGTCACTCCTAGTTGTTAACTCAGTTAAAAACTGCATTAATTTTAACCTTTTTAAAACATAATTGTTTTTAAATTAGTAAAAATAACCATCAAAAGTATACATGTCATGGAAAAATTATTTTAAAACCACCATGAACAGAGGGAAGCACCTTTTCCCCAAAAGCAGAGTTCAAGTTCCAGTTTAACCCATTGACTCCTAGGTGTTCCCCATTGATGAGTAAAATCGTCTGGTGTTAGACAGATAAGTCTGGCCGGTTTAGGCCGGTTTGGATGTCAAAGGGTTATTAATAGTTTTATTAAAATCTGTTCAAATTCGCATTCTTGAATGAATGATAATTATACCCATAGACTGAAAGTAAAGGTGTCCTCTATACCCTTTAAATAAGCTTCTCATGGAAGCATAACCAGTAAACAGCATAATGATCTCCATGTTTTATTTTCTTATACCAGTAAACACTTTTTGCCTTTTTCCCCTTACCTTCATCTCCCTCAGCCACTGGGGCTAATGTTGCTGTAACTTCTGGTGGTATTGGACGCGGAGTTTGATCAACCACTACTTCCTCATTTGCAGCTTTTTCATAGGCTTCCTGTCGAGCAATGGCCTCGGCCTCTTCCTTCCGTTTCTGTTCTCTCACAAGCTCTTCTGCAGCTTCCTTTTTCTCTAGTTCAAGAGCTTTTTCTTCCTCCAATTTCTATAAAGTATTTTGATCAAATGGACCATTATGTGAATCTCTGATAGATAGTGTTATGAAGGAGATGTAGAATTTTAACCCTGAGTAATAGGAGACAGTATAAATCTGTGATGAATTGGGCACACTCAGAAAACTCAAAGTGTTCTTTGTAAACCGGTGAATACCTTAAGCTGCAGGAATGTCCTCCAAGTTTATCCAAGGCATTATAGATTATTATAAATTAAATAATTAGGATAGTACCCGCACTGTCATTTGTAAATAGCTGTGTTTAGATGAGAGTATGGAAACACGGCTGTGACATCACACCAATTTTGATTGGTTATGTATTGTCAGACGTGCGTTTTGATTGGCTGGTAGGAAATATGAGCGTGTATCAAGAAAGTCTGTTTCAATCAAGTGTTTTCATAGCTTCATCTATTAAACACTTGGGGGAGTTGGGAGAATTCTCAACAGTTATGCAAACCCAAGATGCTGTCCCAAATTTTCCCAACTCCCCCTTGTGTTTATATGACACTATGGAAAGAAAGACATCGTCATCTATTGCTTAAATAGTGCATTCTCTTTATTATATCACTCAGGATATGATTGTTCAATTTGGCAGGTTGTATCAGGGGTTTCATTAAGGGCTGGGCACTGGGAAACTGACCGGCTGTGAACATGACTTTGCCCAGCTGCTTTCAACATCTGAACAGAATGGATTTTTTTTCCTTTTAACAGAAAGATCAATTAAAAATATATAGTTTTGTCCTTTTCTTGATCTGTCCTCTGTTGACAAAATGTCACAACTTCGTACACAGCCTTCAATTTCACAAGCCACATCACCCTATAACACGTTGTGTAAAGAATTGGCTCTTCAAAAGATCACCTGAACTGTTCCAATGTTGGGTGTTTTGCTATGGCGGCCCAGAAATGATTGCAGCCGGTCCCCAATAGTTTTTCTTTGTCAGCCGAAATGCCTCCAGCTGAGAAAAGGCCAAGATGCGAGTGCACTTTTTTTTGTGTCATGTTAATAAATTAATTTTCCTGTGGATATTTGTCTCAAATAATTAAATTGTCAAAAAAGGTGTGATTTTTCTTTTGTTCAGAATGCAGGAAAACATATTTCTGCAACTTAAGATTGGGAGGACGGGGGAGGGGGGGGTACACCCCCTGCACCCTTCTCCTAGATCCACCCCTGATAAGTCACCATCCAGCAGTTTCTATCTGTGCAAAGATTTTGTATTTGCTCACATAATCAATATTATGA
This sequence comes from Montipora capitata, assembly GCA_949126865.1. Taxonomy (NCBI): domain Eukaryota; kingdom Metazoa; phylum Cnidaria; class Anthozoa; order Scleractinia; family Acroporidae; genus Montipora; species Montipora capitata. Next base: position 15,659,776 of record OX421453.1, read on the forward strand.
ACATGCACACTCTAAGAACATTTGAATAAAGGAATGTACAAAAACCCTTGCCAAAGTTTAATGCGGAGTATATTTTACACTCTGGGAGGAAGGGCAGCCCAGTGGTTAGGACGCTTGCCTTGAGATCCGGAGTTCCCAGGTTCAAGACTCGTTCCGCTGACCACTGGTTGAATTTTTTCCTGGTTGGGGATGTATTATTACAAAACATGGACCCCAGGTCCATGGACCACCCCTGTGGACCCACTGTTCATGGACCCCTTCATAGACCTGGGGCCCGTTTCTCGGGCCATTTTCGGGTGTCACAATTCCCTTTGTATCTCAAGAACGGAGAGGATTTAAGTTGTCAAACTTTACGGACATGTTTCTTTTAGTTAGCTTGAAAACATGTTAAAAGATCGGCCTTCCAAAATAAGCGGTTGGCAGTTTCACAAGTGGCTTTTCGGACCCGAAAAGTTTTCGGGACTTTCAAGAAACGGGCCCCTGGTCCATGGACTACCCCTGTGGACCACCCCTCATTTTGTCAACTCAACACGTTTTACAAGCAAAAAATCATTAGATGAAATAGAGAAGTGATCCTCACACTTATCTGGAAAATTTGAGCAGGAGTCCATGACTAGGAGCAAACAATTCCCATACTATAAAGCCTATCACAGTATTTTTACAGACCAGGAGCCTTGGTATGATTTATTTTTAGACTACTTTTTCTGCAAGAAGACAAAGACAATTCCGTTTCGGTGATTCTATGGCGTCATGTTAGCTTCTTGTGATTGGTCATTGGGCTCCTTCAGGAGTCTCATCAGCGGGAAATTCAATCTAAAGATAAATCGCAGTCTGTGAAAACGCTAAGACAGGACTATAGGGCTTTTTTTATTCACTCCTACTTATGGGCTACTGATTTAAGGAATAGCCTGTTATAGACAATTATACCACCTATTTGGTGGCTCCAAAGGGATTCGTCTATAACCCGCTTTTCAAATAGTTCATTTCATTCATTGAGTCCTTCACCGGAACAGATGAGCCCAACAAATAGACCTGCTCCCAACTGAGTGGCTTCAAAGCTCAGTTGGTAGAGCATTGCACCGGGCATCGCAGAGGTCATGGGTTCAAATCCCACTGAAGCCGCCTATGCACATCTATAATTAGAGACTGACCATAATGCTTAAATTGTCCAGATAAGTGTGAAGATCACTTCCCTCTTTCGTCTAAAGATTTTTCTCCTTGTAACTTTGCAAAATGAGGAGTGGTCCACAGGGGTGGTCCATGGACCTGGGGTCCATGTTTTGTATACGTCCCCTCAGGCTGGTAGTCCCTGGTTCAATTTCTCGGCTGCACTTGTAAATAGCCAACTGGTTTGCCTCCGGCCGGTTGGGATTCTTAACAGTTGTTGTTGTTGTTGTGTCCTTTGTCTCCACGCAATTATATCCTTTGTCAAGATGTTCCTGATGACCTTAAAAATCATATGGCTGGTGCATAATAACCATTTAGTAGTGGTGTTTGAATTTTTTGTACCATGGCCAATTTATAAGCCATCTTCCGTACTTTGTTAAGTTGCCCTAAACACCCTTAAACCTATGGCCGATGCTGGCTATTGAAGACACTAAAAGACAGAGATGATACCGGTAATTGAGCTAAATACTGTTTGATTGCATCTGATGTCACAGCAGCCACGTTGGTGAAAAGAACAAAAAAAAAAAGCCTTTTGGGAATTCGACTTTATTATTTTGCAAAACTTGAGCTGCATTTTTCTATAGTTCTGGCCCCAAGATAGCCATCTTATCACGTGAGTGCAATCAAGAATCAAGTTAAATTTATTTCATGTTGTGTAACTAAATGTCACTTCTCCACATTCTTTGACTCCTTCTGGGATTTTTTTCTTCGTGTGTTGTTCAAGAAAAATACTCCCTTACGCTAATTTGATGGGGCTGGACAATCTGCGAGCCAGCGAGTTATGCGAGCCATGCAAATTTCACATTTAAGTCTAAGCACCCACTTCAAATAGGAGGGGGACATGGGGGGCCCTAAACACCGCAACACCGCAAAAAAAATTAACGAACACCGCATCACCGCAAGAAAAGTCGACGAAACACCGTCACCGCAACAATTATTTTTAGCTACATGATTTTAACGTCTACACTTGACATAACATGTTTATACCTAAACAATTTTCCACAAAATAAACACAACAAAATGTACTCTTGTCAATGCATGCCTACGCGTCGATACTGTTGATACCAGTAAACTTACTCGGAGAGGTCGTTTGTATGAAGTTCCATGAACATTACTGAGAAGTTGACCCGAAAAGCTGCCAAGCGATAAAACAACATTTCCAGAGTGTGCAGCGTCCTCTTAGTAACAAGTATTGTTACATCAATAAACTTCGGCGTTCAGTTTCTTTGATCTCTAGAGTATTTTGAAAGATTCATATTGCATTAAAATTATATTACACGTGCTTGTCATAAATTATCACGGATTAACGAAGTTTACGTGCTGAATTTACAAGAAACCACAGCACCGCAAATGATTTCATTTCACCGAACACCGTAGCTTGAGAAACACAAACATCGCACACCGTTGGGTTTGCGATCACCGCAACACCGCAAATTGAGATTTTATTCACCGCATCACCGCATTGAAAAAACCATCAACACCGCAACACCGCAAATCCCCATGTCCCCCTCAAATAGCGCTGATAAACTGTTATGAAGTGTAAGCACCCATTTTTAATGGTTAGCTTTCAATAACTGTGTGATTCGCATGTTGACTCGCAATCTTGGGTCGTATGACTCGTAGTCATGGCTTGCATGCCCGTAGTTACTAAAATAAGGAATGACCTACAATGACCTACAATGATCTACAATGACCTACAATGACCTACTACAATGACTCACAATGATCTACAATGACCTGCAATGACTTACAGTGATCTACAATGACCTACATTGAGGTACATTATAAGCTAAAAATATTAGCTAATGAGCTACAATGAGCTACAATGAGCTACAATGACCTAAAGTGATCTATAATAACCTGCAGTGATCTACAATGACCGATAATGAGCTACAATGGCCTACTTATTGGCTTACAATCAAAGAGAAAGACAAACGAGGATCAGGGTGAAGAGTTTGGTAAGCAGGAAACATCCATAGCGCGTTGTCATGCAACGGTTTTAGTCCATTGGATGACAGCCCAAATGACGACAGCAATTACGCATGTGGCCTTGAAGGCAGAAACAAACTGCAAAAAAAGACCCTTGCATGGTTTTCTTTTGTTTTAAAGCTAAAATGAAAATGTACAAAATTAATATCAAGGCTTTGCTTGGCAACGATAAAATCTTAATTAGAGCAGGAAAAAATGAAGAGAAGATTATATGCAAGTTATTCTTTCCACAATGTTTTCTTTGGTTCAGAGTGCACAATGAAAATTTTCAACTTGCTCAGCAACGAGGTTTTGATTGGTTGAAAGCGCAGAGTGGAATGTTTTTAACCTTTGTACTGCAAACATACTGCAGTGCCCTCAAAGCTGCAAATTATCTTTTACCTTAGCTAATTACAGGTCATTAGCTAATTTTAGCACCTAATGTACCTCATTGTAGGTCATTGTAGATCATTTATTGCACGTCATAGCTCATTGTAGGTCTCTGTAGCTCATTGTAGGTCATTGTAGATCACTGTATATCATTGTAGCTCTTTGTAGGTCATTGTAGATCTTTGTAGCTCATTGTAGTAGCTCATTGTAGGTCATTGTAGCTCATTGCATTTGTAGGTCATTGTAAATCATTGTAGGCCATTGTAGATCATTGTAGATCGTTGTAGGTCATTGTAGATCGTTATAGGTCATTCCTTGTTTTAGTTACTACGCTCGCATGCCTCGCTGGCTCACACATTGTCCAAACTCTAATTTGATCGTCCTTTCGTGTAGCTTACCATCTTTGCAAATTCTTCATTCTCGACGTACTTTTTCAGCCAATGTGCAAGATATTCTATCGGGTCAACAGGCCTTTTTTCAGCTATTTCAGTCAGGCCAGCAGCTAAAGCGTTTCCCACGTGTTTTTTGAGGTATTCTGAGTCCATCTAATCGTGTTTAAAGCAACGAAATATGAGCGCAGCCTGTACAAAACACATACACCCGAGGACCTGAGAACATTAAAAGATTTCTAGTTACCATGGCTTCGCAGTACCACAGGTACCCCAAGCTAACAATGAATTTGAGCATCACGATCAGTTAAAATTATAAGCGTTTGTATGGAAATGTGCAAACGTGTTTGGGAGGCGAAATTGAAGAACACAAATCGAGCAAAAATGCAGTACTTTGTCTTCTCGATACCTTATCAGTGTTTTTGTGGCGTACTGTGGCCATTTCAAAGCTATTCCAGTTGGAAAGTTCGCTGTTTTCTCTCTCTATATTTTAATGAGAGAGAAACGGTAGAACTAAAACTCGCTAGAAGCACGCTGAAACAGCCAGAAATGCTAAGAACACACCATAACTAAGAAATTCTAGTGTATTTTTATTTCTCTTTTAATGCACTAAATATTAAAATGTTTATATTAAATTTATGTAACGCAACGATTCAACGTGAGCTTGGGGTACCTATGGTAGTAACCGCTGACTTAATTTATCGGGTGTTTAAGAATGAGTTTGTAGAAGCACCGGAAACAGAAATGAAAGAAAAAACACACTAACACACAAAAAGTGTCCTCTCACTAACACGTCGAAACAAGTATTGGTAGTCAGACTAATAGATGAGAAAGGACAGTTTGAAGCTGTTTACAAAAGGAGGTGTGCGTCAACCCAGTCTTGTCTCTCTGGGATAAGAGAATGGGAGCATGGAAAGGAGGGGTCAGCATAATTTGACGTCATTTTAGGAGAAGGTAAGGGGCGGGGGTGGAGTACTAAGGTAATGGTCGAGAGACAGGACATCATCGTCAGGACCAGGTTCTGTGGGTTGACAGTGAATTAACACATTACTTGAGTTGACTGGTAATTTGATTTCTGAAATAAAAGTCTTCAGCCTATTCCAGGCTACCAGATAGTCAGGAAAGCAAAAAAAAACCTGCATGCGATAAACAAGTGGGGGCTTGGGTCAAGGCATTTGACATTTTGACATGCAAAAGGTTTTTTGCAAAGTGGGCAGAATTAAGAATTTAAAGAGATGTTTTACGGGGTCTCCCGCCTTGCCTCGACTGACACTGCTAGTAGAACCTTTCAGAACTTTATTAACATAATAACACAGCTGACTTTCTTGCTGCTTAAATATTTCCTAACAAATGTTCCATTATCCTGCATAAGCATTATTCATTTGATGATTTAATAGCTAGAAATATTTCCAACACTTGCAAGGTTTTGACTTTTAGGGCCCATTCGATTGACCCTATTTCGGAATAAGAATACGTGGAGTGATGATTAAAACAGTATGTTTGGTACGTTTCGAAGCAGCAAGGATAATAAAAATATGTTTGAAATAGTATTTTAGCAGGTGTTTGATAATTTTAAAGTGAATCTCTGTAAAAACGAAGGATTTCTAACTTATATTCCATGTATTTCTATTCCGGAATACGGTCAATTGAACACACCCTTAGTTTATTAGGCTGCGACAAACATTTTGGTAGTTCAAGGTAGAAAACTATTTACAAATAAGAGATATTTAATTCTCATCAAATAAAGGTGCCATTAGTGCACAAAAATAGCCAGAAATTAAATATTTTTACTTATATATATACAGTATAAATATTTAAGCTTGAATGGGAATAAGGAACTGCCAGGATTTGAGGAAGAAAGCAAAGTAATGCACAGTCACAGATCCAGGCACAGGTCCAGTTTTCATTGTGCTACCAAAATTGATTTTATCCTGTCAGATGACTGACATCACAAAAATGGCATTCTAGAGGAAAGAAAGATGTGAGTTATACATATCAAGCTGTTCTTAGACTGCCAGCAGTCCCTCTCTGCCCATTCTCCACCAGCTTTTTGCCTCGCTTGCATGGCTAAAGCACTTACCGGTAGACAGGACTGCTAGCAGCCTAAGTTGGTCTTCCTTGCAGCCTCCCAAACCAAAGGTATGGATGTTTACACCCCTCATTCCCATAGAAGACTTCAGCATAAAAGGGTGCAAAGTTTTAAAAATTAAATAAAAGTACATATAAAAGGCTGCAAAAAAGACCAACATCAAGCCAGACTTGGCTTTTAAAGGGGAACTGAAGGCAAAAAAATAAGCATTTTTATTTACACTTAATTAAGACCATGCACAATAATGTTTTCAACTTTTTTCTGGCGTATTCGTTGTTTTTCCACCTAAAATGTTTTGTATTCCGATTTTCATTCATCAGCATTGCAGCTCAGAATGGAGGAGTCAGCGGTCCTTTTTGTAGCTTACGACGCATGATATGGGGAAGACATGCAAGAGCGCCCCACATAGAAGCAGTGTTTTTGACTGATGTTTGTTGTGAGTATTGAGTCCGCGAAGAAATAGCAAAACAACTAAGAAACTATTCACAGCAGCACTTGTTTCTCTTGATTACAAAATCTCTGTTCCCCATATCATATGTCACAGCAGGGTGCTGATTTAGTTTTTGAGCCCACACTGAAAAGGCAGAAACAGCGGGAAAAGCCCAACCTCGAGTGTAATTTTCTCGCAAAAAACAGAAAACGAGAAGAAATAATCCCACACACTTAACTTTACTTATGCTAGGCTTTCCAAAAACAATGTTGGAAAAATTGCTGATTTTGGCCTTCAGTTCTCCTTTAATAACAGGTGTAAAAGATGCTTTTGAACAGAATCATGCAATGTTAAATCTTATATTTTTCAACAAGCTGTGTTCTTTTGACACCTGCTGTGAATGGTGTTTTCCCCATAGTCTCAGGGGAATAACTATGGAAGTGATGTTATCTTTCGAGCCATACTGCAAAGCACATGAGGTCAGCTCATTGGAAGCACACTGGGCATCTGGACAAGTCTGTACAATATCAGTTATCTCCTTGTCAGACATGACACTTGACACACCATCAGTGTGTAACACAATAAAACTATCAGTTTGATGGTCCACTTTAATATGCTGTGTTTCAGGTGTTGCAATGACACCAAAAGGCTTTAGATGGAAGTCTCCAATTGAACGTGTCATTGCTAGTCTACCATTAACCTTGGCACCAAAACTCCAATCGATCCATCCATTAAATGATTTTATTCTCTGCTCTTCCTCTTCCCTCGCAGGGTGATGAGGATTTGTCAAGGGTACTGGATCACCCATTCTGCAAATCAAGGCACCACTGTCTCCAACACTTGCTACAGCAAGATCTGTACCATCTCTTAGGAGTGCAACTGTAGCTGTAGTGCCACAATGAAGGACATTATTTCTTTGGTCTGGAAAAAACAAAACAAAACAAAACAAAAATCAGGCCTCTGTGTGTGGTCTGTGAGCAAGCTCTCTCATGGGGGAGGATTGGGGGGTTGGAAGAAAGATTCGCTTTCCTTTCCCACCCCTCCCAAACTAGTTCAGGTTAAACTGCAGTAACGTCTTCCTTTGTTTTGTCCACCAGCATTTCACCACTGCCATATGTCACTAAAAATCAACTTTTAGGGAATTATTAGAACAGTATTGTATACAAAAATACAAAATTTGGCAATGGAAGTGTACCATCAGTGTTATTCCATATCAATTATTATTCTCAGTTATGTACGCTCAAATAATGGAGAGCATCGTTTTCAGTCAAATGAGAATAAGTGGTTCCATATTCTGAAATTTACGAAACTAATTTTGTAGTCAAGAAGCTTGTTGTGCACCATGGATTTTATGATTGTGAGTATAATTAATTGGAAAAAAGGTTTAATGACAACCCGATCAAGCCAATCATATCCTAGATTGGGTTCGACAATTACATTGCTTGACAGCGCAGCAAACAACTAAACAACAAAGTCATTATACAACTTGGATCAAATCTTAATCTCAAAAGCAAATTAGGCCCGACATCCAGGGCCTAAACATTGAAAACCTGGAAAGAGTATTCCGTGGAATCACATTCATTCATCTCAAATTAAAGTCTTTTTCTCTATCGGTGTTAGCTGCCTTGTTCCCTTGTCAATGCGAGGGGTCATGCGAGGCATCCGAAGAATGATATGATAATATCAATTTTCAACACATTGGAGGGCAACCGACCGTAGCTAGGCGATATTAAATTCACTAACTCCTGGGGTTTGGTTGGAAACAGAAAAAAATGGAATAGTGAACAAACAACTATTCACCACCACTGACAACCAGACAGGAGTATGAAATGTTCATAAACTGATAACCCCGCGCGTTTCTCCCTTTGGTGATATCGAACCATTTATCATCTGGGACGAGATTCTCAACTTAAGCTTACCTCTCTCAGTTAGAAACAAACAATACTCCTCCAAATCACTATTGCACTTCAAAAATGCGTTGATAAGTACGTTCTCCATGTTTTTATCGTAGCTGTAAAAGTGTTTCACACATTCATGCAAATGCTCGCGAACGAACTCAACAGACGCCGAACCACCATGTCCGTCAAAGACAGCGAAGTAGTACAAGTCTGGTTCAAGTTGTATTACTTTAACGTCGTCCTCGTTTGTTTCTCTTAGTCCTATATAAGAGCTTGTGCCAACGTCATCCACTGTAACATTATGAAGAAACGATCTGGCCTCTGCTCTGTGCCAAGCGCCCAAATCATCGAAGGGGTTCGAGGGAAGATGTTCTCGACCACTATCGCTCCATAATCGCAGTGCCGTCGGTGTGATACATTCACTGGCGAAATAACGAGGGTATCTTTTCAAAATTGAAACAATTTTTAAGACATCTTTTCTTTCAACAACTTTGGGTAGTAGGCGGGCTCCAAGTTGGGCAAAACTCGAAAATTTTCGACAAAACATAGGGAAGTATTTTCCCCTTTGTTACTACGGAGTTATGAAGTCCATTGAAAAAATATTGATGCAAATGACGATGTGAAAGCGCGAGAATGTTTTGGAGGGAATGTTATGAGACGCCTTATGATTGGCTATTGATAGAACGCACGTCTTAATTGGACCAAATTGGGTACAGCGCCCACTACACGCCTCCGTGCTCTCTTCCTCGTACGAAGTCTGATGCAATCATGACTGACACGAAGTTGTCACCTTGTCATCACATGTCACGATCAATGCAAATATTTTCGGAAAGGAGATTATTTAGTGACGTCAAAGTATCAGATATAAGGAAATGAGGCAGGCGATTGTTGCACGTACGATTCACAAAGCGAGCGAAACGAAAAAAACTAGTATAATTTACAGTATTACTGCTGGGTCACTGCTTGATGGACAGAATAAAGTCAAAGCGATAAAAATGCGTCGAAACGTTGAAGAAATAGACGGCATATTACATGGCCGCTTGAGGATACGAATTTTATCTTCTCGTGCTTTCTCTCATGAGTGAGCGAAGCGAAAGAGGGAGAGATGCTTTCAGCACGAGAAGATAAAATTCGTATCCCCAAGCGGTTATGCAATGTTCTGTTTATTATATAGATATTGATGAAATGTCTAGATTTGAAACAACTTGTCTTTACTCGATTAAGAAAATAAAACAAACAGCGGTGATAAACATTGTATTCCAACGCATTTTTTATAAAACTTGACGTTTCGTATGCTAGTCAACATACATTTTCAAAAGTGACCGTTATAATATTTGAAAACTATATATATATATATATATATATATATCGTAAACATTAGGGGTCTGGAACCTAGACTGAGAAAAGTGATGTCTGGACATAATGAGGAGTAATAGCTAAAACAGCAATAACTAGGCTACTAATATTGACATTAAGGGAAGGCTTTAGCTCTTGAATGAACAAAGTTTTCAAATATTATAACGGTCACTTTTGAAAATGTATGTTGACTAGCATACGAAACGTCAAGTTTTATAAAAAATGCGTCGGAATACAATGTTTCACCGCTGTTTGTGTTATTTTCTTAATCAAGCTACGATGGCCTAAGAACCAGAGTTTATACGATATTGTTTTTACTCATTTTCGAAGTGATGTAAAAGTGGTCACCAACCGCTAAAACATGCATGTTGTGTAACATGATATAAAATATATGAAAAGCAAATCACGATAATGTGGAATTTTGCAATAAAAATGTTAATTTAGTAGAGCAGAATTATACTGAAGCATAAGAAGACGAAGCTCGCGTTTTATTGGCTAATCGTGTTCGTTACCATGACGACACCTATATTCTCACATGTGAAAGATAAAAATGACATGTTCACTGCGCGCGGTGAAGATATGATTTTTTAGTAAAAGGAGAAATCCTGGTATTTCATCAGTATCTATATAATAAATCCTGGTTTTTGATCAGTATCTATATAATAAATCCTTGTATTTCATCAATATCCATATAATAAGACGCTTTACACGCGGTTACGTTGGAAACATTCATTATACAAAAATGCACTGTTTTGAATTCACCTGTGCCCGTCTATAGGGAAGATATCGTTGACGTCACCTATTGTCATTAATGTGCAAACCAGAGCCTCATTGGCTCATTTGGCTGTCGAAACTGTGGTTGGCAAATTTGTATAACAAAAGTAATGTTTGTAAACAGATATCTTCCCTATAGCTTTTCCTGCCTTTCGCGCTATAAAAAAAACCGAAGTTCGCGTTGTTAACTTGCTTGCTACCATTTTTGGCGACCAAAGCATTAAGGGTTTTAGAGAAAAAGGTAAATGAAACATAGGTATCAAAAACTGTGTTTAGCCACCTTAAAAAGGGTCAAAAATTCATCAGGCCGTTACCACAAAATAGATGCAAAAATAACGCTGACATGAATTAACAAATCCTCCGTTGCAGGATAGTAACATCCATACGACCCTAAACTAAGCACACACAAATGAAGACTCGTTCTCAACGAATGTCATGTATGTATTTATCGTAAGGTAGTTATGCCAAAATTGTTTAAATTTTGAAAGTTTCTTTGGTTTGTGCGGTAAGCGTTTCCAGACAGTTCAGTGCACCCCTATAACTGAAACTTTTTTTCAAATAGTTTATTGCTGTTGTACAGCCTGACTCATTTCGCAGAGAAGACATGGACCTAAGACATCCAGGATCCAATTCATTGCATATATTGACGACGTAACGGGCTAACGCTCACATGGTTCATATGGGGTAGAAACTTAGCACTTCACATTACACTCTAATCAGTCAAGTCTGTTCAAATATATAAGTGCTACACGTGCAAGGTTTGCAAAAACGTAATCCTTCCTTGTACTTGCACATGTTCATTGCAGTGACTTTAAAATCTTTAGTTCCCACGGCCTGCTCCCTTCTAACCTTGTAGCTCAGTCGGTAGAGCAGCGGTGATCTAACTCGAAGGTCGTGGGTTCAATTCCCACCCTGCTCAGAGTTTTTCTCTGTCCTTGTGTGGGCCATTTCCATTAGTAGGGCTAACGCTCACATGGTTCATATGGGGTAGAAACTTAGCACTTCACATTACACTCTAATCAGTTAAGTCTGTTCAAATATAAGTGCTAGACGGCCAACGTTTGCAAAAACGTAATCCTTCCTTGTATCTCGAATGTATGTCGATTTGGATGTCCTTTGAAGACGCGTAGATGAACAATGAATTAAGAAATTTTGTACGCCTGGTTGAGCCTGAATATCATAAAACCGAATTTATGTTGATTGGCTCTAGCCAAAGACAACAACTAATGAACAATTGACCTGGAAAAAACAAGTGGATGAAATTTCCAAACGCGAGATCCCAGTTCCGGTATTAGTGCGATCCTTTAAACACTTAGACAAGTTCGTTTAAGATCTACGATTCCCTTATTCAGCCACCGGAATTTTGATTACTGCTGTACAGTTTGGGATAGCACAAATGGTCAATTAACTGAAAAACTTCAGCTAACCTCAAAATCGGGTTGCCACGCGAGTCATCACTAAATCGAACTACTAGAGCTACCGTAGCTCCTCTACTCTTCTCGAAGGCTCGAGCTATCGTTGACGCGTGGGAAAAGCTCATCCGGTGTCACAACGGATGTAAACCCCCCGGTCCAAGGGCCGAAAGTCCCGAAAACTTTTCGGGTCCGAAAAGCCATTTATGAATTTGCCAACCGCTTGTTTTGGAAAGCCGATCTTTTAACATGTTTTCAAGGTGACAAAAAGAAAAATGGCTGTGAAGTTTGATGACTTAAGTCCTCCCCGTTCTTGAGATACAAACGGAATTGTCACACCCGAAAATGACCCGTAAAGTTTCGGGACAATCGAGAAATGAGGGTCCCAATGGGGTGGTGGCCTTTACGGTTATCGGCTAAAATTTTGGCTCTTTTACGGCTATCGGTTAATTTTTTTCAGTTACGGTTAACAAAAAAATTAAAAATCAATTTCTTTTGTTTCAAAGAATTAAATATTAATAACCCTGTATTTTTTGTATCTTTAAGCAAAATAAAGGTCTTGGGATCATCTCTGGATGAAATAAGTTATTTGATAGATCATACTTTTAAGTATTTCACTTCTGATACTATTTTACCCGTAGAAATGTCAACGGTTACTTTTACAAATCTAGGGAACAGTTTCTTTTACGGTTAACTTGTTTTCACCCTATTTACGACTAACGGTTAAAATTTTTCAATTTTTACGGCTATCGACTAAATTTTTGGACGTTTTACGCCTATCGGTTAACCCCATTAAGACCCTCAGAAATGGGCCCCAGATCCGCTATCGGATTTGGACACCTCGGTTCAGATCCGCTAGCGGATATGGACCCCCTGTCGCGGATTTGCTCCCCCCCCCCCCCCCCCCCCACTGAAAATAAGCGTTCTTTTGATTAACGTAATAAAATTCCCTTGCAAATTGTTTTTAATTGAAAAAAACTTTTATTGAATTTTCGCCTTATTGAAAGTTAATGCGAGAATTCATGACTGGAAAAGTTTGGCCATAACTGAAGGGAAACTCTTTTCAAGCCTCGTTGTCAAGTAAACTTTTAACAATGTGTTTTCCAACCAAGTGGTGCTACTTCAAAAAGTGGCATTTCCTTTGCTAATGCCCCCACCCATTGAAATTATCAAATAGAAGAAAATAAACTCTGAAAGAAACAGCGCTTTACGAAAAGGCCACAGCGCGTGATGTGGAGTTAACCTTTCCGATACAAGCAGGTAGCGTAACCCTACTGCTAAGGTTACCCTAACAGGAGGGTCAAAGATAGCCCTGGTTTACAAGCAAAATTTCATAGGTAGGGTTACCCTAACACCCATGCAGGACAACTTTGCGTGCTTGGTAACCGCCAGCGTCGCAAACACAATGGAAACCGCTAAAAAGTTGTCCAGGGTAGGCGAGTTCTCCCTAGCAGAGCGTTTACAAGGCAGCTAGGGTAACCCTAGCACTTAGATAGGGTTACCCTAGTGCCAGGGTAACGCTAGCTACCTTGCAAACACGTCGATGAAAAAAAGAAGAAATGTGTGAGTGCTAGGGTAACCCTCTTGCGCGCTAGGATAACCCTAGCCCCTACCTGCTTGTAATCGGGGCCTAAATCACGCACTAGGAACTCATTGAATTGCCCGTTAATTTTTGAATCACGTGTAGAAAAGCACATGCTGTGGCCTTTTCGTAAAGCGCTGTTTCTTTCATAGTTCTTTCTCTTCCATTTGATAGTTTGAATTGGTGGAGCTTTAGCAAAAGAGCGGCCACTTTTTGAAGTAGCACCACTTGGTTGGAAAACGCATTGTTACTGAAGTTTACTTGCCTTTGAAGCTTCAGAAGATTTTTCCTTTTTTATGACCAAACTTTTCCAGTCATGAATTCTGGCATTAATTTTCAATAAGGTAAAAGTTTTTTTACAATTAAAAACAATTTGCAAGGGAATTTTATTACCTTAATCAAAAGAACGCTTATTTTCAGGGGGAGGGGGTTCGAAATCCGCTACAGGGGGTCCATATCCGCTGGACCGGGGGACCGCTGGACCGGAGGTTCAAATCCGCTGTGACACCCTCTTGGCGTAGAACTCCCAGCACAAGGCTTACACAATCTCCGACTCCAGTGTATCTCAATCATGTTTTCTACACCGATACTTTGTAGCAATTACGGTCTTGACAAACAAACACGGCTTACTCTGCCTAAGCCAAGAACAGTGACTTATACCTGAAGTTTTTCCTATAGCATGCCGCTTCAAGTTTATGGAACTCCCTGCCTCAGGGTATTAATTAGGCAATTGCAATGTACTCCCTGGGGGCCTTTAAAAAGAAGACCAAAGCCTATAGTTTTCTTCCGGAATTCCCGGGGCTCTCACACGGCAATCATGTAAATCAGTAACTTTTTTTAGCATGATTTTTAGTAATTTGTTCTGCTGCTGATTTTCCCTGTATAAATAAAACTATAATATAAACAAATACCCCACATGAAAGTACCCTCCCAAGATATCCAAACATGATTTCTGGCCAATATATCCGGATGCCAATAAAAATATCTCCCATACTTCAGCACCTGATTCGTTTTTGTCTTTTTTCCGTCGTATCTTTTGAGCAATTCCATGCATGAGAGGAGAGAGTACTTCTCAGGATATCAAACAAAAATTACATTAGCATGTTTTTTCAGTGATACCTCGGCAAGATGAATCAGATGCCTCGACCTTGATTATTTCGGTTATAACAAAGACCGACATCAATTTTTTTAAATTCACCGTTCAAGATAAAAATCAACTCTTGAGGCCTTGGCCATCAATGCTCGTTACTTGAGATGCTCTACATTTCTCGATGAATTGGCTTTCCTGTAGGTTTTCAGAATTAACTGCTGCTTTCAGCTTAGTTAATTAATCACAGAATGGCATGTTCAAGATAGTAATACGTTGCATAATAATAAGCGAACGCAAGAGCCACAAACCGTGCTCTTGACGAATGATCCTACGTACGTCATGTATATTGAATGTATTAATGACGTTAAAAACGTAAAAACAGTTTTGCGGTACTTAATTCGCATGCTTTAATTCGGTCGCTTTTCATGGCGGAGTTACGCATGAAAACGAGAAATCCAAGACTATATCTGCGCTTCTGATTACGCACTCCTCCACAATTGTTAGCATAGCGTCATCTGAAGAACGAATCAAAAGACAATAGTTGATATTGTTCAGTAGTATTGACATGCAAACAAAGTCCTTGGAGTTCTTTGTTTTCATTTTAAGGTTTAGCTGATTAGCTAATCTGCTAAACCTTAAAATGAAAACAAAGAACTAGATCTCAGTCCCGGATCCAAGCTTCATAACCAGCAGGATTTGTCAACAGTTTCTCGGTTGCATATTTTGAGAGTTTAATGCCTTTCCTTCCAGCAAAACTACTTGAAAGGGTCAACGGAGAAGAAATTGCATTTTGCGACGTGGAACACTAGGAGAAAGAACCACGTCCCCCCCCAAGTGCGAGTCCTTTCACAGACCGTTCCACGCCGACACCGTCCCAGGGGGGATGCATATGCATATGCATGAAGCCTGTCTTCCGATTTGCCTCTCTTAATAATCTTACACTCTGTTTTCCTTTATTAATTCAAAACAACACAACTGTGTTCTACAGTTTAAGATTAATTTCCAAGCAAGCTACTTTTACAAGGCGCTAGCATCTGGCAGAGTGGCAGGGCGGTTTCTCTCGCTCCAATTCCCCTCGGCTTTGGCGCAACCGCCATCTTCGACGAACTGAATCTATAAATAGCGTGGTAAATGCAATTAGAAACATGAGGAGCGAGTGTTGAGAAAAATGTCTGAGACTTTAGGGTTTTTTTCTCTTATCATATTAACTTCTCGATTTCTTCACCTCTCATTTTCAGATGGCACAGCGTTCACACCACAACCTCCAAATGATAGTCGAGATCAATCAGTTTCCATTTCAAACGTTATCAGAGATCAAGCTCAAGAGTAGAGTCAATGTGATCCACCGTTTAATTAAGGGAAAATTGGACCCTCTTTAGTTAGTTGAGACAACGAAAATCCCGGAAATAAGGAATTAAAATGAAAATCCAAAACATTTCGGAAGATGCACGCCCCGTTCTCTTGGAAGGGTCTAGGAGTCTAACGGATCCAATAAAAGAAACAAACGTTTGATGGACACCAGTAGTCGAGATCTCTTCAGTTGCTTAAAATATCTACTTTCATAGATCAAAGGCTAATTAGTAAGATTAAGGATAGCGGGCCAGAAAGGGTTGCAATGCAATAGTCTGAAGCGAGGTTGACTCTTTGCTCGAGGAAAAAAAAACTCTCTTTTGTTTCTTATAATAAGATTGCGGTTTTTGTGCTGCATGAATTCCAGTCCAGTGGGGAAACGCGCCCACAATTTGCATGTAAAATTAATTGGTTTAAAGGGCAATTCAATTGAGATTTTCGATCTGAAAAAGGTATTCTTTATTTAGAAATTGATATTGCAGTTTCTTGATTTCCGGGCATAATTCTTAACAATTCACTCCCGATATAATAAGGCCCTTGAACTTCTATTTTTCTTTTAGGGATTTTGATAAATAAAATGGCGTCCACGAGAGGTTAATTTTTTTTAGACGTAAAAGTATTTTTGATTAATCATTACAATTAAATTAGTGGCAATTGTTTCGTCGCTATTCATTAGCCTTATTTGGAAAGTTCTTACTCAAGCGGGAAGCTTCGAAGTTGTGATTGGCTCCTTTTGAAAAACTACCTTCTGATTGGTTGGTTTGCTTTCAAATTGATCTGGTAATTTTTGGCGCTCGTCGTCTGTTTGCGCGTCACAAATTTGCGAAAGAGTCGAAATGGTAAGTTGCGGGGGTTTTCTATCCGCTTCCATCCGCTGTTTTCGGGCCGATTTTGCAGTATTTTTAAGCAACTTAGAAGCATCGCTCTTTCAAGTTCAGATTTATGTTAAATACAAACCGTTTTCATGGCACACGGATCATATTTTTTACGCTGAATATTTTGGTTGTTTGATCTTCAGGCAGGCGGAAAAGCTGGCAAGGATTCCAAGGCAAAGGCAAAAGCTGTTTCACGTTCGGCGAGAGCAGGACTTCAGGTACGTCGGCGAAAACCACTGGAAAGAGTTAACAAGTTTTTTTCCTAGGCATTCGCTCGGTAATATCGCTATATTTTCCCTTTGCAGTTCCCAGTCGGTCGTATTCACAGACATTTGAAAAACCGAACAACAAGCCATGGCCGCGTCGGAGCTACAGCGGCTGTATACAGTGCGGCTATTCTTGAGTATTTAACTGCAGAGGTAAGTAAACCAGATCCCTTTCCTGTAAAGATGGCTAATTCTGGTCGCAACTGAATCCCTTCTTATAACAATAACGTTCTCTGCGATTTTTGTAAAGTTTGAGGTGAGGCGGTGAATATTTGTCATGCGATGATTTTCTTGAATTTCATTATTTTAAACCGTTTTCGCCGATTGGAAAACCTTATAGATCGCAATTTCACTCTTTCTTGCAATGGTTTGTATAAATTTGACTTCAGATCGCTTCAAAAAATCGTTGAGCGTGATTACGCGAGTAACGACACTTCCCGCCATATTTAAAATTCGTAAATTTTGGGGACTTGTACGTTTCTTTGAAAGACACATCGCCACTTTAAGTTTAACCAGTTTAGTGGTTTTCCCTGAAAATTGTAAACGTTAAAGTTTTGTGATTGACTTGACGATTGCCTTAGATCAAGATAATTTTTTTACATTTCCTTTTACTGTGTCACGAGCGAAGGGATACTAATGTCACCACAAGCTGGCATGCACGAAAAATCTCCAAGAGTTTTTGTTTTCTCAGGTGCTCGAGTTGGCTGGAAATGCCTCTAAGGATCTGAAAGTGAAACGTATTACCCCTCGCCATCTTCAACTTGCGATCAGAGGCGACGAAGAGCTTGACTCGCTTATCAAAGCGACTATCGCCGGCGGTGGTACGTAATATTTCATACTGAGATTACTGTTTTTATCTAATCTGCAAGAAATAACAGTTTTAGTCTAAGAAAAAGGCTCTGAATACTTTAGTTCAGGCAACTATAGTCGCCCAGTGAATGCCCAAAGCATGAAACTGGCCTGAATTCACCATGATTAACGAATAATTCATTAATACCGAATCAAATAAAGCACTGGTAGTAATGATACACACTTAAAGAAATTTCGAGAATCAAGTGACTTAAACGTGATTACCTGCTTGGACAAACACACTGGATTGTTTTTGTTCTTCTTGGTCAAGGTAGAATTTTGTTATATTGTTCTCAGGCAGTGTTTTAGTTTTTAGAATGGGTGACTTGTTATGAAGTGGTTGTTCTGTTCGATAATTTCTCAGTAAAGCGTAAACCTCAGTCATCTGAGGAAAACATCTGTTTTCTTCATAAGCTTGCTTTGACAGTCGTCCTTGTTGTTAGTGGTAGCAGGCATTTGATTCATGTGTGGGAAAGACAGGTTTCATCCTGGGATGATGCCACAGTCTGCTTTGCAATTTTCTTGGACAATGTGAAGCAGTTTTTTTTTTGTTCAGGGCAAATGAATGCCATGACTTCTAACTTTGAGAATACTGGATTTGTTAATTTGTGACTGATTAATCTTAGCAAATGTCAATGCTACTGATCTCATTCATAAGCAGAAATGACCAATTAATTCTGGTAAAATTAATCGCCTTGAAATTAACAAAAATTGTTGCATTTTCCCAAAATTTAGTCGCAAAATTGTCGTGCTGCATTGTGTTGTCAGTGGTGTAGCAAAGCAAAACACAATGCTTGTGTTGAAAGAAACCGCTGAAAAGGGCGAATGATATCGAAGGAATAGAGTTGTGCACGTAACATCGCAGCAAAATTACACTATCTTCAGGTTGAAAGAAAACTCAAGACGAGAAACAAAATTGTCATTCTTCATTTATTTTAGTAAAAAGAGCAGCAAAGCGGCAACTGCTTACCTTTTTGTTTCGAAAGAGCAAAGATGAAAACAAGTCGCAAATTTGCGGCTTCTCCAGATATTTTAGTTGCAAAGGGAAAAAATTCAGTCGCAAATGCGACTGTATTGGTCGCAATTTCAGGCCCTGTTAATGGCCAACACTTCTGGTGCTAGTGGAAACCACTGGAGGTTCAATAAGTACCAACAGGCAAGAAAATTCATTGGCTACTTTACTCAGAGAAGGCAGCAACTTTTTTCCCTAAATTGAAGTAATTATAGACATTCTTTCTGGCCTAAGATTAAAATTGTCATTTTGACAATGACAACAGTCTTTTACTCAAAACAGCCACCAACGTCAAATTTTATTGAAACCTCATGGGCAATCAGAACTGACAAAAGCAGTGTGGTCAACCTTGGCTTTTTTAAT
>OX421453.1:15681535-15686535 GCA_949126865.1 Montipora capitata
CTTGGCCTCCCTGTGTTTTGTTAGAGTTCTTCTATAGTTTTGAACAGTTATTTTGATATTTTAGTTAATTCTATGACCATTCGATCAGTGCTGAAATTGCCTAAAATTGTGTGACCTAGCCCCTTTAAAGACAAACGTAGGATAAGAATTCATTTTGGCAATGACAGTGGTTGTTGTTGTCAAACAAGCCGCCAACTCCAAATTTCATTGAGACCCCCGGAATTTTCTTGTTTTGTAAAGAATTTCAAGGGGTTGGTAGAACAATCCAGTGAATAGTAATGTATACCTTGTTTCAACAACTGATGCTTGGATTACAGTTATCAGTTACACATGCCCCTCAACAACTTCATTTTTACAAGCTATATTTGGGTGCATGTCAATGCACTGTGTTGAGAGCACTCTCTTCCCAACAACGTGGCCCGGGTTTCATTCCCAGACTGGGAGTCACATGTGGGTTGAGTTTGTTTGTTCTCTGCTCTTCTCCATGAGGTTTTTCTCCTGGTACCCTGGTTTTCCCTCTCCTCAAAAACCAATGTGTGATTTGAGTCTACTTTATTTCTGTGCACTTTCCCCAATGGGCCATTTCCGAGTTCATGTCTGCCTCTTTCAAAACGAGTCTAAGTGCTTAAGTTTTTTTGATGGTAATTAGTTCTACTTTGCTAAAGAAATAGAAAACATGTACCGTGTTTCTATCGAGTTAAGAAACACGAGTGAAAGTTTGGGAGAACTAGAAATGCTGTGGGAACACGAGCCGCAGGCAAGTGTTTCAACAGCTTTTTTGAGTTCTCCCAAACTTTCACTCGTGTTTCTATAACTAAATAGAAACACGGAGTACATGTGTTCTATTTCTTTTAGAAAACAAAGCAATGAGAAAAAAACAATTGTTAACTCTAATTATCAAAATGTAAATTCTCTTTGCTCGCACTATCACTATGTCAACAGCTTGTGCTAGTTCTGTGTCTTCATTGAGTTGTAGAAACACTATTTTTAACCAATCAGTGGACTGTTTTCTAAATATGAATGAACTAATTTTCATTAAAAAAACCTTGCACTTAGACTTGCTTTGAAGAGGAGGAGGACATGAACTTGGAAATGGCCAAAAGGTGGTTTCACCTGGCATGATTGCTGCCATGTAGGTGCACAGAACAATGTTGGAAGAGTGGGAATTTGACATATAATTATCATGCAGACATGAGCCATAATAGACCTTTTTCGAATTCTCACGGCTGTACTGGATCTAGCATGTGGGCAAAGATTTGCCTGCATTAGCCTCCATTTTGTGCTAGATCCAGTTCTGCCGTGAGAATTCAAATATGGTCTCTGTGCAGCATTGCCGTCTTATCACGTGATTGAAACCATCAATTAGTGCCCCTATGCTAAACACTTGAAACTCGAAAGTTTATTAATATTATTATTGTTATTCGTATGCTGTCTTCGGTACCGCTTGTGATCCTATCTTCGTATAGGTAATCACATGATTTTCGAGTGCAATTTTGAATAAATAAGCACGTGTAAATTTTTTACAGTGTTCTTAAAATTTACGGGTGCTTATTAAATTCAAATTGCACGAAAAAAATCATGCGATTATTTGCTGATAATGTTGCGCTATTTTACTTTTCTGCAATCAACATGCAGAAAATTTATTATAACTTAAGCAAAACGAAAACACGTCAATTGCCTAGAAAAAGGGTGCGTATTTTTGTGAGAATTAAAAAACGGATTTGTGGTGTCTGATGATGGTTTTATCCCACCACGAAAATGCAAGAACTGAAAAGATCATTTGCCATGTAACCAAGATGGAGACCTGGGATAGAACAGCACAATTTAAAAAAAAGTGGCGGTGGGCTGGTGTTTTGGAACAATTCTACTAAAAGGATTACTAAGGGTTCATGGATTCTAAAAATCCGCCGGAAGCCAACATGAATAGCTCAACAATCGACAAACTGAACAGGTGACGATAAACCGTGCCAATTTAATTAAATTCTTAAGGTGTGCGAAAGGTGCTAAATATTGCTGTCAAGTACGAACACATTTTCGTGTAATTTTTGGTGTGAATTGTTCACAAAAACCCACCCTTCTTTGACCTCCTCGTGTCCTCGTCAAGAGAAAATGGCGCCAACCAAAATTCGTAGACGTTTTTGTTGTAGGTTACGCAAAACATTCGTAAAGGCTGCAAAGAGCGCAATCGACCATCAGAAATTTTAAAGCGCGGGAAACGCGCCCATGCGAACTGGGATTTGTGCACGTTATCATATATATATGCACGATAACGTGCACGTTATCTCGCAAAAAGCGTCAAATTTTAAGAGTTAGGTTTTTTAATGTGCCCGCAGGTCACAGCGTCTGTCAGAGGCATTTTATATTTCTTTGGTCTGCCCTTTTTGAACCCCATCGTTGTTGTAACTGGGGACGGCGATTTGCGCGAAATTTTTTCACGATAATCTGCGCATGCGAGAATCGCGAAGATATTGCGAGCGGCGAGCAAGAGAGCAGTTGTTTTAATTTTGTAAGCAAATCATGAGCAGTGGCAGCAACCTCGTTCCCAGGGTCTCTCTTCTCTGCCTCCATTGTCGTCACAATGGAGGCAGAGAGAGACCCTGGGAACGAGGTTGCAGTGGGAGGAGCTCGCGACTTCGAGCGTCAGATTAAGACAGAGTGAGAGCTGGGTACGAGATTACAACTTCATTGTATCTTTTTAACAGGCCGAGTTATTTTTAGATTGATATTTTCGCGAAACCAGACCTTTCCAGCTAATTACAGGTCTGGCAAAAGAAATTAGTGCCCATGTGATTGAGATTGGTCACTCGAGCAAGCCAAATCGTATTTAAGAACTCGTCTAAAAATTGCTTGATCTGTGAAAACGCCGCTCACTGGCGAAAAAAAATTTGCCAATCACGAAACAAAACAATAGAATGGAACAATTGAAAATCACTGTGCGCTCATGCCAAAGCCGGTCACAACTGGTGTATTCACCCGTCCTAAGGTTTTTTGGAGGATCAATTTAGTTTCACGAAGGAACGAGGAACGTAGTCTTCCCGTAGCCCTCAATCACAAGCTCAGCATCCGTACCACTAACAGTCATTCGCTCTTGCTGAAACTTAAGCCTATTCCGGTTTTCAGTAACAGGTACGACGTACGCAGCTCTTTACAAACGATTTTTAGAACGATTCAGGACGCCGCGCCAATGTGTTTATTATGTGTTTTTATTCTTCGTGTTGCGTGCAAATTGTTGGCTGCACTGCCGAATTGGCCATTTGCGGGGATTCTTAAGGTTGTTCTTGTGCTCCGTGGTATCATTGGTATGTTTATTGGCCCACCTATTGTTATTGCGCACACGAACTGAGCATCACGCAATCATTTGTCACGCCTACTGATCTTGCATTGGTTGGAGGTTGCAGCTGTGGTGTGCGGAAAGCATGCTCCTTGGGCGAAACCCCACTTGAACAGAGAAAGATTAACAATGATTAATGGCACCCTTTTTTCCATGAGAACTTGGAAAAGCATGGAATGATATTTTGGAGCGAAAACAAGATAAAACGAGTATCAAGAAGGATGTAAAAGGCCTTATAGTTATGTTATGGGTAATGTGAGTATAAAAAGGATTAAGGGGTATAGGTGTCCAGTGAAAAGCTCAGTTCTCACCCATCCCTCGGTATCAAAGAAAATAATGAAACGTTTATCCTCGGCAGACAGAAAGGAGCCCGTCAGGGCACGTGATGTCAAAGGGAAGTTGGCTTTCAGTTTCTATCAGTTTCATTGCGAGTCACTCAGCACTCTTGGAACCACTCAGAAAGATGGAGATGAATCTCACATTAGTGATTTTGCTCGCTGTATTTCTACATGGCTTTCAAGCGGAAACATGCGATCCAAAACCGATGATCATAAGACACGAGGGCAAAAAGCCTTGTGTTTATCTAGACACAAAAGGAATAAAAACTATAGGAGTCGGCTACAACATGAGGAACAAGGACGCACCCCAAGATTTCAAATCGATTGGTGCAGACTATGAGAAGTTCATTAACGGGCCTGTTACCAAGTCAACCGTTCCTTGCAACTGTTCTTCTGTCCCTTGTCTCAAAGAGGTTCAGATAGAACAGTTGTTGGATATCAGTCTGAGGGTGTCCATAGAAGACGCGAAGAAAGTCATCTCGACCTTTAACAGCCTGTGCTGTCCCGTTCAAAACGTAATGGTTGACATGTCCTTCACGCTCGGTGGACAAGGCTTCTCCCAGTTCACTACGTTTTCGGGGTTGTTGACGAGTCAGTTTTGGAAGGCGGCTGGAGATGACCTAACAGTATCTAAGTGGTGCACAGAAGCGACCAACCGTTGCATGGAAGACGCAAATATCGTTCGAAATGGATGCGGCTGTTCCCAGCCATACCCACAGGCTTGTGATGCAAGGAGCTCATCCTGTTGCCTAAGCAAGGTACAGCAGACATGCTGTAAAGGTGAGAGAAAATGTTTTTGAAAACTAAACAGTGTGGAAAAAACTTCCGGCTTAATACTTCCGCTCTCGCTGAAATTGAAAGCGGGCGTCATTAAAATGTAAGACATTGAGAGTTTCTCATAACTCAAAACTTTATTTATACTTGAAATCAATTGGAGCTTGTTTATAGGCTCCTAGCATATACAGCTAATGTGTCGAGTTAACAAATGATTTATGAAAATTAGTTGAGAAGTAAAAGTATTCGAGACAAGAATCGGCTAAAAAATAAGCGGAGAATTTACACATTTTTCTTTGGTTGTCAAGTCAGGCGAGGTGAGTCGAGGCAGTTGTTGAGTTCAAAAACTTCCGGTTTAATACTTCCGCTCTCGCTGAAATTGAAAGCGGGTGTCGTTAACCCTAGATGTACGACATTGAGAGTTTCTTTGGTTGTCAAGTCAGGAGAGGCGAGTCGAGGCAGTTATTGAGTTCGAAAACAGAACAAGAAAACAAGAAATATGTGACAACATCGCCAAGCGAGAGTTCGAGAGAGTAAATGTTATCTAAGATATATTT
>OX421453.1:15691535-15701535 GCA_949126865.1 Montipora capitata
CTTCCGGTTGCCGTCCGCGTCTCAAAAACGCGCGTGCTTACAGCACGGAGTTAATTTTTCGTGCTGGCTATTAAATATTCGCAAGAACATTAGGGACGCATTGATAATAATCTTTGAATGCTTTCGTTTTTCTTTAAAAGCAATCTTTTATCGGCTTTGTCACTGAGTCCTCCACCAGACACAATTTAAAAAATCTCCATGGAAACTCGAATAAATTCTTTGTGTTATGAATAAAGGAAACCCAAAGAATTACGATCGTTTCCTTGGGCTGTTATATGACATAATTTGCCAATTGTTCTTATGAAATTGTAGAAGGCTCCAAATATTCACTGTTTACACTTGTTGCCCGGTTGCCTGTAAAATTGATTCACTCATTTTGCTCTGATGTAATAAGAATTGACATACGATCAAAGGTAATGTCAGTTGCTTAGTTGCACTTAATTCGAAAATCAGGGTAAACTTAAGCTTTATGCAAACAGAAATGAATTTGGAAGCTATGATGTAGATTCCTTCTTTGTATTGCTACCTGTTTCGGACGTTTATTGAAACTGAAAAAGTTCTCCACTTGATATCATTCCTATATTCTTACTATCTATTAATAGCGATAAATAATGAATTACTACCCTCGGCACGATGTTCTGTCATTCATAATTAACGCCAGCTTGTTCGTTCACTCTGCAGATGTAACACAGCAATTTTCATGGCCGTATTTACTGCAACGAAAACAGTATGACAACGACAACTTGCTCTCGAGCAGAACTGCTTCTGAATTGCAAACCAGACTGCTTAGTGGCGCCGCAAGATCGAAAATGGTACTATTTCTTAGGAACAAGCGTAGCTGTCTTCCTTAGCGGTCTTGCGGTTATTTTGATCTCCAGGTTGATAAGGAAAATTTGTGACTCTAAACGAACAAGACTGAACCCCATTAAAAAGGATGGAAACAAGAACGTCAATCGTTTGCAATCATCGGGTGTTTCCAACAGAGGGATTTATGTCCGACTCAAAGAAAAAGCTGCGACCTTGATAACTGCGCAGACTTTCAAAGGCCGATTTCTGGTAAGTGTTGATAGCAGGCCGGTTTGGCTATCGGCGGGTAAAATAAATTTGTATTCTACTTAATTTCGTCTGAAATGCTACCCTTCCCTAATACTCGAACTAACTCTTTCTGTGATTTATCAAACTCTCCCATCGCTTGGTGTCTTCGAGGTTTAGTCATAGCACGTGTCTTTTTGTAAACAAACACATCAAGCACCTCTTAAAGTTTATCCGAAGGGAGATATCTAATCCGGACTACAACAACAAGAAAAAAAAAAGAACTGAAAAGTTGTACTCGACGAGACAACCTTAACTGTAATGATAAATAACTTCCATTTACTAACACTGCATAACACTTAATAATTCATTTTTTTAAATAGCTTCCTATGCATCCTAAAAGAATTTTTATAATTGTCTTTCTTTCTACTTCTTGTTCCTGTTATGGTAAAGCCACACTTTTGTTGTGCAGATTTATAATGATAATTTGTCAAAGATGTTGAATTGGTAAGTAACACTCTGCAAGTTGTTTCATTTTTGCAACACACATCACATAATTTCTGATTAACTTGAAACATGTGAACCAAAGTGATAATTTGTCATTTATTTAAAATTCAACAGCACTTGAATGCTTTTGTGTGTTGCAACACGTTAGCAGTGAAAGAAACCATTTTGGATTAACTTAATTTTTCCACAAGCTCATGTTTGAGGACACATGTGTATGTTCGTTACTGTTTCTTTTGTTCAATTATCTTGTATGCATGCTTTATAACTTACCTCTATATCCTATCCTATAATCTGGGGGAATCACCTTTTAGCAGGCAGTTCTATGACATTCTGTAATTTTGACTTTCAAATTATACCTCTATATCCTATTCTATAATCTGGAGGAATCACCTTTTAGCAGGCAGTTCTATGACATTCTGTAATTTAGACTTTCAAATTATACCTCTATATCCTATCCTATAATCTGGAAGAATCACCTTTTAGCAGGCAGTTCTATGACATTCAGTAATTTTGACTTTCAAATTACATTAGGGAATTGTGGTATTGCCCAAAAATTGTTAGGACAGTTTTCCATATAGAAACTTTTCTAATCTGTTATACCTAAAAGTCATCTGGGGCTTAACTCTAGATGCAACAAAATAAAAAGATGTTTATAAAACATCCCATAGAGGGAAAAGAAACTTCCAAATATGTGTTCAAGACCTTCAAATGTTGCAGAAAAATTATAAGAGGTTTGCGCACTGTTTATTGTTTACTTTGAATTCAATAGTCAGGAATCACTTAATTTTATATTTATAAAACCAATCAGTTTCACTCCTTCTGAGGAGCGGTGTGACACACCACAGTCATGATTTAAAGACACGAAAGTTTTGTCTTGGAAATGATTTCTTGCCTCCCAAACATAAGCTTACTGTGGGAGATTTGTGTTTATTTATATGGTGTTCGTTGTGGATGAAAAGCGATAAATAAATAAATTACCCTCTTTTGTTCTTCAACAAGCACTTGTAGCATTGTTATCATTATCTGGAGGGATTAGGAGCAAAACCTGGTTTAATTTTAAAACTTTGACCGTGTATTGCAAATAAGTATGCCATTTTGAATTACCCGCACGCTGTGTATTATGGGTTTTCTTTCCATGTGGCAAGTTTACTCTTTTGTGATTGGTTACATAAAGTGCTAACCTTGAAGGGAGTTTATTTGAAACATTTTTTCTAAAATTATGCCATTAAGGTTCTTGATGTAAAAAAAAGTGAACCAAACAGCTAATGGTCCATCTATTGTCAAAATGGGATTTGGCTGTCATGGGATCTTCTGAGGAGGGGTGGGTCGAAAACACAGGGCACATTCCACAGGTCAAGACTAGGAGTCTCTGCTCATGTGATGAACAACTAAGCCAAACGTTTCGTGTATGTATGTATGTATGTATGTATGTATGTATGTATGTATGTATGTATGTATGTATGTATGTATGTATGTATGTATGTATGTATGTATGTATGTATGTATGTATGTATGTATGTGTAAACAACATTTTTGGAGAGTTATTAGGGCTATATTAGGGCTAGGAGAAACTCTTGGTGTTCTTTATTTGTCTGTAGCACAGTCACATGTCTCCTGATGTGTGGAATGTGACCTGTGTTTTTGACCAACTGGTTATAAGCTTTTAGAGTGAATTTGTAAGCTACAAAACCTCAGATATTCTTTACACAATGGCTTGCAATGTAACAAGTTTACAACATGGCTACAGTTGAACCACTGTGTAAAGGATAACTGACAAGAAAATATCATCAATCGTCTCTCAGATTACCTAAAAAAAAGTCATGAAGGTAAAATATACCACCAAAAGACAGTGGCATAATTGCCCATTTTAAACAGATTTTTACCCTAACAAGGTAACCTACAATTTTCGGGAGCCTTTTTCCTGGCTGAAATTTTTCGAAAAGGTAAGTTTTGATCCCTATAGTTTTTGGATCACTAGACTTTGAGCTAGGAAATCCAAACAGAGGAAAAATTTTTATGGAATAAAAATATGCATAATTATATCATTCTACTGTTTAAATACTAAAATACGTTTAACAATGCTATGTTTATTATGTGGTTTTGAACTATATTCTCGTCGGGTGCCCCTGAAAAGACAGATTTGTTAGCAGATGTTTCGAGCGTTTGTCCTGTCTGTGCGCTCTTGATTGCATCATGGTAATCAGGAAGGTGTGTGAAAACTGCAGACCGACTGCCCACAAATCTCATAAACAGTATTTAATTAAGTCTAAGCACAGGCGCAGATCCAGGGGAGGTGAAATGGGTGAATTTTCACCCCCCCTTTTTCTGAACCCACCTTCTTTCTTTTTTTTTCTTATCCCTCAAAATAGTGCTAGTTAAACAGTATTTAAGTCTAAGCACCCATTTTAAAATGGTTAGCTTTCAATAACTGTGATTTAGGGTTAGTCTGCAGTCTGCAAGTGTCAGACATCCTAATCCTGCTGAGGATAACATGGCGGGAAAAGGTTTGTATGGAAGTTCAAAGGGATAAAAGTATTCATGATATGCAATTTTGGGTGTTTTTATCTTACAAAACAGAACATATGCGCATAAAAAGTCCAGCTGAATGAAGGTGGATCGAATAGCTGTTGTAGAAATTTATTTATTAAACAATTTTGTACCTACCCTGCGAGCAGAGGCCCTTCGACTTATCTAGGAAGATCGAAGGGCCTCTGCTCGCAGGGTATTTTGTACCATATGTTTCCTGTAATTCTGAAGGCAGGGCTGGGCATTTCGTTGTCCACTGGAAAATTCTGGATAAATAAAATGTAAGTGGGTTAAATACAAACCTCTGGACATGCCTCTTTCACTATACTCGTATCTGTAACTTTGTAGATCGGGCATTTTATAGTAGAGGGAATCGTTATATCGGGTCGTAATTTCATGATACGCTATCACCAAACGGTGGTTAATAGAAGAACAGTGGCTTAGTAACCTGGCAAAAGTTTTGCAAGATGGCGGGTTATTTCGAAAGTCCCTTTGGTGTTCTTTTTCATCTACCAAATCTCCTTTCTATGTCAATGTTCAGAGGAAGGTTAGTTTAAAATAAGAAGATTTAATTTTCACATAAGAACTTCTCAAGTAAGCTGAAATACTCGTGTCATTGCCCATTGCATACATGTCATGTTACAAGAGCCGACAAGAGCTAATAAACTGCTTTTACAGTAGTTTCTTTTCGTCCACTGTAACTGCAAAAGAATTCGCACAAATATGACATTAACTTTTAGGAGCAATTCTGTCGCTCTTAATTTCAGCTTTTTACCCGGAAATCAATCAAGCATGCACAACGATAGAAGGGAAAATTCATGAATATGTAGAAATATACCAAAAGCAATCACGAAAAAAAGTAGAAAGAAACATTCTCGTACTTGTGAACCCTCCAGCAAGGACTGATAGCAGTGATGGCCCTTTTTTACCAAAAGACAAGACCAAAGATCAAATACCGGTAATGACCAGTTTCCAAAACAACAAAAAAGTCCCCTTTCCCATGTTTCTGACCAACTTCCGTAAAACGGTGGAAAGCGGTATGGATTTGCCCCTGAAGACGGATTTGCTTACCTTTCGTTCACCCATGCAGGGTTCTACTTATCAGGCGGTAAGCGGTAAAATTTACCGCTTGTAAGAGCACTTATTACCGCCTGCAAATGCTCAAAAGTCAGTTATCCTTTGCAGAACGTCCAACATTAACCAATTGCTTTACCGGTTTGAAAAGGTGCCAAACCTGTTGCGCTGAAAACTAGGGAGAACCCTGCCATGGTGTCCAGAAAAATCGGGAAAACCAGAGAAGTCCCATCAAAACGAAGGTTGAGGAATTTACTTATCTCTAAGTTCTCTTGGTGTTCCAAGATGGCGGGCACATCAAATTCCCGACCATGGGGCAACACATAAGTGTCAAAATCCCTACCTAGGGTAAGGCTCTCTGAGTCAATTTCCTGTCAAGCTCCCTACTATGAGCGTGACCCACGCCACGCGAGCTGGTAGCATGGACCCAAGGTATCCTCTCCTCAATCCCTTCAGTGTTCCAGTTAAGAGTCGGGTCTCGGGTCAATAACCCGACAAAGAAGTCTTCCTGACCTGACAGATGACATGTAAATATTCAGTTAAATATTACAACAAAATCAAAAAACGAAAGACGGAAGTTGAAGTTTCTTGGCGAAAAAGTGCGAACTGTTTAACTCTGAAAGCGACGGACGATTAACATTCTTCCCGATAGTTCATTCAATGTGAGCAAGAACCTTGACACAAGGTGATCACGTGCACCTTTGTGGTTACCTAGCACGTTATAAATTTCTTCCTTTTGACAGAACATCATGACCTTTCCCTTGATTCATGAAAGTTGGAGACTGCAGCAATTTTAGTGTTTTTACGATCGATTGTCTTCAATCTTTCGCTGAGAATTCGAAATTCTGAGTTTTATCAAGAGCCATAATGGGACAGAGAGCGAATCTTAGGGCGTTGGCCAGGATATATGAATTTCACTTAAGTTATTTTAAGAGATTGTAATTAACGGAAGTCAAAGTCCTGAGAGGTCCGCGCATTTTAATCGATACGTGTCAGCCAGTGTAATAGGGCATTGTAATGGCGACTGTTGAATATTCAACATGACCTATGAAAGTTTGCAGACCTCTCGGAAAACTAACTTCCGACTAATCCACGGGTCTAAAAATAACTTTAGTGAAATTCGCATATCCCAAGGGCCAAGGGTGGGCGTTTCCGTCTCTGTCCCATTATGGCTCTTGGTTTTATATAAAAACCATATAATTTTTTTTTCTTCATCTGTCTTTTGGCTTGCCTTTTACTGTTAACTCCTGGCTTTTGCGATTCTTTTTGGTTCAAACGTAAAGCCAATGAAATTTTTGACCTAGCATCAGATTAGAATGAAAAGAAGAGGAGTTATGAAGCGGAAACAATATGTTCAGCCTTTCCTTAGTGTGTGGAATAAACGTTTGCTTAGTGCAACTGCAAGACATGCAGGAAAACGTCCGTCAGAGCAATTGGCAGTTGGTTTTTTTGCAGACTATTTAACTTAAAGAAGAAACGAGTGAGTTTTACTCAAGGGCGTGTTTTGTTTTAGCCTGCAAGCAGGCTCTTCTGTTTAAATGGCGCACGGTCGAAATGTAGGGGCTTGGATTCTAGTTTCGAAACAGGCTAGTTTTTTACTCTTTAAACTGAATTTATTACCAAAGCTTAAGAAAAGTAAAAGACCTCAAAACGGGACAGGACATTACAAAATAATTAAACGTGTAAACGTGACCCAAAGGGCCACTGCTGGCACAACATCTGGGTGACCCCTCGAATGATTTACATGACCTCCCACTTGAAAATTTTAACTGGAACGCTGTCCCTTGTTAGTTTTATCTGAAAGTTGCATAATGTTTTTATATCCACCTGCACATTGAATATGAGGAAGAAAGGACGACTGCTCTCAGTCTATCCAGTTGGGCAGTGCTGGTGACTGAGCCAAAGTGTTGGCAAAAATAAGTCTTTTTTAGACATCTAAATGTATTTTTTTTATAGTAAATAAACTCCTTTAGTCAGCTGGTATATGGCTTGATAATTGTTCGTGCACAGTGGAGAACAGATCGGATCGGATCCACGAAACTTGGACCAGATCAATAACAAAATTCAAAAGTAGACACATGAAGTCCCTGGGTCACCAGTTAAGGTTACTTCCTACCTTTGCAGGTGTCCAGTCTGGTCCGATCCGATCTACGGGTAGGTTTTGCCAATGGCTGGCTGAGACATGAAGTTTCAAGGCAGATGTGAAATATTGACCTAGGCGGGGGTTAGTCTGGCGTTAGACAGAGTAAAATACTAAGTATAAAAAATAATGGCCGGTTTAGGCTGGTTTAGGGGTGAATGGGTTAAAATGTTACAGTTGTAGATTTATGTAGGTTAAGCGGTATCTGGTTTAATAAAAAGGTTAAGAATAGACCTATTTGATGTGTTAAATTTGATGAAATGGAGAAATAAAAAGCTAAAAATTATTTGTATTCTTCCACAATTTATGCATGCTGTTTGAAAACCTTACAAAACCTGTTTCCACAACCAATTTTTTTTTTCATTTTTCTTGTAACATAAATCTGAAAGAGTCTCAATCTGCATGCAATCTGGAAATTTATTTGTTAGTGAAATTTGCTCATTTGCTTTCAGGTTGTGCTTCATTTTCTTGCAAGTGTGTTGTACATTATATTATTCGTCGTGGAATCCCACTAGTAAGTAATTTTTTTTTAATTGTAGAAATTATGTACTGGTCAGTTCTCTACAAGAAAGCCAAAACCATTATATTTTTTCAGTGGGTGATGTAACATATCAAACATGGCTGAACAACTTGACCCACCTTTATTCCACCAAAGCATCATGGGTAACAACAACTTTGGAATACATTACACTGCTTTCCCCTTAAAGTTATGAGTCAAGTTTTGCAACAGGCTTGTAACTGTATTCCTACAAGATCTTCTAGGAAACACTTGTGCAGTACGCGGCATTGTCTTACAATGATCTTCGCTTAGAGATTCATGCACTTACAACTGGTTTAGAAATACTGTATAAAGGATTCGTGCAGTTGACTTCATCATTATTAACTTGACTTTAGAACCACTTCTGGCACTCTAACTTCCAACTTGCCTACATCATTTAGAGGACATTGCTAAACAACCAAACAGCTAAACAGAGCACCAAAACACCATGTATCATTGACCCCAATATGTTAAATGCTAACTGACAAAGTTTCGATTTGAGATTAAATATCGTTTTAGGCCTAATTATTGCATCTAATCTCAGCCTTAATCTGAATCCTAATCTTAATCTCAATGAATTAGGAGCAATGATGTTTTAATTAGGCCTAAAACAATATCTCAAATCCAACCTTTTTCGGTTAGTATTCAATGTATGGTGGGTACGTCATACATGCTGTTTTGGTTTTTCGTTTCGCTGTTTCAATGTTTCGGTGTTTCCTGGTTTAGTAATGCCCTTGTTTAGTGCACTATCACATGCATCATGTGCCTGAAGCAAATGATCAGTATGTACAAACCTTAGGCTAGTTTTGTTATGACCTGTCCTGACCTCATAAGTTCTAGGTCTACATACTATGGATCCTGGAATCCATATTTCAGTTTCAGAACTTGCTCTTGTATTTCAAAGCCGCTCTTTGTCATTCCTTTCAAAATGGCCTCTATCTCTTACATTTCAATTATCCCAATTAAACATCTTCTGCTTCTCTTGTCTATTCTAGAGCTATTATGAACTGGGCTAGATTAGGTTTGATCAAACTGAGTCTCGTTTGTAAACGTCGCTTCATCATCATCATTTGAAAGATTATGTTCGATAGACATATCCTTAGTATCCTCAATTACTTGTTTCACCGATGCTTCTTTAAGAATTCACACTGACCTCTCTGATGGCCCATTGGATTGTGGATGGTATGATGGGACTAATGTGTGCTTAATCAATACCATTTTCCACTTGAATTCAGAAAATTCAGTGGATCAAAATTGCCGGACACAACTTCTTCAGGTAAACCACGATTAGCAAGAATCAAACAAAGCTCATCAATAATTTAATGTACACTCAGTGTTTGTAGAGGTTATGTGTTGCACTTCTATCCGTTTTGAGTGACTGTCCACTTCAACAAGAAAATAATAAAGTATTCTCGTTTGGCTCACAATGTTTTCACTTGTGATGCAACGTTTCAACTGCATACTACTAGTCTTCATCAGGCGATGAGGTTGACTGGTTATGCGTCACCTTTTTAGCAGGATGCTCCGCTGTGATTGGTTGATTTTCAGCTGCTGCGACTGGTGCATTTCGATCCTTGCTGTTTCGTTCTATTTTCCTTCGGCGGTCCGCTGTCATATGGTTCTCCTGTTGTTGTGTTTCTTGATTGTTGGTATCCATGCTTCTGGAATTTCTCTTCCTCTATCCCTGTTGATGTTGTTAGGGTGAAGTTGACCGGTGCATTTCGATCCTTGCTGTTTCGTTCTATTTTCCTTCGGCGGTCCGCTGTCATATGGTTCTCCTGTTGTTGTGTTTCTTGATTGTTGGTATCCATGCTTCCGGAATTTCTCTTCCTCTAT
The DNA here is from genome assembly GCA_949126865.1 of Montipora capitata. NCBI lineage: Eukaryota > Metazoa > Cnidaria > Anthozoa > Scleractinia > Acroporidae > Montipora > Montipora capitata. The sequence goes on from OX421453.1 coordinate 15,701,189, forward strand.
CCCTGTTGATGTTGTTAGCCATAAGGGTGAAGTCGTATGTGAATCGCCTCTTTGACCCTGTGTGCGTACCAATATAGTCAATATAAAAATGGTCGGTGCCCTTTTGGCAAATTAAAAGTCAATGTGAATTCACTGAAACAGCCTACATTGTAGTCGGCCACCTCCGTGGAATTTAATAGTGAGGCACTGGGTGCCCGGGCATTTCTAACATTTTGGCATACTGAGAAAAACTTTCATGGCCTCCTCAATCTCCTGGTCCATTCTAATGGCCACCACATGCACATGCGAGTAATTGTCTTGATTTATGCCACATACACTTGGATGTTCGCAATGTAAATCTCCCAACA
>OX421453.1:15706535-15734035 GCA_949126865.1 Montipora capitata
TACATTCGATTGGACTTCAGAACTTTAACACAAATTGACCTGCTCCCAACTAAGTGGCATCAGAGCTCAGTTGGTAGAGCATTCAGGCACTAGTGGCAATGCAGAGGTCATGGGTTTGAATTCCATTGGAGCCACCTGAATTGTTCAGGTGTCTTTAAGAGACAGTAGTTGCTTAAATTGTCCAGGTACACTGTAAGTGCAGGGATCACTAGCTTCTCTCTTTCATCTATATAACCTGTACTTCAAATTACAGTATCAGCCTGGCAGTCAAAATGTTTTCGAGTAGTAGGCAAGCTGGCTATAGTGGTAGGCAGGAGAGGCCTCGGATTCTGGTAGTTTACGGTGATGAACAAAATCTCGAAACAACCTCATCCTGAATACTAAGTCCGACAAATGTGAATTTGAAGTAAGCGGCAGATATTGTGTTGTAGGCGGCCAAATAGCTGGCTGCCAGCACATTTTGACTGGGCTGAGTATATACACATTCATTTTAATGTTATTTTTCTTTTCTTTCTTAATTTTCTTCTCTCATTGTGAACTGCATGACCACTCATTTTGCATTGTACACACATTTTTTCAGTACAGAAAAGTGTTGTAAGGAGCTGCAATTAAATTTAAAAAATGTCTGGTGTCAGTGTATGGGAATTTAAAATTTGCCTTCATTAACTTCATGAGGACACTTTTCACCGGCCCCTTCTAATTAACATTAGACCCGTAGCCCTTGCCCTAATGCCTCGTGGGCTATTGACCCGTGGCCCTTGAGGGTGAAAGGTCTAATTGTTTTAGTATCATTTAACTATAGTCGTACAGAAAAGGCAATAATAAAGTTAGCAAATGCGAGTTGAAGAAATATTTATTTGGGAATAAAACAAAAGAAAGCGTCACGCTTTTCGCTACTAGAGGACTATTAGCCAATCAAAATGCAGGATTTGCATTAGTCCACTACTTGGGTGATACTAGTTAAGAATAATTATTCAGTTACAGTTATACATTTTACGCTGGTGTTTCACGCCAGAAGCTCATTACCTTCATGTGCATTAACCTTTTTAACCATTATCACTCAGAAATATCTAGGAAATTGTGTAGATAAAATTAATATTGAATAACGATGGTCTGTATTTGCTAATTGCGTTATTTTGTTTTAGCCCTATTGAACACTGCTTGGATTTTTCAATTCAGAGATTATGGCTGTTTGATATTGCTTTTACCCTGTTTTTCCTGTTTTACTTCTTACTTCGGGTAAGTAGAAGGCTTAGCCCTCAGTTAATTATGATGATTATTTTAATTTTATTTCATCTATTTAATAGTACCCCACCTGCATGTGTAAGATCATTCCCAATGTTTGCTTTTCAAAAAGGAATGTTTTAAAATCCAAGTACCAGGGCTAGCAAACGCCCAAGTTTTTCTCGTATTTTTAGTTTTTCAGGATTTAAGTTTTTCTCGTATAGGGTAGTACTCAGGATTTACTTTTAGTATTAAATTAATTAAATAATGTTCAAGTGGTATTTTAAAAAGTATACATTCATGGTTATTATAGTTTTTGCGGTAAGTGTTTATAGTTAGGTTGGTGGATGTAACATTGTAGAGCTACTTTATAGATACATGTATGCTACAATATAAAGTCATTGTCATTATTATTATTATTATTATAATTATTATTATTATTATTATTATTATTATTATTATTATTATTATTATTATTATTATTATTATTATTATTATTATTATTATTATTATTATTATTATTATTCCTTGTAGACTCAGGCAGGATGTTCAGCCTGGTGGTTATAGTCCTTGGGAGCAGGTTACAACAAGTCACCACGGTTCCCAGGTCCCTCTTTTCCTTCTTCTATTAAACAGGGATAGTACTTTCCCGGCTTAGTATCTTTGCTGTCCCCAACAATGCTGTTTTCTGGATAACTTCCAACCTCACCTTCACACTGATTCGCCTCATGTACTTCTTAAAGTCGACTGATACAGCTCCAAGGGCCCCAATAACAACAGGCACTACAATCATCATATGACTTTTCGCATTTGCCAGACCTTTGCAATTTCATCTTTCAATAGCTGGTATTTCTCTACCTTCTTATTAAGGTCCTTATCCTTCACCCTATCATCACCTGGGAGAGCAACATCAATTATCAATTATCATCATTATTATCATTATCATCATCATCATCATCATCATCATTATCATCATCATCATCATCATCATCATCATATATGGTGCCATCCTGGGAGAAAAAATAGAGGGAGTGTTTTCATGAGTGTGGAAAATTAATTTTTGCCAGACCTTTTCGCAAATGGCTTGGTATGTGCCAGCTTCTTGATGTGGGAGTGTTAATGTCAAGCCCTGTTTAAAGTATTTATTTATTTGGTTCAAGGAAAGACCAGGCTGCTGCAGTAAGTACATTTCAAAGAAAGGGAAGAGCAGCGATATTGTTTGGTGGATAGAAAAAGGGTTTACTTAATAAGCTTAGGGTTAGGCTTGACTAAAAGTTGTACTTATCAATTTGTGTTTGAATTTGCTTTGATTATTAGTTTCTTGCTGCTAATGACAAGCTGATGTTTTGGGTGGAGATGTTGTCCTTGGTTGATTTCCTGACTATTCCAGAAGTCTTTGTTTCCATCTATTTTAGGCAGAACTGGCTGGGTATGATCATGCTATTTTGAGTACAGCATACATTTCTATGATTTACTGGGAAGAGTCATGAGACCTCAGGGAATTTATAAATGACACAGATCTGACTCAGGTTAAGGACGATGACTGCCTTATTTTTCTCATGACAAGGATTATGCTTTCGTTTTCAAGCCTAGGGTTTTCTATAATTATTCTTTTACAAGAGTGTTTTTCTGGCTTTAGTAATCAACATAATACCCCTAAGGCATATAGGCCCTTCGGTTGACCATGTTACGTACATGACCTTGTCAATCATAAAAATGTTTGTGGTACAAAATAGATGCCAGAAATGGAAAGAGCATAATGAAATTAGTAAGGATGTCAATTTTGAGGCCACTGCTTGATGTTTAGTAGTGCGTGATTTTATCTAGCGGTTTGAAAAGTTTGAAAAACTTAAAAGAATAAGGCTGGATGGCAAATCTTGCCACCCAGCCGCTGTTTTCCAGCGTATAAGTCCCTGACTGATTTAGTATTTTAAGCATTAAAATTGCTGTAAAATCAATTACCTAAATGCCAGTGGCCTCAAAATTGACATTCTTACTAAATTTGATCACGCTCAAGTTCCATTTCTGGCATCTGTTTTGTACTGGCATACATGCCATGACCATTTTTAATGATTGACATGGTTTATGCAAAGGGCCTTTTAAACCCCTTAATTTGCACGGTAACACACACACAAATATAAAGGAATATAAAAGTAAAAATTAAGGCTGATAATCCCAAAGGATATAATTAACACAGTCAGGTGTAGTTATGGAGTAAAGAGATCGATACCGGAATGTGCATATATGTATATTCAGACAAAAATCCTTGTGCTCAACAGGAGTGAAACCCATTAACTCGTGAACTAGACAAAGTGTAGAAGCTCTCTCACTGAGCTAATTATAGGTAGTTATTGTAGAATATTAGTTGCAGGCAAATTATTGAAGATTTCTTTGAAAGTTCTTCCAACATTTCAAGTGATTTGTAATGCATTAATTAAACCCCTTAATATTTAATTTAATGTGCTTTACGAAATCTAACCTTCCTGTAACTTCTTCCTTAACACATCTAAACTTTAAGATGTAATACAACTTACACAACTTAACTTCTTCCTTAACACATCTAAACTTTAAGATGTAATACAACTTACAACGTTTTGATGAATTGTGTGGATTTTTTATCATGACAATCTTCTAGGGCTGAGGTTTCTTCGTGCGCTGCAGTTTATTAGACTGGCAGATATTTTACAGTACATGGGCATTATAAACTCTAGGTATGTGTACTTTGTATCATTGGTTAGGTATCCAATATAGATGCATCCAATGTGAGTATTAAAGGACTGGGCCAGACCTTGTGGATATTATTGTCACAGCCTGAGGCAGGTGTGGGATGTGTGGTGGCCTCATGGTTAACTAGTGCGCTTGACTCCGGAGCAAGTGGTCTGGGTTTGGGTCATGGCCAGGGACATTGTGTTGTGTTCTTGGGCAAGACACTTTATTTTCACGGTGCCAGTCTCTCCTCCCAGGCGTATAAATGGGTACTAGCAAATTTGATGCTGGGGGTAACCCTTGGATGAACTATCATCCTATCCAGGGGGGGAGTAGAAATACTCCTAGTTACTTCATGCTACAGAAACTGGGATAAGATCCGACCTAAATGGGCCACCTGGCTCGTAAGCAGACTTTACCTTTACCTAGCGGGCAGGTACAAAAGTTGGACCGAATCAACTTGGATTGTTCACCTTGAATCGATGCAAAAAGTGGATAATTCTTCAAGAAATCATGGTAGCCCTAATCTTTATTAACTAAAGCTAACCTTGGTGAAAATTGGGCAAGCATCTGATCAAATACAGGGTTTTCATTTGAGGCTGGTGACAAGGCGTTTCGTCCGGGTGTTTAACAATTATAGGTCCGGTACTTTCACGCTATAAATTTTAAGATGGTTGGCTTCATAAGCTTCGTTGTTTTTCTTTTTGGCCATGGGCTGAAGAAACACAAGACAATCATGCAATTCCCTCAAACTAACAAGAAGTCATGTTGCCTTATTTTGTATCTTGTGATGTATTACGTAAGCTCGTGTCACATGCTTGCCAGGTGTGATTGCGTCATCTTGTTTTGCTCTCTGAGTTGTTGTTGCGTAAATCGTTCATAAATAAATTTACTGGATTAGATTGCAGTTTCCATCCTTTTTAAATACGGAATGACACGATATGTTACATTTCTAAACAGAATACTTGACCATTTTCATTCACACAATCAGTTTAGTTTTCTTTTTTTTCTCCAATGTCAAGAATGTAAACGGCATTTCTGTGAGTTTCGGACTTCCTTGAGGGTTCGTTCCCAATGCACTTGCAATTGGTCTTACAGCTGCGGAAAATAACCATGTTGGGTACTTTCATTATCAAATCCGGTACTTTGAAAAGCCATCGAAAACCCTGCAAATAGTTTTGGTTTATGACACTACAGGGTGTATTCGCTAGGTCCAAGGTGAGCAATCCGTCAGTTGATCTGGTCCACTTTTTGTACCTGCCACAGCCTGGCTTTGATTTGATTTTTATTGTGCTGAATCTGTGTTTATAATAATTTATAAATTTTATTCTGGTTTATACTCAGTCTGGTTATTACCGGTACATGTATTAGTAATTCCTTTTGACAATGTCAATCAATTGAATGTTTTATCACATATATAAATTATGATTATGTAATTATCTGTTGCATTTCTTCCATGACCTTTTTGTCAACATAATGACACTGGACATACCTCAACGTGAATTCTTTAACTAAATTTGCATATTTTACTTTTAATTCATAGTTACTAAAACATATATATGGAACCAGCCAAAACCAGCCAAAACCAACATGACAGTCACGCAACATCACACAGACGGCTGTGTACGCAAATATCACACAAACCGGTCTTATTAAGGTATATATTGTGGATGGTTTTGGGTCATTTTGGCTGGTTTTGTTGGTGGTTGTCGGTGGTTTTGGCTGGTTCCATGTTTAACTACCATTTTACTTTATCTGACTGTTAAACATCATGCTGAAGGAACTAATAGCTTGGGAAAGATTCTAATGGTACTTAATACTGTTTTATTTCTTTAACAGATTAACTGGTAACAATTAACATATTTTTTCGCTCGCAGTAGTAGCTTAATATGAAATTGAAGCTTACTTGCTCAAGACTATAAAAATTTCTCATCAAGCTCTTTTTAACTGATGTGAAATTATGCTTACTGTTTAACCTTCTGTAATCAAGTTGTTGTTTTGTTGCTGTTCCCTCCCACTCTGAATTTCTCTTTCACATTGAATTTTCCTGTTTATTCTGACTAGCCCTCTCTCATTCCGCTTGGCGAGCTTCTTCGATACAATTTTGCCTGCTATGTCTGTCTCTGTCCCTCTCCTGACTTCACCATGTTCTTCACTACAAATTTTGCCTCTGTTCTCTATCCCTAACTCGCTCCCCTTAGCAATCCTCTTCGCTAGCTCTTTGCCTGTTAATTCTTGCTCTCTGCCCCTTTCTTTCCCTTTGCTCTTCACGTAAACCCTGTCATCTGCCTGTTGCATTTTACTCTTTCTGTTGCCTGTTGGCATCATGATAGCTATCGTCTTTGGTTTTTCTCAACGTGCATTATACCTTGAGAATCAACGCAAATTATTGTATAGCTAATTAGTGGCTTTGATTGAGCATAAAATCAATATGATTTCCCACCAGAAAAATGCAGGTTGTCGACTGCAACTGTGCCATGTGATTATATTTCCCTCCAAGAAAAATTTTCCCATACACTCCCGTCCCCAGAGGCTGTCTCACTTCCCCACCTCCACCCTGACAGTCTGTGCGTGTGGGCATACGCTGACATCATAACCAAAATTTTTTGCATCGATGAATTTCTTTAAAATCGTACCCATGGTGCTCTGCTGGTGTGCCTGAGCTCCACTGGCGCCAGTATTGCACTGTTTATATTATTGTGCAAATCAAGCCATACACTCAGGATAATCACTATAATTATTTGATAATACTGCTCTTCCTTTAATTAACTCAATGCATGATCTACATGTAGCAGGTATTTTTTCTAGTTTTTGAAAACTAGAATTTGTTTTTTGAAATTTCACTTATTTAATGATTATACAGTTATGTAATGGTTTGTCCACATCAAATAACTAAAAACATAACCAGGATCTCATAGGAAAAGTAATCTATAAAACGGTACTCTAGCTGACTCTTTTAATTAAAAAGCATAAAATTCCACAAAATGTCAACCTGTGTTTAGGATCAACAATGAGTGAAAACATTAATTACTGGTATGTGGTAGGACAGTAGTTCTGCAATTTCATTGTAATAGTAATAATAATAATAATAATAATAATAATAATAATAATAATAATGATAATAATAATACTAATACTAATTCTGGATTCTGCCAGCAACTCAATTGATTTAAAACTCAAAGAAGCTTTTATATAAATAAGATCAAACCGGAACTTAACAAACAATAATTGCAGCATTACAACACTTTTCTCACGTTTTAGTTTACACCTTGATGTTTGGTGTCACGCTGTAAATAGTACCCGCTTTTGTATTACGTAATGTTGTAATAATTTTTTCATCTACCCGTAGACTTTATAACTGTTCACACTTAGGAACTCATTAAACTGATGATGGCATACGTAAGCATGCCGAAACATGTCTTTTAAAAAAGTTGTCTGTTTCTTTCAGTATTTATCATACTTGCTACTATTGCGACCTTTATGGAAATACTATTATTAGTATATTATTATTATTATTATTATTATCATTATAATTACTATTAATTACTCGATAGTAATTATAATTATAATAATAAATACATTCTTTATGGCACATTCCAAGGCTCATTGCACCTTATAATAATTTACGTAATATATAAAAAGGAAGAAAAATAAAACCCAAACCCATGAACAAGAAAAACAAAAACCCATCAAACATGAAGAATTGAGGAAATGTTTTCCTGTTATAAAAAGATAATTTTAATTATGAAACTTAAAAGTTTCATTGTGGACTTCAAACAGCTGACAGTCTGCGCTTTCTTAATGTCAGTTTTAAGAAGTATTTGATTTGGAAAATATGCATTGAATTCCAACCCATAAAGTACAAAGTTGAAACCAAAGTAACCAAATGAATGCAGTCATACTTGTGTCCTGTATGTTAATTTTGAGATTAATTTTTAATATTTAAGTATTAAACTGGCCATTCTTGTTTTGCCTTAAATTTGTTTGTGATAATTGTAGTAATAACATTGTTTTAAAAGGACATGGTTGGACTTTCTCGTCCACACAAGATTGCCTCCTGCATCTCAGTACTGTTGTTTGATTGTTTTAATAGCCATGATAAGTGTTTCTTCCAGGTTGTATTGTTTTGAAATGTGTTAATGTCATTTCTTCCTTGTAATATTTAACAGCGGGACCATCTCACTGACTGTAATGGTTTCAAACTTGGCAGCTCTTTTGTTTACATCTGGAGGAATTGTTTTCTTGGTAAATTTGCTTAATACTCTTCTTGTAATGCACTTAACAACATTTCTGGAATCTGATTGGGCTTATAAATTTCAATTATAATAATTATAATATTATCCTGCATACTTTCTGGTAGTTCATGGCCTTGTCTTGGACTGCAACTAACATTGCTCGGAGTTGAAATATACAAGTACAATTCATGTAATAAATAGTTGTTGTTCCAGTATAAAGTTACTGGTTTTGGAAATGACATCTCCTCTCTGCAATTCATTTTATTTATTATAATTATTTAAAGTGCCTATGAAGTAAAAAATAATTTACGCCTATTTGAAAGAGTTTTCAAAATAATGAATAATGGTCATTACAGTTTTGAAGTATCTTTTTTCGTTTCAGACATATTTGAGTTTTTGTGTTATGCAAATTAGCAAATTGAGGACGTCATCAGTGGTTCCGCTGGAAGATGGATAACAAAATCAAGAGTATCTCTCAAAGTGTAACAGCGATATTATTCAAACTTGGCACGAGTAATAACCCTTAAGTAAGGTGCAAGGTGGTGCGGAGTATGTCATAACCATGGCAACACTTTGGCTCCAGTCCCTTTTGGTTATAAATAAAGTTTCTCAATTTCCTCTCAAATCAAGCAAGACAGACAGTCCTGCTCAAAACAAACATAGAGCCCATGTTGCTGTAGGTCTCCTAATCAACTCATTGAGTGTGAATGATGTTTGGTTAAGACAAAAAGAGGGAAACACCAGTTCCCCACAACCTTGATGTCCTTGATCTGGAAGCAAAACGGTTGCCATGGCAACTGTCATTTTATGTGCTGCCATTTTATGTGCTGACTGATAAACATTATTAGTGCCAAGTTTGAAGAGAACTGTGGCAATATTTCCAATAATATTTTAGATTTTGTGATTTGTGTTACCCTTGGAACCACTGACGATGTCATCAGTTTTAACACAAAAACCTTAATATCTCTCCAATGATATGAGATATTTTAAAAATGCGAACACCATCATTCCTTTCTTCAAAAGATCTTTCAAATAAAGCTTAGTTATTTTTCGTTTCATAGGCACTTTAAACCCATTGTCTGAGGTTAAACAGACTAAAATCAGCTATTAAGTGTCGCTCTCAGGGGTCAATGGGTTATAACAATCTCTATTTTCTTATGACCACAGGCCAGTCAAGCCAGCTGGCTTTGGCCTTGTATTATACTTGCTGTATATGCAAGATAGTAAAAAAACCAAAGTGTTAAGTGTCCTATAAAAGAAATCCTGGGGTAAAAATATCCATGGTTGACTTAATACTTGGCCTCAGTTGTTCAAAACTTCAATATATATTTACACATATATTTACCTGTTACTGTTACAAAAAAAAAAGGACCTCAAAAGACTCCTCTCATCTAAAGAAGGGGGGATGTAACGATGCACGTGATTATCATTGTAATAGGATATATCTTTTGTACACACGCATGACCTTTTGTATGATTTATTATTACACTAGTAAACGAGAACCGAGAACCCTCTGTCTCTATTCTTTCGCTAATTACGCTATTACTTTGATACAACGATACAGTGGATAACTCCATCTCTCCAGCAGATTAATCACTATCCAGCAGATAAACACTAGCAAAACTAAATTTCAGTTTCTAAAGAAACTGTGGTGCTGTGTCGGTGGGAGATTGAAGCAGAAATTTATTTTATCAAACGAGTTGATAAAGGTCGAATAACCACCGTGAAAGATTTGGAAAGCTGACGTTTCGAGCGTTAGCCTTAGCCCTTCGAGTGTTAGCCCGTCGCCCTTCGCTCCGACGAAGGGCTAACGCTCAAAATGTCAGCTTTCCAAATCTTTCACGGTGGTTATTCGATCTTTATCAACTCGACTAGCAAAACTAATTGAGTTATCCAGTGGATAGTGATTTATCCAGTGGATAGCACTATCCACCCTTTGAACAACTGGGGCCTGCAGGTGAATAAAAAGAATACGACAAATTGCTATAATTTTTGTGTTGTTACAATGTGCGATTAACGGAAATTGGATCGATATAAAATCAAAGTTGCTTTTACATGTAAAAGTTTATAATTATGTACTGTGTCATGGTCATGACTGGCTGTCCTAGTCTCAATGAAGCAGAAAAGCCAAGGGGATAGGATGAGAGGGTCCAAGGGAATGAAAGTCATAGTTTAAATTCAATTTTTTTAGAATCGAAATAGTATGCAAGCAACCTACTTTGGATTGTTTGTATAATATATTTTGGGTTTATCGCAAAGAAAGAGCCTTATATCTAGTTTGAACATGTTTTAGGTGGAAAATTCAGGAGACCCATGGAGTTTCACAAATGGCCAGGCCTTGAATTATTTTGAATGCCTTTATTTCTTAGTGGTGAGTGATATAATAGTGTTTAAAGTTGATTTTATATTTGGAGGAGTTAGTTGGACAATAATATTAAAGTATTGTTGTCAAAATTCAAACATAAACAAATTTTTTAACAAACATAGTTTTACATGTTCTGTAGAAAAAGGTTTGCCTCTGACTCTTGATATTTTTCAAGAGACCTTTCAGTCAATTCTTAAGCCTTCGACAGTGATATGAAAGCGAAGTTCGTTATCATACCCTATTTAAAGTAACGTAGTGCAAAGCTTGCACACATGACCATGCAATTCATGCTCGCGCGATGCCATTGTAGGCTTCTGGAAGTACGATGTAATCGTTCCCAAAGTTCTGGTCCAAAGTAGAGTGCCAGGCTTCGAGGAAAAGTCCGAAACCAATGACCTTGACATTTTCAAAGTTCATGATGTGGCTGAAATGGTGGATATGGCTTGCAACTTTGGAGTTTTGGTCAAACCTGCCACTGCCTTTTTGTGCTCCACAATTTCGTGACCTTAATGATCTTTCTGTTTGGCCATATAGTACACAAAATTACACTGTGTGAGCTCTAGCTCTTTGGGGTACGGAAAAAGGCTGTTGATGGTTAGTTGTGGTTTGTAAGCTTCTTTGACCTAATTTTGTTTCAAAATGCGACCTGTTTTCTCGGAAATGCCCTGTACATACGGCAGCACTACAAAGCCATGATGGAAGCTGTGATCGGCAGGTTGTTTGGTTAACGCCCTCTCGCAGTTTTGAATAAAGGACATGGGATACAGCGTAGTTGTTCACAGAACGGCTTCGACTCGTTGTGTTTCTTCTCGTCTTCCTTTATTCGTTGACGGAATGTTGTTTGCTCTTTTCAGCAAAGTGTTAATCTTTTCCTTGAAGCCTGGCACTCCACTTTGGACCCGAATGCTGGGGACGATCATACATGTATCATACTTTTGGAAGCCTACAAAGGCATCGCACGCGCGCAAGCTTCGCGCTAGGTGAACTTTAAATAGCGTACATGTATAATAACAAACTTCTCTTTCATACCAGTGATGAACGCTTAAGAATTGGCCGAAACGTCTAAAGAAAAATATCAAGAGTCAGAGGCAAACCTTTTTCCATGGAACTTATGACATCTCCTGACGACAAATTTTTCCATTTTTAAATAGATTACATGACTTGTATTAATTTTCACCCAATATAAAAATACAGACTGAACCAATAAAGAATAAATTATGACAGAAATTATTAAAGTAAGGTACAATGTCCCCTAGAAATAGAAAGCTAGTCTAGCTAGGAGGCAGAATAGAGAATTATGTATAAAGGGAAAAGGTTGATTCAGGGAGGCACAAATATTAAGGTAACAGACAGGCAAACACAAAAACCACAACACCAAAAAGCATACTGTTAGAGACAAAGTCAGTTGAAATAGGAAAATGCGGAGAAAAAAAGAGGAATTAAGCTATAGAAAATTAAATATAATGTAAGAGAACACTTAAATTTGGCAAAGCAAAGATTTTTTTAACACTCCTCAATCCTATTCCTAAGAACAGCCGCCTTGAAATGAATGTTGAATTTGCCATAGTTTGTCCTTGCACAAGAAATGCAAAATTCTTGTCCCGTATCAACTTTCCCTTTCAAGTCTGTCTTTTGACGTAAGTTACATTGATATTGTTGGGCTTTCAATGTGATAGAGTGCAATCATGCCTTCCAGTAATGCTCTCTATGCCTTAGTTTACAACAACCTGAATTCTTCAGCTTGAAATCGATACATTACAATGTATTATGTTTTGGCCAAAAGACGTACATACAGCTGTAAGACTCGGAAGACTGACAATGTATGAAGATGTGAAAAATGTCAGCCTAAATCTGCAATCAGTCATTTGCAATCATTTTTTCTTTGACAGGTCACCATGTCTACTGTTGGCTTTGGAGACATATCTACAAAAACATATTTTGGAAGAAGTTTTATCATATTATTTATCTCTATCGGCCTGGTAAACTCTATACTTGTACTTTTGTGTTTAACACGTTTTGATCTGCAATACTCTTTTATGCTGAAAAATGACATACATTTAATTTTGACTTTGCTATAAATTGTTGTTTTAATAGGGAATGTTTGCAACATATATTCCAGCTATCTTAGAATATTTGTCTTCTCACACAAAATATCATGGATCATACAAGCTGCCAGAGGGAAGAAAGTAAGATTTAAAAAAAACATAAGAAACTAATTATTGTTACATGTAAATGCAAATTGTGTTTATTTAACCTTTTTTAAGTTGATGCAAAAAGTGAATTTTTTAAAAACTAAATGCTGATACTTAACAATTATCCTGTGAAATCACACGGAATATCGCCTGATACTTAGCCGCGTTGGCTAACATCAGGCGATATTCCTCAAGATAGAGCAGGATAATTGATTTATTATTCAACACATTGATGACAAAGCACAATTTTCTACATTTATTGGGAAAAAATCTGGAAAACCTACCATTTTTCTCCGCAGCACACAAAATTATGTATATCACAGGATATCTGTTGAGTACGTACAATGAATATTAAGCGCACTATGACCATATTTGGACATTGTTACAATGTGTTGAAAATAAATACAATTATAAGATTTGCTCATTGCATAAGGTTCAGGGAAATGTTAACACTAAACATCGTTGGTCCACCTGTTTTCAGGCATATTATTCTTTGTGGACATATAACAAGGCAGAGTGTGGAGACGTTTTTGAGGGACTTTCTTCACAAAGACAGATCAAATACTCAAGTTAATGCTGTTATCATGGGAAAGTAAGTAACCATGCACTTTATTTCAGTGGAAGTAAAATAATGTTCAATATACAGCTGTATGTCAGTCAAATGAGAATCGACAGTCCGTGATGTTATCTTGTCCTATCCCAAAAACCAAATAGGCCACTTTGGAAAATGCCATAAAACTCTTTGTTTGTCCCCCCAAATTTTGCATGAGCATTGTTTCCAGTTTCTCCCTTGGGACTTACAATGGTCCCAAGAGAAAACAAAAACAATGCTCATGCCAAATTTGGGAGGACAAACAAAGAGTATTATGGTATTTTCCGAAGTGGCCTATTAAAGGAGCAACGATGGCAAGCATCTTGGAAAACATATCATTTTAGAGGATGATAATCAAATGACAATGACAATACCACAGCTGTTCACATTCTCAGTAGAGGTGCAAATTAAGTGTCTCATTGACAGATCTTCGGTGTGCACAAGATGTGGTCATCAGCAGTATTTATGATGGAACTTATGATCAACAAATTATCAAAACGAGCAGAAGCATGAATCCATTTATAGCTATTGCGCCAGGAGGCATTAAGGTCTTCAGGAATTACAAACTGAGATCGAGACTTTGCACTACCCTGCAGTAACATCCCCAGACCCGCAGCTTTGTAGTGTCATTTCTCCAAGACTTCTTAGAAACAAGTTACTGAGGCCTAACAAAAAAGGGGCTACCAATTTTGCAAAGCCATTAAATCCAAATTTTGTGTTTAGTGCAGGAAGCACAATAAATTACTGTTGTGTCCCAATTAAGCAATAGAGGACATTTTCCGTGTTTCCATAGCCTCATCTAAACAAGAGGGGGAGTTGGGAGAATTCTCGACAGTTATGCAAACCCGAGACGCAGTCGAGCGTTTGTATAACTGTCGAGAGTATGAAGAAGATGTACAACTACAACCATTGATGGCACGATAAAAGTCAACAAAGAGCAAATTGGCAACATACCAGGTAGCCTCTGAACGCAGACGTATTTCTAGTGGTCATTTCTCTCCCCAAAAAGAGAATACGCCGGGAATACATCTGCATTTGCAGGCTATAATATTTACCAGGTCCCTAATATGTACTTATTGACTGAGTGAGAGGGCCGGACGGGAAAATATTTGGCCCGAGGTCATGGCGTGTGGACCGAGCGCCATGACCGAGGGCCAAATATTTTCCTGTCCGGCCCGACCTAACTCAGTCAATAAGCATTTTATCATATGACCACTGCGCTTTTCCCTTTTTTTTTCTGGGTAACAAAATTCGGAATGTTCGCTCATTTTCAATTGCAACAAAGTTGTTTTAGTTTGCATCTGGCGCGCGCTCTCATTGCAAAACTATTGAGAAAATTCCCGTATGAGGGCCGTACGCGATCCTAGCAGGGCCGGACGGCTATGAATGACCACTCAAAAAGTACATCTTCTTTAACAGTTCCGCATCCCAAGTTGAAATGATTATTCTAATAACTAAAGGCGTTTCATTGTAATTTTCTTAGCTTTTTGCCAGATGCTGAGCTTGAGTCTCTACTCAAGAAACATTTTGTTAGTGTGTCATTTTTCAAGGGTACTGTGCTAAGTGGAGAAGACTGCAGACGTGTAAAGGTTGGTCTGGAAATAATGTGCTGCAGCCATGTAATTTTTGGCACAAATGATAATTGACTTTCTTTGATCAGAACAACCTGCAAGGAGATGGTATTCAAACTCTGCAGTTGTAAACACTGCTATAAAGCCTCGGCCCCAGACCTGGAGCTTTGAGACTAAGTGTCTTCTGGATGATTAGGGTGGTCCCAATGACTACAGAAACCTGCATTCCTCCCAATACATCTGCAATCCCAAGATCTTTCAAAAAACCTTCTCTCTCCCACCAGTAACGTCTCTCCAGCAACCTTCAACATCCACTCATCACTAGACTGGGCATATCCAAACAGACCAAGTTCTTCCTCCTTCTCACAATGATCATAAACACTGATCAATCCTCTTCCGCCATCCTTCCTCATCATGTACAACCTCACACACTCCCCTTTTTGTGGAGTGCACCAAACATTGTCAACCTCTTCCTGGTCTTCACATCCATTGCCCTTTGATAGTTCCTGATCACTCCAATCCAGAATCCCTACAATGTACTGTACCTCACCACACCTATAGCCCATGCATTTATCACCCTAATCAAATTTTTTTCGGTCTTATCTACCTCTCGTTCTCCTACCAAATGAATAAACTCAGCAGAAATTTCAATCGATCTTGAGAAATTTTACTTGCTCTTACATTGGCGAATTCTGAGGAGAAATTGCAATAGTACTTGATTTGAAAGCCATATTTTTCCCTTTAAGCACCAACTGGAAAATTAGTGAAGTTTCTGAACTCAGGAGGTAGGAAATCATGACACAGTTCCATTATCCAGCTTCTCCAACACTTTCCATTGTCGAAAACTTGGATGTTTCCCACCGTAAAAGGACTGTAAACTATAAAGCTCGAACAGGGCGGGTCAAAGAATACCTTCGCAACCATAATTTGAACCAAGAGACATGAAAAGATATAATTTAGGACTGCTCAATTTGTGCAGGTGAGTTTGTGATTGGTGGAGATTAACAGTGGCTCTCATGCGTCCAGCTGTGATTTCAAGAGTGAGCGCTGGCTCATATCCCGAAACAGCAGCTGGTAATCAAGCCTCCCATATCATACGGCTTCCGATAATCTATCCACCATATCATCAAACGCCTAATCTTAACCTCAGCCTCCCTTAACATCGCCTTGTCTATCAACAACTGATCCTTTGTACACCGTAATCTCTTCCTACACTTCTGCTCATCTGGGCACAACCTGTTATCCTGCAAATGTTCCCACAGCTTCCTTTACCAAGATCCCAGTGAGTACAGTAGCTTCCACATCAATGACAAGCATGCTTTTGGTTTGTAGTTGCTAGTCACTGTTCCCTTGGCACTGTCCCTCTGTATCAACACCTTCCTCCTCTTTACATCCACTCCTGCACTTCCCCACTGTCCAAACAACTCTCCAAAATCAACCCATGAAGGTAGAACCTCTTAAACCCAAACGCCCTTACACTTTCCGGACCCAGAGCCTTCCAATTTTCCATCTTCTGGATTCTGTTTTGCACATCCTTGGCACTCTACTTCTAATCACTTTCTCTGCCTTCTCCACCTTACCGTTCCTATTCCTCACCTTACCTAACTAACAAGCATCCTTGTTATGCCTCTTCTCTGCGGACCAAATACCACAACAGAACCTCATTTCCTTCCCTGCATTTGGTGCTTGAGTCAGCCCTGAGTTCGCCTTTGATCCTTCTTTGCCACCTGGCTTTCTCAAGCTTGTTACCCTTCTTCTTCCCCATCATACTGTACCTTTCTGTGACTACATACAACCCAGTATACAAAAGCCTCTCCAGCACAAACATCCCATCCTTCGCAAGATTATACACCATCCCTTCTACAACCACTCTAAGGCCATCATCATCGCGGAAGTGACCGACTTCTCCACAACCACTTTGACCTCTCCATTGACGCCACCCATCTTCCTCTTACCATCCTGTTCCCAGCCCTCTTCTCACTCATGACACTAAAACAATCCACCTTCTCCACAACCACCTAGGCCCCCTTTTGATATCCTCGACCACCATGTCTTCCTTCTCCCCACAACTACCTTCAGCAACCACGAAATCTACCTTGCTCTCTTATTAGTCTCCTTCACCCACAGTCTCACTCTGAAATAACACCATCCACACTGGATTCACATCCCTCCCCACTTTCATCATCAAATCCCACAAACTCTTCCTCTTCATCAGTTTTTCCCAAAAAATTCATTCCACTTGGCTTCACTGATGACCATCTTCTCCTGAATCACACTAATCTCCTTTCCTATCTCATCCCTTAACATGTTCTCAAGGCTCGAATTTAAATTTTTAGATTACTAACATTTCAGGTTAGTAGACATCATTTTTACTAACCAAAATTATAAAGTTTGATATCCAATCCAAGTTCACAATTTATGATATCTTAAGTATTGAACATTTTGATCATAACGACTAGAACATATCAAGGAGTAGATGCAATTACATGATGACGTAAAATAATTCAGTTTAGCACTCGATTTTTCTCTCGTTTACTGTGAAGTAAATATCGGTACATCCAGAGCTCATTCCTTAGCAAAAGTTTGAGCCATGCAAATTAAATGTCCATACTTGAATATTGACTGATGAGTGTGATTTTATTTTAGATGAATTTGGCAGATTGCTGTATTGTGTTATGCAACAAAGAATGCCATGATCCCAATGAGGAAGATTCTGAAAATATCATGAGGTACTGATTTACTGTAAGAAGTGGTACTTTTAATGAATAATAGTAATAGTTAACACTTAAACTCGTTTAAAACTTTGCTACTTAATTATCTTTGTAAATAGATAGTTCTTTTAGTTTTCATACACAAGGTGAAATTATATATTAGATATACAGGTTACTATTCTTAATTGTTTATCTTTTATTTTTGGAGGGCAGTTTTTAGATGAGAATTCAGTTTCCCCCTATTGCTTTCCTTTTCCTATTGTACTTTTGTATATATACTGGTATTTTGTTTTGTACATTGGTAAAAAGCTTTATCAAAATTAAATAAAAAAAATAAAAAATGGCACAATGTTACATTAAATTGCTGCAGGCAATGTAATACTTTGTTTTATTATTGCCTTTCAAGACCGTTGTCGGGTTTGTTCATTTGGTTTGAGCATCAGACTACTCTGCGGGTGGAGTTCACAGGATCAAAAGGACGATCTACCGTAGTCCCCATCTCACAACCCTTCAAAGTTCTTAACCCTGTGGGACGTAAAAGAACCCACACACTCCCGAGGAGTGATCTGTCCTTTGTGGTATAGCTGGTGGGTTGTAATACAGTAAAAAGGGACAATTTTTGTATTTCCATCTCTAAATGAAATTATCGTATCAAGAATGTGCATGAATGAGAATGGGTAAAAGTGTAATGTGTCAGCAGTATTGGTCTATGAAATGCCGGCATGGTTTAACGCCATTAACCTTGTTCTGGAAAGTTCTGGACAAAACATGTGATTTGAGGGCTGCATATTAACAGCTACATTCATTGCCACAGTGGTATGGTTGCTACAACAAATTGCAAAAATAGTGGAGACACTTCACCTTCTTGGGGCGTTATTAATTTACCTATTATCTCTCACACTGCAGCCCCACCCCCCCCCCCCCCCCCCCTCCTTACTTATCAGTGTTGCTAGCAAGACAAAAAATTTGTTGCAAACTTAAACAGTCAACATTCAAAGGGGGAGAGGAGAAGGGAAGTGGGAAAGGTTTAAATTCTAGATGTGGCGGGTAATGGAACCTAGAAAAGGTGTTTTTTTAATGAAAGTGTCTCAACAATTTTGCAACTTGTTGTAGCACGGCAGTTTCCTGCCCCCTGTGTTGCTGATTCCGGGTCTAGCTCTGTCACAGGTTGTTTCCTTGCTCTGCACCTTCCTCTCCAGCTATGAAGGGTATCCGCAATGTACTTCTAGGGGTAGCCTTGTGACAGACTAGCATCCCATTCCAGGGGGAGTTGTAGTACTTTCAGTCTCTTCTTGCTGCTGCAGAAACCAGCTGGTCAAGCTCCGTCTCTGTGAGCCCCATTGGCTTGAGTGCATCTTTGCCTTTTTTGTTGTTGCCATTATCATTGATCCTCATTTAAAAAATATCTGAGTTTTATTTTCTTGTTTTTGAATTTTTGCAGGGTTGTCGCCTTAAAGAACTACTATCCAGGGATTCGTATCATTATTCAGTTACTGCAATACCAAAACAAGGTGATCAATAATTAACAATTATTGGACGAGGTGGAGCAAAATATCGTTATTTGTCAGTGGCGAGCAGATCAATTTTTTGCCGAAGCGGAATGAAATTATCATTCGATCTATTTTTTCCTTTCCTTTTTATTGGCCGAGAACCCACCATGTGGCCTGCAAATAGCTGTCTACAAATAAGTGTTTTGCTGAAAATAATATTCTGCTCATGCGTAATTGAAACCACGCTCTTATGTGAAAATGGCAGTTCGCTTTCCTGAGCTTTCAGAAAAAGATTTAATTGTTGGGAATTGTGAAAAATAAAGTTAACTCAGTCATCGAATGATAAAATAATTATTGAACTCGGTTATCGCAAAATATCGTGATTTGTCGGTGTCTCGGCTTCGGCAAATAATTGATCTGCTCGCCACTCACAAATCACGATATTTTGCTCAACCTTGTCCAATAATTGTTAATTGTTAATTGTTAATTGTTAAAACACAGCTTTTGAATCACATCATACTGTATGTGTGATGTACACATATAGATGTTGTGGTTTTCTTGAAAATGAAAGCGGCGGATTTGGCGATGTGTGGCGGATTTGGCAGAATTTCCCAAGTCCTCCTTTTTTACCATTATACCTGCATTTCTGGACATAGGTGGAAAACAGAGAAGCCTGCAAACAGAAAAGGACTGAAATTGGAAAAGATGCACATTTCTTCAAATTTGCTAACCAGAAGTGGTGCAGGCTAGGGATGGAGCAGTGGAGAGAGCACTCACCTCCCACCAATGTGGCCCGGGTTCGATTCCCAGACTCGGTGTCATATGAGGGTTGAGTTTGTTGGTTCTCTACTCTGCACTGAGAGGTTTTTCTCCGGGTACTCCAGTTTCCCCTCTTGTGAAAAACCAACATTTGATTTGATTTGATTTGATTTGATTTGAGTTGTTGATTTCAGTTTTACAGTGTCCCCAATTAGTGCTCCAGCGCCAGAAGACTAGACACTTAAATAAAGTTCGTTTCCTTTCCCTTTCCATGCAAGGCTCGCCTTCTTTGACAGTAATTTAAGGACCAAATTAGGATCTTCTTGGGGGACATCTAATTGATTCTATCCTAGACTTTAAAGAAAGAAAGAAAAACACAGAATTTGACGGTTTAAGAGAAAATGAAATAATCTGTGACTGATCTTCAATGCAAAACCTTTTAAACACCTTTATATTATCGGTAAACAATTCCTGTTCACCTCAGCAGAATATCAGTATGTAGAATTTGTCACTTTTGTGCAAGAAAAACATATCTAAAAGTATATTGCCAGGTGTGAAAATAAACTTAGTCACTTTAACATGAAGTGGAAAGTTTTGTGCAACTTTGTATAATATGCAGGTGATTGTAAGTGAGTATTCAATTAGTTAAACTAATTACGTAAGTAGTGTTTACAGATACATAAGGAAATATAAAGTCTAAAAACCTTTCTTTTGTCATTTCTCTCAATACAGTCATACCTGTTAAATATTCCATCATGGAATCCTAAACATGGCGATGATGTGGTTTGCATCAGTGAGGTATTCATGCATTAGTCAATTTACCATGTTCTAAAATTGTGCCTAGGGTCAAATGTTGAAGACCCACTGAGAAAGGCTGAAAGGTTGAACCTGTTCACCAACAGAAAGCAGAATCATCATGCAGCTCTCTCCGACCTCTAATTTCATTGAATTGTAATATGACACAGCTTTATGGTGTATTGGGTTAGCCTCCATTGTGACTGTTGCGCTATAATGCAGTATATTTATAGACCACTTTGAATTCATAAATGGCGACTACTTTTACATTCTTTTGTCTTTATGGTAATTAGACCTACTGCCCTCATTTTGAAACATGCACAAATATTCTTTTCAGTGAAATTTGCTCGTTGTAGCAAGGCTAGAAAGGCTTTTTAGCATTAAAACAAAGGAGTATTTTACTCGGCCACCATTATGAAAGTGGTCTATTTCACCTACATGTTCGTTCATTCGTTCACTCTCTCATTCATTCATTCGTTCAGTCGTTCATTCATTCATTCACATTAAATATATTGTTCCCTTGTGTAACATCTATGACAGTCTACAAGCCAAATCAGCCTTCAGGGTTCATCCAGGGTTGTGAACCAATTTCCAATGGCAACAGCCAGGATACGAATCCACATTGGTTAGGGGCATGTGGTCTCACCTCAATGTTTTTCCTACTTCCCTCAAGCCAAACCAGGTATTACCTCCTCCAGATACATGTAGGACTTAACTTTGGTTATTAAACAGAAACCAGTGTTTTCCTGTTGGTCATCTAGTAGTCTCTTCAGGTCAGAAAAACAGTGAGCTTTGCACTTTTCATATGCTGATGTACACGCATTCTTTTTTGTTGAACAGCTCAAGTTGGGATTCATTGCACAAAGTTGCCTTTCTCCGGGATTTTCAACTTTGTTGGCCAATGTTTTTTCGATGAGATCTAATGACACAGTGAGTTTTACAACTGTTAGTGTTATTACGACATTTGTAGTAATTCACACTCAGTAAATGTGAGGGAAATCATTTTGTAAGAGCATACTGCCTCATGAAAGAGTATAGTTTGAAAATGGCTTAGTTCTAATGATGGATTATGTTGTAAGTTCCAGCTAACAAACCTTAAAGTAATTGGCGGATGGGTCGGGCTAGGTTACTTATTAATCATTTCGTAAAAAAACTGAGTGAGTTTGGATAAGCCCAGTTTATAGATGTTATTGAACTAGCGTGGGGTCTGCACTGGGAAAATACTGGTTGAGTTCCCCTTTTTGCATGTTTATGGATGAGGTCCATAAACTTGCAAAAAAGGATGGAGACCAATATTTTCATGCAAGCGACAATTTTTTGATTAGGTGTCTTTTATATTCTCTTGAGCAGGGTTTTCTATTCCTTGAGTCTTGCCTCTTCGCCTCCTTTTGTTAACGGTTCTGGAAAGTAACATTCGTACTGAAATACATTCTCACATATTTCTTTTTATGTCCGAGAAAGTGGGAACAGTTTGGCAACCTATATCCGCTGCATTGTGACCGGTCCATCTTAGCGGTCCGTATTGCAAAGAGAACCAATCACAATTCCAATTTTCATCTCGGACCAGTTTGCTTATATAGTAAATCCATTGAAGTCCTGTCTGACAAGCCGCATTCATAAAATGCACTGTTATGTTAAAGTGCTACTACGATAAAAAATCACTTCCTTTTTTTCTTCAGATTTTGAACGTGTGATTGCTTAACACTTGACTGGTAAAATTTGAGCTTTGATTTTTGTCCAAAGTCTGTTGACTTTGAGTGTAAGTTTTGGATTTCACGGTCCGCCATTACTCACGTTTACAAATGACCGATTGGACCTCAGAGAGTTGGATCTAGGGAAAAGTGATGTCATTGGCTCACCAGCTTAAAATTTCCGCGTGTAAACACAGCTTATTATATATATGCAAAACACGATTTAAAAAGTCTTACATCCCGAAACTTTCGTACTGCTTATTAATACACACGCATTACATTCTTAAATTATTGAGTCTTTGACGTTATCTTCTCCTCGATCTAGCTCTCTCAAGAATTTAAAGTTAGTAATGGCAGACCATTAACTAGGAAAATTCCAGTGAAAAAAAAACAGGTGTCTTTTTGAAATCAAGGCTTAAAACTTGGGTCACTTTGCGTTTAGTTAATATAGTTTTGAAATCCAAAGAAAAATGAAAATTGGTTTTTTGGTCATAGTAGCACTTTAAAGACCCATACCTCTGTTCTATTTTCTCTATCAAATGTGGCAGCCTTGATGTGAAATAACAACATTTAGATATCCATGATATTCGCTTGAGGTTACTATTCACAATGCTAAAAGTATTTAAAAAAAGGTACACATTTTTATAAGCAACCAAACGGTTTCTTCAGTGTAAAAAAAGGCTGTCTTCTAATTGCAAGTTTTTAAACTATCAAGTAACTCCCGCTTGTATCAGTTTCGCCTCATAACAATGAAGTACCCAAGGTATGGGTGAAAATTTTAATTGACTGTCGTATTGATTTCCATGCAGAGAGGTCTCTCGGAATCAGATCTGTGGAAAGCATTTTACATTGATGGTGCAAACCTTGAAATGTACACTGAAACCCTAGCATATTCCTTCAAGGGAATGGGCTTCCAACAAGTCGCAGAGTAAGTAGTGGTAAATTCGTCATATTTAGAATTAAACATTATCATCGTATCTCTGAAACTTTCACCTCTCATATTTCTAAAATCAAAATTTATGAACTGTTTTCGGGATTTTCCGAGGTTAAAATGTCTATAAAGATCGAGGTTTCGATCAGTTTTACTGGTCTTCTTCAGGTTGTTAAAAAATTTTCAATATGGCGGATCATTCAATATGGCGGATTTTCAATATGGCGATCCGCCATATTGAAAATTTTTTTAACAACCTGAAGAAGACCAGTAAAACTGATCGAAACGTCGATTTTTATAGACATTTTAACCTCGGAAATCCCGAAAACAGTTCATAAATTTTGATTTTAAACATGATCAATTGCCAATATCCCACTGTGTAAGATTACGAGGGGTTGAAAGGGGCACTGACATGCTTAATTGATTAGCTGTTTTTAGGTCAAAAATGGGTGAAAATCGTAGTTCTTTAGCTCACACATACAACATTCCTGACAACCAGTGACAAGATATGAAATATATTTAACAACAAAGAGCTATTCACACATACAACATTCCTGACAACCAGTGACAAGATATGAAATATATTTAACAACAAAGAGCTATTCGTATTGAAGTTTTGGTGTCTTATATATGTCAAGTATGGCACAAAGAGATATT
Source organism: Montipora capitata (assembly GCA_949126865.1). Classification (NCBI taxonomy): domain Eukaryota; kingdom Metazoa; phylum Cnidaria; class Anthozoa; order Scleractinia; family Acroporidae; genus Montipora; species Montipora capitata. Next base: position 15,730,455 of record OX421453.1, read on the forward strand.
CGTATTTAATTTTTGGTGTCTTTCTGAAGACACCGTCTCCAAACTTGAAAAAATTGGCCGGTTTTTTTTCAAGTTTCAATCCATTCCCATCCTCTCCATCCTTGGCTGCAAACAACAAAGAATAGCTTCAGTGCATTTCAATGGTCAATGGCATTATTGTTTGGTTTTCTTTGATGTAAGGACGTCTTTTAGTGTTTTGAAGTTTGACTAAAATAGCGTGACACCCCTTTAATTTAATATTTAATTTGAATTTAATTTATCTGCAATACTCGTCACATTTGTTGGAGCACCCATCCTTTATTTAAAGCTTAATAGGGAGTGTAAGCAAAGACGACCCTACGGCAACGACAACGCCACGAAGCAATAATACTATTGGTTACAAATGGAGAAATAATCGTGCTGCACGAGCAGCACGAATTTCCGTGCAATTCTTTACCGTACTTCACAAAACAACGTGAAATCACCAAATGTTAGGTTTTGGCGACAACGTGAGCATATAACAATGAACTATTCATTTGCTATGTTTGCTTTAAAACCGTTCGTACCCGTCCAGTTATAGGATAGTTTGCCCGTTTTGCACAATGTGAACAATACGGAATAATCGCGAAATACTTGCGATAGCGCTAAGTTATATTTTGGACTGACGTTTTCGTTGCCGTGGCCGTAGCCGTAGCCGTAGCCTTTAATTAAACTCCCCTAATATGTAAACAGAATGGTCTTAAGGCCTGGCCAAACGCTCGCAATATTTCAACGCAACATCTTGCAACATTGTTGCATGATGTTGCGTCATGTGTTGCACGGGGTGGCCAAAAGCACGTAACATGTCAATGTTCACGTGCTCCAGGCCCCTGGCGCGCACAAAGTGGACCTAACGCGCATGCCCTAGCGCAACAATGTTGCGTGAACGTGGCCAAACGAGTACAACATCATACAACATTTGACCGGTTTCAAATTTGATCCAACTTCATCCAATATGTTGCAACATGTCGCAACAGGGTGGCCAAACGTATGCAACATGTTGTGCCCAACAATGTTGCAACAATGTGCCCAACAATGTTGCCCAACAATGTTGCCCAACATTGTGCCCAACAATGTTGCAAGATGTTGCGTTGAAATGTTGCGAGCGTTTGGCCAGGCCTTTAGCATTTGATCGCCGACCAGGTGGCTCAGTTGGTTGAGGGATCAAGAACTCTGGCAAGACCAACACTCAGGGAACTCATGCAGGGTCTTTAAATAACTGAGGAGAAAGTGCTGCCTTTGTAATGGCATCTGCAAATGGTTAGACTCTCTAGTCTTCTCGGATAAGGACGATAAACCGCAGGCCTTGTCTCACGATCCTTGAATGTTCATAATCTCACTTGTCGGAACCAAAAGAACGCACACATCATTTGCAAAGAGTAGGGCGTCGTAGGGGATCCTAATGTTGTGGTCTGTCCTCTGTGGTAAAAACCGTAAAGGTTTTATTTGCGTCCCCCTCTCTAAATAAAGTTATCGTAGCATGCCTGATACATATTTTTGCCCTGATCCGCTATTAAAACGATGTTTTTTGTTTGTGACAGGATCTGTTTTGAGAAGCTTGGTCTCCTTCTCATCGCTATAGAAACCATCACACCGGATGGAGAAAAAATGTAGGTATCTGAAGGAAATTACTGTGAAGTAAGATCGATTGATCTGTACTTAATTTCAAAGGTTTGAATAGATTGAAGTGCCTCACAACTGGCTCATTGTAAAAACGTTTCTTTGCATGTAAAGATTTGCCATCAATCCACTGGATAAGCAAATTGAACAGAGAACCAGAGGCTACTTCATTGCCGGATCAAGTGCCGAAGTAAAAAGGTACGAAATGTTTCTATTTTAGTAATGTGACATTTAAGAAGGGTTGCTTCATTTATGAGAATGCTTGCCTTTCACTGGCAACATCATCAAAAAGTGTTCACGTTAAACATATTTTTAGTCATTATTTTATGTACCAGCCAAACTGTAGACAAACTGATGATAGGCTGTGGAGGCTCAAAACTAAAATTGAAATTTGGCCTGGGGCCAATCCGTTGTTGTCTGGTTCGGTCAGAGATTACTTTTCAGCGCTCTTGTTGAATTTTTTATTCATTTGGTGTTGTAGATTCCTAATGTTTCCTAAGGAGCAGAGTTGGCGTAGTGGTGAGAGCACTTGCTTTTCACCAATGTGGCCGCGGTTTGATTCCCAGTCTCGGCATCACGTTTGGATTGAGTTTGTTGGTTCTCTACTTTGCTCCAAGAGGTTCAAAGAAAAGAAAGTTTCTCCGGGTATTCCGGTTTTTCCGTCGACTAAAAAACCAACGTACGATTTGATCCGATTTCATTTGATTTAATTTGATTCCTGTACAGTTTCCCCAATAGACCTTATTCACGATGGCCGCCATGTTGGATTTGCTATTATAACGCAAATTGGCTACACACTTCTGAGGGGGCAAACAACACAAGTTCGAGAGGTTGTAACGAACATCTTAGCCACACAGATGATTTATTTCACGTTCATTGAATGTTTATCACCAAAGCAGTAAAGTAGAATGATTACACAAGTTACTGCGATGGTTTTTAGTGAAAAATGAGCAGATAACGAAGTACAAAGTCAAAATGTCAAAGGCAATCAAAGGTATGAAATTATTATAAAAGGTACTTAATCTAAATTCTAAAATGTACTTTTAGCAATGTTATTCAATATTTCGGCGAGCCGATTTTCCGCAATTTGCCTTTTTTCCAATGTTTGCCCTACAGCATAACACATGGCTAGTTTGCATGACAATTTGAAAACCAAGATGGCGGCTATCTTGAATAAGGCCTATTTGTGACCCAGCGCTAAAAACTTCCAGAGTTTTCGTTTGAGGCCGGAGGCCGGACGTTTTGTCCGGTGGTTTCCCATTCCACGCGTACGTCCGGTACTTTGATGCCAATATTTGAGGGGTTTGCTTTACTATTTATTATTATATTTTTCTATTTACTTTTTAAAGAGAATTTGAGTAAACTCCAGCCTGGGAAACTGAATCTTGGGGTCCAGAAACACTGGAAACAGCCTTTCTGAGTGTTTTATTTTAAAAATTTCCTGTGGGAGTATGCCTTGCTGCGCCAAAAAATGTGACATCCGGTGCTTTCAAAAATATGTCCACTACTTTTCAAAACTGTCGAAAACCCTGCGGTGGCCAATAAAATAAAGTCCATTAGATATGATTTTCCTGGCTTAGAAGTTTTATTCTGTGGTCTTAATCTTCGGTGTAAATCATTACGGAACATTCATACAGAAATGTGGCACACTTTTGAAACCATAAGAATTGACTACGGTGGTCATCTCCTGACTAACATACCTGTATTTGTGTTGTTTGTACCGAAATTTTCAGGGCATATTACTACTGCCGTAGTTGCCACGCAGATGTGACCTCGCTTCAACAAATCACTGAGTGTGGATGTTTGAAAGGTACATGTTCTTGTAATTTTCCAAGCGTTAAAGTGCCTGTCACCTCTACACACTTTCTCCACTTTATGTATTCTCCGAAATCATCCCAAATACATCGTGTTATTTTTAAAACGTTTTGAATGAAATGTCACTT
>OX421453.1:15739035-15756535 GCA_949126865.1 Montipora capitata
TTCTGTCGTCTGACTTTGCCCGGTGAAAATCGCTTAGGTGTTTTCTATTTCCTTCTTCTCAGGAAAACAAATTCTGCTCATATTGAACCATTACCGTGTCTTTAGACCTCATTTCTCTTTTTTAGTTGTACACCTTCAATCCGCTTCCACTTTGTTTGTACTTACGTAAGGAAAGAAATTCTCTCATTTCTAGCCTTGCTCAGATGTATCCATTGTTTAGGTCGCTGAAATCAGCATTGAAAATGGCCGATGAATGAACCATCAGTAGGCTTGTAAGCCGTCTTAATTTATGGTCATTTGATCGTCCAATGACTTTGAATTTCCGAATTCTTGAACTTTGTTAATGGCCAAGCTTTCCCGTCATATTCTGCACACTTTTCTGCACCTAGTTGGGTGGCGGTGGTGGTAATGTTATTACTAGTGGCACTAGTAGCGGTGGGAGTGGTAGGAGCAGTAGTAGTGTCGGTGTCCTAGTGGTATATTAGCAGTAAAAGTGACTGTAGTAGAAGGAGGAGCGGTGGTCGCAGTCTCAGTGGTTGTTGTCATAGTCTATGTGGGTCTATTAGTCGTGGTTGTAGTAGTAGCGGTGGGAGTAGTAGGTAGTTGTGGAAATAGGAGCAGTGAGAGTGGCGACAGCAGTGGGAGAACGAGTAGGAGGAGTGATTAAGAAGGGTAGTAGTAGTAGTAGTAGTAGTAGTAGTAGTAGTAGTAGTAGTAGTAGTAGTAGTAGTAGTAGTAGTAGTAGTAGTAGTGGTAGTAGTAGTAGTAGTAGTGGTAGTGGTAGTGGTAGTGGTGGTAGTAGTAGTAGTGGTAGTGGTAGTAGTAGTGGTGGTAGTAGTGAAGTAGTAGGAGGAGTATTAGAGGGAGGAGGCTGAAGAGGAAAAAAAGGCGCAGCATCAACAGCAGTCAGAGTGGCGTAAAACTTAGTGCTTTCCATTTAAATAACCCTTTGAATTCCGGGAGTGATCAGCATGTTAATTCTCCTCACAATTTCAATTAAACGTCAGTCAGACGTGTGTTGAGAATGAAGATAATTATCAGCTTAAGAGGTGTGATCTTGATATAACACAAAATTCTCATAACTACCCAACAAAGAAATATATGGTACTAGTTGGGAGAATGAAGATTCGATTGTGGGATTGAAAGGGTTAAACAACCTTAAATCACTGTATCGTTTTCACAAAGGGCTGACGGCGGTCACATAATCAACTTGGACTCCCTTTGGATGCCAGTTGTCTTTCAAAAGTCCTTTGTTCTAAATAGTAAGTGAAGTGTACACATGGTGGAGTTCCCGAGACTACTTTTGGCAAAAGTTTCCTTCTGAGCCGATAGCACTGTTAATTTAAATGAATTTTTAATTTACCGTGAGACACGTTGTAGGAACAAGAATGAGTTTATGGTTTCTTGCAGAAATCACAGGAACGCGTTCCGGAATTAAGCTTTGAGAAGCGAGGAACGATCAAGGTTCCACCGTCTTTCCTGTCACCCATGTGCTTCCGACTCGTTGTAAGGAATGAGTTTTCCTGGTTTTGCCAAAGCCAAACAGGTCTGCAGTGGGTGGGATGTAATGCTGACCTTTGTAACTATGTCACATCCGATTTTGTCTCACTTCAACTACTTTTCTTTTTATTAAAGCACTACACTCAGATGATCATCTATACAATTTAGGCAATCGGGATTCCCTGTATGTGCGTTATTCGCCAAAAGAAAAATGGAAAGTTTCGAAGAAGTCTCAAGGCAAGTTCAATGTAACAGTTTTTAAAGCAAGGATTATTAACGCTTGAGATGAGATGCTTGGTAAATCAAAATTATTATTGCTTGGGATAAGGTGAGGGCTTTGGCAGCTCATGGAGTCTCTATGAGGTAAAGCGGATAAACTCGGCCATGCAGATTTTTTAGAAACCAATTTTTAGCATAATTCAATATAAAAATCTTAGCTAATGTTAACTGCTCATTAAGAATGCACTTAACACCAAACGGGCACAACATGTAACACCCAACAATGTTGGGAGTTGTTAACCAACAATGCTGCCTCCGTTTGCGCGGGGCTAAATTTTTGACCAGTTTCAAACGTCGCGTGCAACAACTCCCAACAACACGCAATAACATGCTACAGGGTGTGCAAACGGGCACAACATGTAACACCCAACAATGTTGGGAGGTCTTAGCCAACAATGCTGCCTACGTTTGCGCGGGGCTTTAGGATCAAGGTAGAAAAGTCTGCATCAAAACGTAGGGGTAAACCGTTTGTGACTTGGTAAATGAGCTGAAAACTATAGTTTCATTCAAATCAGCATTAGATTAATTTGACTTTGAACAACAAGGCACTGTGGATGTTATGCACTCTTTTGTGAAACAAAAAAAAGAAGTAGCGGATTACTTGGTATTGTTCAGCTGTAGCATCCAGATCGAATTGGAATTTCATAACAGACATAAGTAGTTAAAGTTTAGACATTGATGCAAATGATATTTCAGTTGACTCCATTGAAATTATCATCAATGTAAAATAAATTTCTGGAAAAAAGTTATTCATGACATCAAAATAACGACATCAAAATTATTACTACTTGTGCACGCAGCTTTAACATTATATCCCATGGAAGCCTTGTAATTATTGAGTAAGTTTTGAGTTTAATTTACCAACGACTGCCATGAAGACTAATAAAAGACGAGAGTTTAATTGTAATTTAAATGCTAAAAAGGCGTACTTTGAAGATCTTCTTCCGCCGACAGAACGCCGGGTTTCCATCGATTCCAGACGGATCGAATGGACTCGGCAGCGATGCGTTCGCCTTCTACAACGATTAAGCAGCTGTGTGAAAGCTTCGAGGTAGAGATTTCGATGTAGTGGTCTCCACATAAGGGATCGAAAAGCAAGACTCTTGCCTCACTGTCCAGTGATTTAAATGATATTTGGAAATGGTTTCCGAGGTAAACGAAGGTCTGTGGGATATTAATGAGAGGAATTTGACGCCCTTTTACGGGCACGTTACGTTTTTCGTTTATGGTTTACTCCAGGAGTTGTATCATAGCTTAACATAGTAACATTAACCACATAAGTGTTGTCCTGCCCGAAAAGGACTGTTTGCTGGTTTCAGTATGGCATTAGATGTAATGGAATGTCGCCAGCAGAAGTGGAAGTTATCTTGAGAGTGCATTAATTTTTAATTTGTTATCAGGCGATTTAACTACTACTCTGGTCGTTGATCTCAGTGGAGGATCCAGGGGAGGGCCCCCCCTATTTTTGGATGTTAAAAGTAAAGAACTTATAACATGTCTTGCACTTTTTGCAGACAACAACACCAACAGCCGCTTAAGGGCAGAATTTTTTTTAGAGCCCTCCCCACCTCTTAGTCTTGATCCGCCACAGGATTGAATTGGTCAACTTAAGACTTGATGTTCCTTGATGTTGCTCTCAGAGGCAGCGTAGTCGCCGGAATGATCAAGGCACTGGACTTAACGTTCGGGAGTTATTGGGTTTAAGTCCCCATCTGAATTCAAGCAGGTTGATCTGGGTTGTCCCGAGTCAACTCGTCGGCTACAATTGTGAATATCCAATTGGTCTGCATTCCACCGGGATGGGATCTTTAAAAAAATATTTTGTTTATTTACATCAGTTGTTTCCGATTGGCCCTGAAAAGTCCTTAAGGGGAGCAGACAATTAATATAAGGTTGTTGTTTATTGGCTGGTCGTGTGCCCAGTAAACGTTTTACACACTGGAAATCCGACCAGTTGGCTACCTTAGAGCGAACTCCAATAATTCTATCACCAATCTGTACCTAACAATCGTTGTTGACACCAGTAACAGAAGTGAGAGGCAGTAGACTACACTGACTTTCTCACGAACAACAGACGTTCGGACAACACGTCATGGACAAGGAAAAACGGATCAAAATGCATCCGCTAACAGACAAGCAATACTGCTATTTCTCTATTTACAGAGAACTTGCACGATCTACTGATAATACGCAGATTACTTGACTCTGAAGATGACTTCTTCATGTGACCTAAGTATATGACAATTAGGAACTATTGTACTGGAATTTACGCCAATGGCCTTATCAAATTCCATAATCCTTGGAGCCATTACTCCAGTCCTCTCCACTGATACTGAAAGTTGCATTTATCACATTTTGGTCAAATTTTATTTTAGTCACCCATCGTTATTTTTAATTTCAGCAGACACCATTTCAGTCCATTTTGAACCACCTGACAGTTGCATTTTCATTCGCGTTGAACAAGTTGCCGCCACATTCGAGGATCACAAGTCACTTCATTCATAGTCTATCACAAAATTCACGACACCATTTGAGACGAGAAAAATCTGGCATGTCTTTGAATTTTGTAGATTTGCTTTGTTGTTGCCCTTCAAAACCTGTCAGGAATCCGATCTTGGTTGTGAAAGCAGCTTGGGACAGCCAAGAAAATGCATCTGTCTTTGAGAAAAGCGTAGAAAAGGAAGATCGTAAGCAGGACTATCGTAGAAGCTTTTTTTAATAGGGGAATCTTTGTTTACATTTTTATCCTCGTTAGAGCGATTTTCAATTGAGTGTCTAAAGTAATTAGCGAATTACTTTGGTTTTGCATTACTTCACTCAGTGATTGGTCCAACGATCTCGCTCCATTTTGTCAACCAATCAGAAGTGAAACCAAAACCAATCGTTGCTCGCGCCTCCACATTTTCCCGCGCTTTGTGTCCGCTACGTGCAATTACTTCGAGTTTTCATTGGTTTACTGGATTGTCTCCGTCCTTTTTGATTGGCGAAAGTAATTACTTTGGTTTTGGTTTTACGACACTCGATTGAAACCTGCTCTATTACAAGGTTATCGTTCTCTAATCAGTCAGCTAAGAATAAAGTACTGAATATTGAAAGTGCATTGCATAAAGAGGTATCTCAGAAAATTTGAACCCGATATACCAGATAATGAATGAGCAACGGACCTTTGAAAATTCAAAATTTTACAAAGAATATAAGGGATCTTTAGCGCTTTTGACACCCAAGGATTTATCAGTTTTTGATGGCTAGTAACTAGCTCGTTATTAAAGCTAAAAGGCTTAAAATTGGAGAGTCGTCTAAGTTTAACAAGTTCTCTCACGTTTTGGAAGTCAATCTGTAAATAGCATTTTGGTTTCTGTGGGCAAATTCGTATGTTAATTAAATGGCGTCAGCAGAGATCCCCTTATAATAATAAAGGCGACCCGCCGCCATATTGAAAGCCGAGAAGAACCTGGGAACGAGGTTGTAGGACAGCCCTAACACGTCACAGTTATTCTAGATGGTGGTGCCTATTCTTAAACTTTTTTTTTTGGGATACAAACCCTTCCTTTGACAAAAAAATAATAATTTGATTGTAGAAGTTATTACCTGTGATTTAAGGTTATTTTTTGTCAAAGTGGACACTCCCTATTCTTTACGGTTTTCAGGCCTAATTTTTCAGTTTTAAATTTTTTTATAGTCTCTTTTAGTTCCAGCTCAGTATAAATTTGTCGAGTTGGGGAATGTTTTTCTACATCAAATGATCTGTTTTGCTCATTCGCCAGTCAAAGCAGTGGATTCAAGAATGCCATTTCATCTTGCGAAAAAGGGCACTGGAACAAATAAGCTGGGCACCTACAAAGTCCTGAATAAGCTTAAAGCGTAAGTGTCTTACGTCATTTACAGGGCGTTGAGTCTGATGATACTAAATTCTCCTTATAAACCCTTTCCTAATTTGAGTGAACACGAGCATGCATGAGGGCTAGATGCCATTAAAATTCTGTGGAGCGGAAATTTAAATTTTCAAGTATTTAAGGTGGCTCTAACTAAATCCGCTCCACTGAATTATTTTAAACTTTGCAGAAAGTGTCATTCTGGCATGCTGATTACATTTCAGAAATAAAAAATGGGGGTCACCAAGTTCGTTTTTGAGATATGAGCAGCGATAGCCAAAATATAGACCTTATTCCAAAATGGCCGTCATTTAAATATTCTTTTGTTTTCATTTAAATTAGCCCTTGATGCCTCGTTCTTGAGCTGAAAATTCAAAAGAATATTTTGCCTTGAACGAGGCATCAAGGTCTAATTTCAATAAAAACAAAAGAATATCTAAATGGCGGCCATTTTGGAATAAGGTGTATGGGGTGTTTTTGCAGGGCTTTCCTGTTGCCACGGTAACTTTTTACGTCACAAAAATGACCGAATCTTTTTCAGCAATAATTGGTGTTTGACATGGTACCATAACATTGCTGTTAAGTGTGTCAATCCTTCTAATAAGAACTTTTCTTTCAAGTGTTGAAATTGCTTTGAGCCACTTTAAACTCTATCTTGATATGCAGGGGTGTTCATTTAATACTACGTTTCTGTTGGCTTTCATTCTCGTGAATTGTTAATGACTGTTGTTATATCTCTTTTTATTGTAGCTTGAAAGAACAGCAATCACAAATTGACGAAAAACGCGTCTGCTTTGATATCTCGGGGACATTTTATTGGTGTGAACCCACAAGATTCGAAGATCAGTTGTTGGTATGTTGAGCTGAAAGTTCCCCTCTGAAAACAAACCGGAACGAGGCTTGTTATGTTCAGAAATGCAGGCCATTAGATGCACGCGCGATTTTGACGTCCAACATGAAGTGTCCCTCTAAGTCAAAGCCTTTGCTACCTGTAAGGCAAAGGTTAGCGTTATTTTTAGCTTAAGGTAAATGCAGCTCTTTATCCATACTTGACGAGCAGCATTTCAAGGATACTTTGCGACGTTAATTGTCTGTATTCCGAGACACGAATCATGTTGAAGTTGGGGAGAAGAGCAAGGGGGACACTTCGTGATGCTTATTAAAATCTCCATGCATCTAATCAGGGGCATTTCTGGACATATCTGACAGGTGCAGACAATCGAATTAACCAATCAGAGCACAAAGCCGCAGCTAAGCGCGGGAAAGCAACAATGTACGACTTTGTGTAATTTACCGTGGCTTTGCTCCTGATTGGTAAGGAAAATGCCGCGAAACGTTTTCGGCAGCCCCGAACCGAAGTGTTGCAGCGCTCTAATAACTTCAAAACTATCCTTGGCTGTTGTTTTCCTTCCAGTGCACGCTTAGATCGATAAGGCACGTTTCTCCTCAGTCTTATTCAGAGATTTCCATGACCAACCTTCTCTTGGATGTCGTACCTCAACGCTCGGCTTTAACCAACATGACGTTTCGAGCGTTAGCCCTTCGTCAGAGCGAATCGCTCTGACGAAGGGCTAACGCTCGAAACGTCAGCTTTTAGAATCTCTGTACGGTGGCCAATTTACATTATCAACTCCGTTGTTAATGCTGTTCACCAAAACCACCTTTCCCGTACCTTTTGTTGTCCCACTGATATCGACGAAATTAACGAGAAATCGAAAATAGTTTGAACCCAGGATGGTCATATAATAATTAAGTGAAGTACGATCGTCTGGGTAAGTATGGTCATGAGAAGGACTGTTTAGGATGGCACTGACTGACGTTTCAACAACCTGAGCGGTTGTGTAACGTCAATAGATGCATGGTATAAGCACGCAATCAACGACCAGAGAGTTTATACCATCTACTGACGTTACACAAATGATGAATTCCGCTCAAGTTGTCGAAACGTCAGTCAGTAGGGACCGTTAGGTTCTAGTACGAGGAGGAGAACGAGTTCGAGATTTGACTGCCCGTTTTAAGCGAAAATACATAGAAGATTTATAACCCGGACGACTAATCTTACTCTTTGTTAGCAGTGTAGGTTACTCAGTTATTTTAATTGCTGGTAACTGAGCCTTTTTGCTGATCGAAAAATGCCAAAGCTGCTACCGTGTTGTGGACTTGTTTTGACACGACGGCATTTTTGCAAAACCTCGTACTATAAAGTATTTCTGTGTGGGTGCTCATCACAATCTCTGAAAATCTAGCCGTTTTTAAATCTGTGCCGAGATCTAAAATTCTGCCAACCCTCAATAAACATCATGGTAACGTTGTTTCTTTCTTAACTTAATGACTATCCTTTCAGTCAGGAGCCCGCGAGTAGGAGCGACTAACTACCATATTTAGCCTATGTCACGGCACTTTTTACAGAAAGATCTATTTTTAGACTACCTTTTCGGTAGAAACCAGAGACAGTTCCGGATCGGTGACGCTATGACGTCAAATTGGTTTTTTGTGAATGCTCATCGGGCTCCTGCGGGAGTCTCATTCCCGGGAAATTCAATCTAAAAATAAGTCGCTCTGTGAAAACGCCGTGACAGGAATATGGGACTGTTGTTCGCTTCTAGTCATGGGCTCAGTCCTTTCTCAATTCAGGCCCCGGTTGCTCGAAGCATGGTTAGCGCTAACCAGCGATAAATACCATGGAAACCTATAGGTTTTGATATCTCTTAACCAACGGTTAGCGCTAACCAGGCTTCGAGCAACCAGCCCTCTGTTTGTCAGTGGCATAGGGTTGGGGATATTCCTTTGTGTAAAACGCCACGAAGTGTCGCAAGGAGTTTTCGTGGGTTGCGGAAAAGTCAGCCGATCCTATTTTGCTTCCGTGACAATTCAACAATCTTATTGCTAGGAATGGGCAACGTTACTCTTTCCTAACACAATGTTGTTCCCTTTCTTTCTCCTTTATTTGTATAAAAGTCAAAGTATAAAATGTGTTGCGTTATTTTTCTTGGTAGACTCGAGAGGGGGCCAAGAAGATAACATTCTCTCACCACATTCTTGTGTGCCTCTTCAATGACAAGGATTCGCCTTTAGTGGGCTTAAGACCATTGGTATGTCATAATCAAGGCGATGAGTTTGACAACAAATAAATGATATTTGCATTTATGCATGGTGTTCGACCGATCTCACTGAACGCACTTGGTTCTTTAAAATGCAAACTTGATTTCCTCAAAATGAAAACCCGATTATTTGAAAAGTAACATTCATTTCTGAAAACCACAAACTTGATTCTTCGAAAACTAATCTTGATTCTAGGGTTGAATGCAGCAGCTATTTGCCCGGCAGCCCGGACGAACCTTAAAGGGGGCCGATTTACATGGTACGATTTTTGTCGCATGCGACAAGCTTACGACAGGCCTACGACATGACTTACGATTGTCGCAGCGTTTCAAAACATGTTTTAAAATGCTACGACAAGTTCTCTGACGTACACGACAATCGTAAACGAGTTGCGACAAAAATCGTACCGTGTAAATCGGCCCTAACTCTGTCAGTCAGAAAATTGTATAGAATTTCTATTAAGTCATATTCCAACCACCTTAGAGTTTTTGTTTATCTGATTTTGCAATTATTCATCGATTCACAAAACGAAAGTTAGCTCTGCGGCTGATCATTTCTACAGGCTTTGGCATTCTACAATGTCATTGTTTTCAACAACGTTGATAGTCGCCTTGTTTCCCCTAAGCATAGCCATCAAGTAAAAAACTTGCTTGCTCGCAAAGCCTCGCCTTTTCACTTTGATAGGAAATAAGAAAGTAGTTTCAGACGCATGTACTCATGAGTCGAGAGCTCGAAAGACTGAAGTAAGCAAGAATGCGGCTTATGCTTCTCGAGGCACTTCCTTGCTTGCCTTGTAGAAGAACAAAGCTTGGTAAAGAATGTTTCATTTGCTTTATGAGTTAAAAAGAGTAGTTTTCTGCCAACTTGAAGTTTTCTTGTCAAAATGGCCATTCAGTCCTCTTTTGTGTCGTCAGCAAAGTGTTTTCAGGAGTTTTGTAAACCCGCTAACTTTTAGCTTGAGCTAATCAACGCGCATGGGATGTTGGGAACGTAAGGTCAGCGCTCTCAGCTGCTCTAAGGCTTGTAGCTTAGGCCAATCAAAGGTTGAGAGCTTTTGGTATTTTTTGTTTCACAGGTGATACCGCTAAGGGCTAGCAATTTGCTTCAAACAGAGTTGAAGAAGATTGTCTTTCTTGGAAACAAGGATTACATGCAGCGAGAGGTAGAAAAAGTCCTTTAAGTACCTATTCCTTGCCTCGATAGCTTAACGATTGTCAGTATTGAGAGAGAACAGGCGGTATGGATTCCATACGCTCCGTTCTCGCCGATCTTTGCGCATGCAACAAATGCAAAGTGAGACAAAACTCTGTCCACTTGTTATCATCATCTACGTCGCTCTACTCGCGTATCCTGATCCACTTCTTTCAATGCTCTTGTAGATCCACCTTGTTCTTGTCTCTCCTCTTCCTGTTCGTCTACGTCATCTTTCTCGTTGCACACATTCTCATTTTCTTGCTCATCTTGATTGTTTTATTTTTTCTATGTTAATCCGCTTCGTTGTTAATTACTGCTTATATAATTGCCTCATAAAAGTCGTGCTAGCCATCGAGTGAAGAAAGTGTATATTGATACTTCTCCCTTGAAAATCCCCATTATCCTCTCAATCCTTTTGTTAGGCTCAACCCTCAAGATTTCTTGGCCTTAATAAAATGGCTTCGCCTTGTAGGTAAGGTCGCCCGCGCAACATCCGGTTCCACTGCCAGTTACCCTTTTCTTTGTACATAGGACCACGCCATTGGGAACCTTTGTCTACTTTTTGCTCGCAATGTGTAGGTTTGCTGGAAGATACATCAATGCCATACAGCAGATATTAAGTGGTTTCTATGCGAATGGTCATCGCAGTTTGTGAAGGAACTACAGGAGTTGCGAAGGAGCCTGAATTCTAATATTTTTATTCTAATAGCCCTTTTCACGGTTAGTTTATCTCATTTGCATTTGTGAGGCAATTTCGGGCTATTTTGTAGTTTTAACCCGAAATTGCCTCGCATACACGTTAGATTACATTGTAATGCAAATGAGAAAAACTAACCGTGAAAAGGGCTATTGTGTGATCTGCAAAGGGCATAACCCATCACCGCAAATGTGCATGTGTCAGTGTTAAAATATGAGCCAAGGTGCAAGTGCTAAATAAATGAATAATGATAAAAAAGTTCCGGGGTCAGCGTTTTTTTAAACATGGCGCCTGAACAGCCGTTTTGAAAGCTTCCACCGACTGCTCTTCAATGACTCTGTTTGGTGAAGAGTTCCATTCTTTTTTGTACGGGCAATAAAACTGTGTTGGTGATTGCTTGTTTTGGCACTGACTTGAACGAATTTCTTAGGATGGGATTGCCTAGTACCCTGTCGCCTTTTATTTAATATACAGGGTGGAAGTTGTATGGCTGATAGTCCAGAAACTACTTTAAAAATCATTTGTAAGTGGTGCCAATTTCTTTCTTTTATTGTCCATTGACCACTGAACAAAAAATTCGGGCTTGATTTGGACTTGCTGTGCACACAGCTCTACCATTGAGCTCCCAAGGTGTCTGGGTCAATTGCGAGTTCACTCTGTATCCCGTAACATGTGAAAGTAGGATGGGAAGCTTTATGAGAGCCATTGGAAAATTGGAGTGGACAACCTTTTGTAGGTGACGTTAAAATGGCAGAACTTTCTTTTCAGTTATTTGGTGATCCTGCACCAAAGTTCGTCCAGCTGAGCCATTTAGTGTGCAGTCAACTAAGAGTTAAATCGAGTTTTATTATTAGCATTATTTTATTATTGTAAATAATATTGCATTTCTTTTCCAGTGGCATCAGCTGTGTAATTTCGAAGATGTGTACGTTTTATCTGTAAGTTGTTTCTTTGTACTGCTTTTGTTTCATTTATGAAAAATATAATCTTGCTTGAATTGAGGTATTTTCTTCAGAATCTCAAAGCTGCATTATTTATGTTGCAGTTTTCAGCCTAAGTCGAACCCTGAGTAATAGTAATAGTTACTTAAGTCAATCATGCATGACAGAGGCAGTCAATGAAATGCACCCATCAAAGCAAGTACCGCAGCCGTCTCTAAGTGCGGGAAAACGAAAGCAGCCCTTCAAATGCGTCCATCAGAGCAAAGGCCGTATAGCCGTCTCTAAGAGCGGGAAAACGAAAGCGAGCATATCACAAATTGGTTTTGCTCCGAGTAAAGCCTAGGACTTAAAGTTGAATTTTTCTGCATAAAAGACTACAACTTTAAAAGTTAATGCCAAGTTTCTTTTTTCCCAAGCAACATTGAGTTACAGCACAAATAAGCTCCCTCCTGAAAGGTGCCTTATGTTTGTCTCGTCTTCTTTGTTTGCAGGGCTCTCCGTTTTGTCGAGCAGATCTCCGTGCTGTCGACGCCAATTTAGCAGACATGGTCGTTTTTCTTTCGCCTTCAACCGCCAGCAAAGCCGACGACCCTAAGCTTGCCGACAAGCAATCGATTTTAGCGTCGTTAAACCTGAAAGCAATGGCGTTTGATGATGGAGTAGGAATGTTGAGTGAAAGTTCAAGGAACGCGGTTTTTACTACCGGTCTCGAGTTTACTGATATACCACAAGTGGAAAGAAGAGGATCGGCTTATGGCTGCAATGTTCCTATGATCACGGAAGTCGGTGAGGGGCTACGCTGCCGCAGCGCAGTCTTTTGAATGATAATGTGAAAAAAAAGGAAAGGAAAGGAAAGGAACTTTATTCAAGTGTATAGTTTTCTAGCGCTGGAGCACTAATTGGGGGACACTGTAAACTGAAATCAACAAATTAATGCAAATCAAATCAAATGTTGGTTTTGAGGAGAGGGGAAAACCTGAGTACCCGGAGAAAAACCTCTCGGAGCAGAGTTGAGAACCAAAAAACGGCAAGCATAATGTCACGTGACATCATGGGCCGTCGTGTAAGGTGTTGGGTTTTCGTGACGTCATTTGACGTCATGGGGCTTTTTATCTTATGAACCAAGTTCATTTCAAAGTGAAGTGCTAGCACTGTCTTTTCCCTGTTTATTTGTAGTATTTGATCAGAATGTTCAGTACCTGGATATTGACGATGATGATGTGGAGGATCAGGAACTTTACTTGACTCAGCCATTTGCCTGTGGAACAGCATTTACAGTGTCTATGCTGGACTCGCTTATGAGCGCGGTTAGTTCATGACTGCTTTCTGCCATCCCCCCTTCCTCTTCTCCGTTTCCGCAATGGTATCGTATCTTAAGGACGGTGCCTACTATTGTTATTGCGCATACGTTCTGCGTATCTCGAGATACTCGGATTTCCTATGGGTGGTGCTTATTAATACATGGATATTTTTGCGCGGTTCAAAACTATGCGAAGAAAGCAGAACTTAGCAAGTGATCTCGGTATCCAAAAAGAAAATTGGGGGTTACCACGCGTTTTTCAGAGATAATTAAGCTTCAATTTGGAAAAGAGCACCATACATTGCTTTGTATTTTAAAGCTTTTTACAAATATTGTTTATTACTTATCTTCGAAAAATGCGTCGTTACCCCCAATTTTCTTTTTGGATTTCAATAACACTTGTTAAGATCTGCTTTTCGCGCATATTCAGTAAACCGCGCAAACATACCTTTGAATTAGTAGTCACCGTCCTTCTTAGGCCATTCCTGAGTTGATGACTACCTCCTCTTCAAAGCGAGTCAAAGTGCGGAGTTTTTGTGATGGTAATTAGTTCCACTTTACATATGAATGAAAACTTATTTTCATAAGAAAGACTTTGCACGTAGACTCGCTTTGAAGAGGAGGCAGACAGGAACTCGGAAATGACCTATTTATTACTACCCCTCGCAAAGCGAGGCAATAATTAAAAGACACTACCACAAATGGAGTGTGACTGTGCTGGGTGCCTGAAGGACGGCGGAAACCAGCGTTTATTCAATATGAAGACTAATTATACTAAAAAATACCAGGAATCATCAAAGTCTCATTACAATTAAATATGACAACAACGAAAATGTACAACAGATTAGTCTTAACAGATATGTTATAGGTAAAGACCTAAAATATACTAAAACTGATGCAAGAAATCGTCAAAGATTAATACAATCATCGAAAAAATGACAAACAACTAAAAATATTGTTCATGAAAACACTGGACGGCAAATCGACAAAAGCCAAGAGGTGAAAAAAAATAAGTTACAACACAACGACAAATAATGCAAAGGAAAGCCGAAAGAAAAATTACACTGGAATAATACGTCGCCCGCTACGAAAAAAACACAGTGATAAAAAACCCATCGGGCCAGAAAACCCACTGGAAAACGCAATTCTCGATCGAAATGCGACGCATCACGTAACTCCGAGGATTAGAGTTTTAATATTCTATATAGTCGATCAAAGTTAGGGTACAAGACGAACGGGTGTCCGGAGGGCGAGGGAACTTCAAAAACCAAATCAACTGGATTTATCAACAAAATTGCAGAAATTCTTGTGAACAAAAGACTTTTATTGTACAAAGAGAGATCATTGGCATGATACATATGCTTCGAACCGTAATTAAAACGCTTTCCAACTACACGTTGTTACGTTGTTACGTTGGAAAGCATTTAAACTTAGTGCCTTGTAGTTGTTGGGCTATATTTTAGTAAAGTTCTTTTAGTTTACACCACATGACGTGAAGTATCGAATAAAATCACTCTAAAATTAATGAGTGGGGTTCAATTGAAGGTATGTTATTTGTCTTTCACAACAGACGTATTTCAACCCAGACATATTTACCTTAGTTCGGAACCTGGTAACAGGAGGCGTGAATCAGTTTTTGGAGGAACACATTGCTGAAGGTGATGAACTAAAGGGAGGACTGGATTCTGAGCAAACTGCAGACACAAGGAGTCGATGCAAAATTCTGCAAACATCGTTGTTTGACGGGCCGCTATCGCCGTATGGGGTATGCTTTTTGTATACATTTTGGAAAATCTTAAAAGGGTACAACCATAGATGTTTTAGGTGTAATGCGCTCGTGGCAAAGATGATAGGCTAGTTTCTTTATAACGAGTGAGAGGCCAACGGAGTGCTTTCCATTTGACAGAACTGACCGGTCAGACCGGGAATTTGGAAGGACTACCTCTACAATGCATTCAACTTAACACAGTTCGAGGATGATATATATTCCTCCAGAAGAAAGTGAGGGATTATCACGCAATGACGGGTCTTGCCGGCCAGTTCTGACAAAAGGAAAGCGCCCAACTGAGGACTTTGATTTTTCAGTTTTCCTTTCCCCTATCATCTTACCATGGTATTTGTAAGGGGTTCGTATTCCGCCTTTAAAGATGGCGCAGGGGCACTAATTGGGGAACTCTTCATTGATTCAAATGAAACCAACTCGTGTCAAATTGGTAGGTAGGTTGGTTTTTGTGGAGAAGGGGAAACCGGAGTACCGGGCGGAAAACCTCTCGGGGCAGAGACTGAACCCACATGTGACGTCACGTCTGGGAGTCGAATCAAGGTCACATTGGTGGGAGGTGAGTACTCTCACCACTGCGTCATCCCTGCTCCTGTTAACAGAAGCTGACTTTGTTTCGGTGCTTTTTGTCGCGGCTTCGTGGTTATGAGGAATTTTTACGCATAACTTGCAAAACATGAAGCTTAGGATATGACCCTGTCAGCATGACAGTGTGGCTGGCCCAGTGGTTAGGGCGCTTGCCTTGAGATTCTTGGGTTCAAGACCCGGTCTGAGCTCTCGTTGAATTTGATATTTGTAGCCATTGATTCCACTTCCCAGCTGCACTTCTTAATAGCCATGGCATTGGTTTGCCTCCAGCCAGTTGGGATTCTTATCAGTTGCTTTTGTTGTTCGGTTCTGTCGTTTCGTTGATTGCTGCATTGGCTCTGAAAAGCCTTTACGGGGAGTGGTCAATTAAAGGAGTAGTGTCACGCAATTGAATCAAAATTGAAAACACTAAAAGACGTCTTTGCATCAATGAAGACCAAAAAAATAATGTTGTAGTTTTGATGCCACTAACCAGTGAAGCGCACCGAAGCTATTCTTTGTTCTTTGCAGCCAAGGCTGGAGAGGATGGAAATGGACTGAACCAGGTTTTTCAAGTTTGGAGACGGTGTCTTCAAAAAGTCGTCAGAAATTAAATTCTTAGTGGGTTGTGATACCGTTTGAGCTACAGTACGAATTTAGATTTTTATACAGTGTTGACCTAAAAACAGCAAATTTAGCGTGACAGTGCCCCTTTAAGTATGTATGTGTGTATGAAAAAAAATCTTCATAACTTTTAGTTATTTAATCAATCATGTTAGGATGGAGGCAAGTTTGGTGATCTGTTTTTGCACGCTTTGCGGACCTCTTCCATGATCTGCCTTGGTGTGTATCGTTTCCGAGACAGTCACGCAGTTCACGCTGTTATTCCATCTGCGAAGCGTTACGTGATTTGCTCACCGCCTTACAACTTTATGCTGCAGCAAACGGATCTTGTTTTTGTATTGGCGCATTCAGATCCTCAACTGGAAAAATTTAAATCCTGACCTCGAATTGAGAAACCCAACGAGGCAAAAAAGGAACGAACGCTAAATGAACTTAAGTGTCCACCGAATCTTTTCCGAAATGTCGTGACCCGCAGGATCGGGATGTCACCGTCGTTTCATGCAGCACTTTAGATGTCACGCCAAATAGAGATGAACAGTAGTAGAAATAAGCTGATGTTGTTTATTCTTTCGAGATTGGTGATAATTTAAGTGTTACTTGACTTATACTGAAGTCTTATTTATAAAAGTGTATACGACAGATTTTTCTTTATTTCAATATTCAATCGAAACACTCTGGTGTTTTGAGATAAAAACAACGAAAAAAATTCCATGGTGAGGAGACTGGGAATAGCAGTTCAGTGACGTCATTACATGAACGCAGAGAATTTAGGATAGACATTTTTGGTGTTGACGTCACAGTCAACCAGTCTCCTCCCTCCTCCTCCCCAGTCTCCTTACTAGAGCGTTTTTGTTCCCCCTGGAAGTGCAAATTCCGATTTTTAAAAGGCATAGAATAAAACTCGGTCTGGATTTCTTTTGGTTGCTTTTATCTCAGAAAACCATGATCTTTCACTTGCGTAAATGAAGACAAATCTGTCATATACACTTAATGTTCAAAAGTCTGCTTCATCGTGGCCTGGAACGAATAGGACTGGTCTGGACTTGGAGAGACTAACAGAACCAGGGTCTCATGTAGGTCTAGTCCAGTTCAGACTAGTAGGTCTGGACTGGACTTAAAAGTCCATTCCAGTTCTATTTAGAGGCTTTGTAATGACAAGCATTCAAGAAGATGCAAAACAACAGTCAACCAAAGCGTCTTTTAAAAATTACCAAACGTAATTTGTAAATGCCGATTCTGAGGACTGGGCTAGATTTAAAGTCTGCTTCGCTATGGACTGAAATAATTACAAGGACTTGAAGTCCAGTCCAGTGCAGTCCAACTTGGAGGCTTTGGAAATGGTGACAAGTATTTAAGAGGAGTATAGGTATCTCTTTTATTGCTGAACGTGGGAAAACAGCGACGGCAAGCAAATACTCTTTTAAAATTGCAAAGTTACCTTTTCAAACTTCTCAGTAGGTGAACCGATTTTTACAAGTGGGTATTTCCACCAGAAACAAAGACGTTAATGTTTTTTTTACATTTGCTGTCATTTTGTAATTATAGCTTGACTGAATATTTAAAAACACATTTTAAATGTTAGGGTTTAGAGAAATATAACCCTTAAAGAATTTTAGTATTTATGTATGTATAAATGGCTTTCGT
>OX421453.1:15761535-15764035 GCA_949126865.1 Montipora capitata
ACTTTTCATAAGCTTTCGAGCTCTCCTGAGCTCTTGGTCACATGACTGGTGTTGTTGGTGACGTCATCCTCGGAAGTAGGCGGGAAATTCGAAGGTTTCCGAGGGGCCCCCCTCCCTCTGTTCCTGAGGAGGTTGGTCCAGATGGGGGACAAGTTGTAGCGGCCTTCTTCTGAGGATGACGTCACCACTAACACCAGTCATGTGACCAAGAGCTCAGGAGAGCTCGAAAGCTTCTGAAAAGTAAGTCCACAAAATATCCGGAGTATTCAAGTTTATGCTTCGCCTACTATCATATTCCCGGATAGATGAATCTTCACAGTACTATTCGTGCAGTTTCGTGTGCAGCTTCGACATGATCTTATTTTTGTCCACATTTGGGCATAAAATTGGTGTCCTAAAATCACCAGCTTTGTTCCAAGGAAAATAGTTGCAAGTTACAAGGCTGTGTGCTTCTGCCGAAATCCTATGGATAAAGATACAAAGGACGCATTTCTAAAGAGCTGACCTCGACCTGAAGTGTACCAGTGAGAATAACCACCCATTTTTGTTTTGTTTTCTTTAAGAATTTACCACCTTCCTGTTTGTATTTTGACCCTTTGAATTCCAGGAGTGACCAGTGTGTAAATTCTCCTCACAATCTTAATATATTGCCAGACAGACAGGTATTGAGAATGAAGACTGTTGTCAAAGGGATAAGGATATTACCTTGATAAAACACCTGATTCTTATGACTAGCCAAAAAGGAAATCTATGATTCTAGTTAGGAGAATGAAATTTTGGATCTTGGGAGTGAACGGGTTAATTAAGAATTTTCCTCCAGGTAGTGGCTAACCCTGTACAAAGGAGCCTTTCATCCATTTGTCCAGCGCGAAATGGTTAAATCTCAAGTATTAATCATAAAAATTACAATTTCCTTGAATGTGATTAGTTTTAAAAAATTCCCATTTTCCTCTAAGTCACTTGCCACGTTGTTATCGGACAGTTTGTTATTGGCTGGTTTGTTATCGGACAGCTCAATAAGCCAATCACATTCAAAGTTGTAGTTTAAATCAACCAATCACAACCTTGGTTTCAATCACCATAGCAACAGTGTGCAGACTCTTAAACTGGGGCTTTCTTTCTTTCTTTCTTTCTTTCTTTCTTTCTTTCTTTCAGAGCGACATGAAACAATTCACGCCTCTTTTGTCAGACTGAGTCTTTTAAAGCAAATTTTCCTTTTCTTTGCTCTTCTCCTCTTGTCGGAAATAGTAATTTTTATGATTAATTAGTAAGAGAACTTCGCGTTGTTCAGTATTGTCTGCAATCATACTTGATGAACAAATTGGACTCCCGCGTTATCACTCGTATGATTACAGACCGAATTGGACTACACTCAGTCCTATTACCATTACGTATCCCTTGGCTTGACTGACCCGTTCCCCAGCCAGTCTACAAGGTTTTTCAAGACCGAGTGGAGTACATGTCTTTATCTTCTGGGTTTGACTGCCCAATTTCGCCTTCAAAATTATTAGGTTGACCAGTCGACTGCTCCAACACTATCACTTGATCTTTATTTCCTTTATCCGATATTGAGCCAAGCTCCCCACTGCTGGCTTCTGTGGGGTTTGCATCAGAACTTACGACCGATTCTTCTTTGTTGCTAACGAGCTTGTCAAAAAATGGAATTCTGCTCCAAAATGAAGACTTCGGTTTCTCTTCATCTGCATCTTCTGGTCGAACCACTGTTTCTTCCACCTCAACAACTCTGTCCTGTTCTTCTGGCGTGTTCACACTTGCACTTTCAGCCACCTTATCAGCAAGCTCTTCTTGGCCTTCGGGAATCACCGTTTCTTCAACAACACTTTGAGCTTCCTCTATAACTGGCTGTTCCGCTTTCTTCTTATTAAAATTGGATATCTGCTCCTTCATAAACGCCTTTAGTCTGTCGTAATTAGCCAGAGTTATATCCACAGCTTGTTTTGGATAACAAATAGCAAGAGCTGTCGTTCCTAAAACTCCAGAATACAAAATTCTTCTGACCGGCCGACCTAAAAATGCAAAAAAAAGGAAGAAAACTTGCAAATGATTCGACGAAAATGATGACTGATTGGCACATTTGAATAACGGCCACTGGCTCAGTTGCTTGAGCAAAGAACCTGAACAAACAACTTGAGGAGAAAGTGAATGAAGGGGGTGGTTTGTAAAGAAACTGTGGTGCTGCGTCGGTGGGGAAGTAGTTTACAAAAATTTAGTTTTATCAAGGGAGTTGATAATGTAAATTGGCCACCGTACAGAGATTCTAAAAGCTGACGTTTCGAGCGTTAGCCCTTCGTATTCGCTCTGACGAAGGGCTAACGCTCGAAACGTCAGCTTTTAGAATCTCTGTACGGTGGCCAATTTACATTATCAACTCCGTTGATAAAACTAAATTTGTGAGGGGAAAGTGCTACCTTTGTAAGGACATTGCAAATGATTAGACACTCTAGTCTTCTCAGATCTTCTCTGACGAGGTCGACAAACC
>OX421453.1:15776535-15806535 GCA_949126865.1 Montipora capitata
TCAGACCAAAATTACTCTTAAAAGATTATTGCAACCACAGTTCTGGACCAGTCAGTCTAAATTATATAGTTCTTACATGACATTTAGTATGAGAGAATCCACTGCCTGGAAGCAGTCACCCTTTTAAAATTATACACCTTCAAGTTTAGAGTTCAATTCCACCCTGCAGAGCAAAATTTCTCCTGAAAGGAGACTTAGAATCTGTGAACAACTGGTGCGACACTTCCATGATTCAACTCAAGGAAGAAAAATGTTGTATCTTACATGTTACAAGGCAGAAACAGGCAGTTTAATTTAATAAACATGATTACTCTTTACATGTAAATGGCACATGACCTTAAAAACTGTTGATCATCACAAGCACCTTGGTGCCTCTGTGTCTGAGATCCTATCTTAGGATCAACATATATCTTCAATCTGTGCAAAGGCAAGATGTAAAAGTAAAGTAAAGTCTCTGCTTACGAGCCAGAAGGCTCATCATCAGGCCGGCACTTATCTCCGGTTTCATTTTATAGCATGAAGCGACTAGGAGTATTTCTACTCCCCCCTGGATGGGATGCTAGTCCATCCTAGGGTTACCCCCAGCATTTCGCTAGTACCCATTGATACACCTGGGTGGAGAGAGGCACCGTGAAAGTCACTCGTCAGACCATCTCTGGAGTACTGCTGTACTGTGTGGAACCCTTACCTGATTAAACATATCAATCTTTTTGAGTCAATACAACAGAGCCACGAGGCTAATATGTGGCCTGAACTTGAGTACTATGAAAGACTTAAAATCTAAACTGGCCTTCCCCAGAATTAAGGAGGAAATATACCTCTGTCTTGTTCAGATGTACAAAATACTATTTGGTCTCCATGATAATATTAGATAGCAAATTAAGTACCTTGACTTAAGGACGTTCGCGCGAAATTTTTTCAACATTGATTTTTTTCTGAAACTTTGACCACTGTAAGATGATGAGTTAGTTATGTCAGAAATGTAAAAAAAATGGGGGGTCACCGACTTCGT
Organism: Montipora capitata; assembly: GCA_949126865.1. Classification (NCBI taxonomy): domain Eukaryota; kingdom Metazoa; phylum Cnidaria; class Anthozoa; order Scleractinia; family Acroporidae; genus Montipora; species Montipora capitata. Next base: position 15,777,548 of record OX421453.1, read on the forward strand.
TTTGGATAGATCATGCCCGGAAAAACACCCAAAATGGGACAAAATCGGGCTTCGTTAGCGAATAAGGCCAGTGTCTGTAAACCCAAATATATTGCAATTAAATCTTTGAAGTGAAATCTTCTCTGCCGAATATTGTTTAAGTGGACTTACTAAGTGAATTTAGTCAACTGGTGAGGTTCTTTAAAGATCAAGTTCGCATTTAGCGACCACAGTTTCACGCGCCTTGCAGGCGCAAGATGGCAGGATTTGATGTCCCGTGAGCAGAAATCTTGAAATTTTTTTAACTTCCCACATTGATTTTTTGTTCGTTTTTGGACAACGTGGAGATAATTGTAAATAAAATCCGTTTCTGGAAAGAAAAATAGGGGTCACCGAACGTCCAAGACCGTTAAATCCAGGCAAAGCTATAGCAATGGCCTTTTGCCCTATCATCTCTCATTTTATTACTTAGCGCGCGCGCTCGTGTATGACGTGGCGTGTGAATTTGCGTGCGCAGTAAGGATGCGCAGAAACAATTGGCGCGAACGTCCTTAACAGGTGAAACACCTTTAAGATCTTAAGACTAGTCATAATTTTAAACTGAGACCGAACCATGCCCGCACAAATAATTTTTTAATTTTCATTTTTTAATAGATGCATCAATGATTGGAACTCGCTATACCTTCCCATATATTGCGACTAAATCTCTAAGACAATTTAAATCAATAATGTCACTCTTATTATCTAGTCAACAGTAATCTGTTTTATTAATTTGTTGAATATATACACATAGTCATTTGAGACAATGGTTAACATAATTATATCAAATACAAGGTGTTACAAATGAACCCACTGGCAACTAGGAAAAATCCGAGCCCCAGATGGGACTTGATATAGATTTGATATAGTCATTTTACTCCCAAAAAATTATTATGAGATATAATTTTTTTGCATAGTCATTTTCATAATATACTTTTAAAATTTTGTATTTTATATAATTTATAATGTATATCGTGTTCCTGTCTATATTTATATAGGTCGGAGAACAGTTTTATATGGGAATTCAGTTTTCCCCTTCTGTTGTCCTCCCTCAGTTAGTACATGCATTGTATGCTCATATTATTTTGGGAAAGTCAATTAAAATTGTAAAAAAATTAGAAAAAAAAATTAAAAAGTGAGAGCTCTAGCCTTGTCTACAATTATATCGAATCCTTTAAGTTATTATTTTACAAATTCAGTGTTGCTTTTCTAGTAACTTTAAGTACATGTTAAATGCATGTACAGCTGAGCAGAGTATTTGGACTACTCTGATCTAAGACTAATGACCCACACAAGTGATGCAGAGAATGGGAATCACACCTGCAATGTACAGTGTATTGGTTTAAGGACTGTGCATGTCTACTATTTTTATTGTGCATCATTCTGCGCATCTCGAGATACTCGGATTTCCTATCGGTGATGCTTACTAACACAGGCCTGGGATATTTTGGCGTGGTTTAAAATTATGCAAAGAAAGTAGATCTTAGTAAGTATATTATTGGTATCCAAAAAGAAAATTAGGGGCAACCAGGCATTTTTCAGAGATAATTAAGCTTCAAATGAGAAAGAATGCCATACATGGCTTTGTATTTTATAGTAAGACTTTTACATTTATAATTTATTTATTTATGAATTATCTTAAGCTTGAAAAATGTGTGGTTATAACCCCCAATTTTCCTTTTTGATCTACATTTCCTGCATAATCATAAACCGGGGCAAAAATACCTTCAAATTAGTAGGCACCGTCCTTAATTATCTACATGTAGTCCTCTTCAGCATTTAATTGCAAGATTGAATTTCGTTGTCATTGGTTGTCATTCTTCAGGTGCAGTCCAAGTAGTAACATGGAATGAACAGTACCAAAAGTTGACTACCAGTGACCAGTATGGCCTTATTATTGTGTGGATCCTTTACAAAGGTTTGCGCAGTGACTGCAATTTCTGACGTTGTAGAAAGTATTAAAAATTTGCAATCAGAATGTTCTACATTTGAGTCTCATTAGGACCACTCAGAATTTTCTCAAAAGAAGTAGATCCCCAAGTCAACATCCAAAACAACATCTCTCTCCCAATGCATTTGCACTTGATATCTTGTTGGTTTCCATAATGGGCAACTGCCTTCTGATCAATCTCTTGCCCACTTGCGATGAAAAAATTGGCTAACATAATAATCATTCATTTGCTCTGCCTTTACCTTGAATCGAGAAGCAAACAAACGCTCACTCCCAATGCCTTTGTAAAAAATGTACAGTGGAATGATAGTATCAAATTAGTTTCAATTGGAGCTTCCATAATCAAATTACATGATGTATATAACTTTCATAAAGTTAACAGAAACGTCTGTCAGGTAACAAGTTACCTTGAAATTGTCTAACAAGTTTTATAATGTCTATTAGGCAGTGAAAATAGTGATTGACTTGAACTCTTATCCTTAGCTAGTACTCAATCTCACACTCATAGCTAAATCTGCAGGTGGGGGGGAACATACAAGAGTTTGTAAGAGTGTAAGGTTTAATCTTAAGATCAGAAGAATTAATTTTCAATTGTTTCTTTTAATGAGTTGAACTACATGTAATAAAACATTTGTGAATTATTTGGTTATCATAAGGATCCTGGTATGAAGAGATGATTAATAACAGAAACAGAAGTGTGGTTTGTGACATGAAGTGGAATGCAGATGGTCAAAGGATCTGCATTGTGTATGAAGATGGTAGGTACTATTTTGACCATTTATTTGCAATTGTATACCCCTAGTGAGGCATTGGAAACAATAAAAGTCAGTTCTGTCAGACCAGTAACTTCCGCCTTACCAGGTATACTTGGAGGAGGGAGATACATGTACTTAATTATACTGTTCTCTTTAATACCACTGGCACATATCTGTATTTTTTCCTTGTTTAGGTGCTGTGATTGTGGGGTCAGTTGATGGGAACAGAATCTGGGGAAAGGAGCTAAAAGGTGTACAACTCACTAACGTTGAGTGGTCACCAGATGGCAAGAATATTATTTTTGGGATCAGCAATGGTGAAGTGCAGATTTTTGACAACACAGGAAACTTTTGTGTAAGTTCTGCCAGAAGCGTATTAAACTTTTAATTAATTACATGTACCCCTGAACTGCCCTGAAGTTCTGAAGCCACCAAGGAGACTCTTGTTTGACTTTGATCTCTTTATAAATTGGGTGCAGAGAGGGCTGCAAAAGTGCCAAGTTGGGAGGGGGGCTTTATATTAGAAACGTGACCAGAGGGAACTGAAGAATGAGGAAAAGTGGTAATTTATAGAAAGGGTCATGTTACAGGAAGGAAGATTCCAGGAGGAGTTTTGCAATTGAAAGCTTACATTACATATGATAACAGATGATGATGATGGCAGCGGTTGAGCAGCAACAACAATGACATTGACGATATGGTGCCAATGTCAATGATAATGATCACTAGCAGCCCACAAAGAGTTGTCAAAGAATATTACAGACTTGCATACAGTACTTATAGTTTTCACTGACAAAATACCAGGGAAGAAGCTGACACCAGGAAAAATAATCTAGACTTTTTTGCAAATGAGTTGACATATTCTTCATGCAATTTATACTATTAAAATTTGTATTTGAGTCTTATTTAGACTGCAATTGAATGATCGATAATAATAAAATTATTATATTCATTTGAAATTCATTTGACATGTCTGTTTATCCACGGTACACCTTAATTAAGGGCGCTCAGGAGCTCATTCAACATGTGTCAATGTGCGTTCCAGATCTAATTGGTGTTGGTTTTTTTGGAGAGGGGAAAACCAGAATACCTGGAGAAAAACCTCTCGGAGCAAGGAGACAATAATATTAACCAACAGCAATACTCAACCCACATATGACGCCGGGACCGGGAACCCAACCCGGGTCACATTGGTGGGAGACTAGTTCACTCACCACTGCGCCATTCCTGCTCCCTAATGTCCAAGATGGCATGGACTTTTACAATTCATGTACTTTACGCTACAGCTGTAATATGTTCACAGAATGAAGTAAACTTACATGTACCTTTAGGTTAAGAACAGTGCATGATTTTTTGTCCGAATGTTTTTTCCAAATCTTGAGCTTTTAAACTTGGGGTGCAGCTTATCTACAAGTGTGGCTTATCTACTGGTGTTTGTAGTATTTTTAACTTAAAAGTTTCAATCTTATGTAGCTGAGCACAAGTGCTCAACTAATGGAGACCATAAATGATGGTGGACCAAAACCACATGCCATTGATTAAGCAAAGCAAATCAAATGATGATTTTTGGTGAGAGGGTTTTAAACTAGAGTACCCTGGCTTAGAAAACCTCTCAGATATCAGAACTCAACCCACATACCACTATGGCATTGAGATACTTTCAGCACGAGAAGATAAAATTTGTATCCCCAAGCGGCCATGTAATGTTCTGTTTATTATATAGATATTGATGAAATCTCTAGATTTAAAACAACTTGTTTTACTTATTTTCGAATTGATGAAAAAGTGGTCACCAACCGCTAATGTAAAATTTTGCAATAAAAATGTTAATGTACTAGAGAAGAATTATATTAAAGCACAAAAGTATCTTACAATGAAGAGGAAGTTCGCGTTTTATTGATTAATCGTGTTCATTACCATGATGACACCTATATTCTCACATGTGAAAGATAAAAATGATATGTTCACTGTGCACGGTGAAGATATGATTTTTTTAGTAAAAGGAAAAATCCTGGTATTTCATCAGTATCTAATATATTAATTTATTTTAGGCAAAGATGACACTGTACTGTCTTGCTAACGTCACTGGAGCTGTCAAGATTGCTGGCATTGAGTGGTAAGAAATAAGCACACATAATTGTTGTTTTTAACATAATTATACCAAATTGAATAAACTAACTTTTTATTTCTGTTATTGTTTTTTGAGGTATGATGGCAGAGAAGGATTTGTTGAGCCAAACTGCCCATGTCTGGCTATTTGCTTTGACATTGGTCGAATGCAGATAATGAGGCATGAACTGGATGAGAGTAAGTTTGCAGAACCATGTACTTCACCCATTGACTCCTGGGAGAGAGACTTGATAAATTTTACATTGTCTAATGCTTTTTTTATTTCCTAAAATTAATGTCAATCTGGTCAGAAACATCACAAGTTTAAATTCCTAACTGTAAACACCACTCACAGAATCAACTGAAGGTAAATGAACATCACATAGTGTTCCGACAAGGAAAGCTAAACAGTCATGATGACACTAACCTTAATCCTTTGATGCCTAAACCGGCCTAAACCAGCCACTTATTCTACTCTGTGTAATGTCAGACGATTTTACTGGCCTTATTAAACCTCCAAGACACTAAGGAGGTGACTTTTGCATGAAAGTGCGTGTGGACAATCTTATTAATATAAAACCAACCCCTACCCCCTTTCTCAAAAAGGAGACCTGAATCAGGGTGTATTTCAAGCTTGTCATAAAAATTGTACAGGATACCAACTGAAGACAGTAGTAGGGTTTTACGGCCTCCATGACTATACATCTAAGTCAGTCGAGAGCACTTTTACATCTAAATACATCTAAGTCAGAGCACTTGTGCCTCGCTATAAACTTATTATAGCTTTAGACTTAAATGGGTGATGTTTCATCCCTGACATATTATGACCCATGTAGGGTACAGCCACTGTATGGTCCTTTTCCGTTTCTTTCAACTTGAGCAATTATTGGCTAATATACAAAAAGGTCTCAGATAAGTCCTTTAATTGTCTTGGACAAAACCATTGTACCTCAAGCGAGCCACAAAAGTGTAATATGTATTGTCGTATTCTTCCTAATTTTATTTTAAAAAAATAATTTATAATTTATTTTTTTCATCTTTGAAGGTCCTGTTTTGATTGACACTTCCATGGCAGTCGTGAACATACAATGGAACAACTGTGGAGCAGTGCTGGCTGTTGCTGGAATACAGAAAGCCATTGGACAGGTAAAACTGAAACGGGAGTCTAGCAATAATAATAATATTATTCAAATGCAGTTGTTAAAAGGGTTTGTTTGGTGTTGTGTTGCAGGACAAAGACATAAATGTTGTACAGTTTTACACACCTTTTGGTGAGGTATGTAATAGAAATTAATGCTAAACAAGGACCAGTAATCGAACATGACACCTTATATAGGGCCCAAGAAATTTCAAGTCTTACTAAACAGGCAGGTGTAAAAGTCGAACCTCAGATCAATGCAAAAAAAAAGACAAGGGCCTCCAGAAATCACCTTAGTTAGCCTTATAATCATTAAGCTAACCTAGATGAAATTGGAGCAAATGTCAAATAGTTTTGGTTTACAAAACCGTTTTTTACTTGATAAATCCGAGGTGATCGAGCAATGCGAGTTACATGTAATCTGGTCCAACTTTTGTACCTGCCCTTACAAAATTATGGATAGAAAGGGGCTGGTGCTTGAGGTATGATTCAGGCATTAGAATTCAGTTATGAATAGAATTGACTGCATTGATCTCCCAAGTTTCTTTTAACTGATGGAAGGGAAGTTATTTTTAAAGCAAATCTGCAATACATTCATGTATGACAAAATATGTTTTATTTTGGGAAGTACTCTTTCAAATTGAAAAGCTGCGTAATTCTGTATTTACTGCATGAATCTCTAATTTCTTAATTTCTGTGTTATCTCCTTCAAAACACAGAAAATCTAGTAATCCAAGTTGAGGTGGAACCGTCTTTTTGAAATTTTTTAGATGCACGCTCTTGGACCCCTGAGATTCGCAGCGGTCACATCATTTGTCTTTAATGGCCTGTTCCATTTTGAAAATGTTACCGGAAAGTGCTTGACCTTGTTTTTTTGTTTTTTTTTTTTGTTGTCATTAATATCATGATGTAGCATCTTCGAACTCTCAAAGTCCCAGGAAAGCAGATTACAGAGGCATGCTTTGAAGGCGGAGGGTTACGCATTGCCTTGGCTGTTGACTCGTTTATCTACTTTGCCAATATAAGACCAAACTACAAGGTGTGTGCATTAAAATGGTTGTTAAAGAGACTAATTAAGAGGCTAGCTTGACATCAACGACATATTGAGAGTTGTTCATAAAACAGTTCATTATGTGGCCCCTGGTCCTCCAAGCCTTTTCTCTTTCATTAGGGAGGGGCGGGGGAGATTACCCCCTATAATGTACTCTGAATTCTAATTTCTCGGGCTTTCCAGGGAAAATGCAGGAGTGAAAATAATTTTTTTGCGGTCAGTCACAAATCGCACTCAATCTTGTAAAGCGCATGTGCGAACTTAACCAAAGTGCATACGTCGTGGCATAGTTGTGCAATGCATGATTCATCTTTTATAGCATATGCACAAAGTTTAAGCCAACGTGCATACGTACCATTGAACGAAAGTGACGTCGTACAAAAGTAAGCACGAATATGGTGTGTAATTCACTCAAACCAGATACCAATGCACACACCTTTCGCGGTAGACCCACAGTAAAAGACGTCAAGCCTTTTTTGAAATGGGTCGGTACACATACTTTACGATAGATCATTTTACGAGCAAACATTTATGAGTGAACGTATTATACGTTATTTGCCAGCTGGAAGGTCCGTATAGCGAAACCTGTGATTGAGGTCAACTTTTTCAAGACCCAGGTTACAGCTTTTCGCTATACGAACCGACCCTTAGCTGGTAAATAACTTACTTATTTTTTTCCTCTCTCTCCCTACCTCTCTGAAATCACTTTTTAAATTGTTTACTCGCAGCGCGCTTGATAGCGAATGTAGTATCAAAGCGACTTACAAACTGAATGTTTCAAAGAGAAACTTTTTTATTTGAATTCTATTTCCAAGCCTCTTGTCTAATGAAAAGTAACTTCTGAATATAAACGGATTTGGTGTCACAAAAAAATAGGACAATCACATGACTTTTGGAGGGCATATAGTTAATTTGTGGCCCGAGCAACATCATTTGCGCCCGAGCGGAGCGAGGGTGCAAATGATGCTACGAGGGACACAAGTAAACTGTATGCCCTCCAAAAGTCATTGATTATCATTATTATCAATACACAAGGCCAAATCGTGCCAATTTATTTAATAAGAAAAAATTGTTTAATAGAGATGTAGCATGAAACTGTGGTATGGAAAGTTGTTGCTACAAAATGATCAGCTAATTTCCGTCAGTGTATACAAACAAAGGTTGTGAGAATGAAAGGAATGTATATATTTGAAGTGCGGGTTGTACACCAAATGTAGAAGTAATCCTCGCACTTTAATAGGACAATCTCATTGGCCTAGCGAAGTTGTTTGGCATCTCTGCAGCCAATCAGTATCATGGCGGCAAATGTATTTTCAGCCCGCACATTTCCCGTTTGGCCCGCAAAAAGGCGCGTTTTACAGAGGGCAGTTTGTCGTGAGCCGGCCGGATGAGAACATTCCGCCCTCTCCCGAAACCAATCAGCTTGCAGGATTTGTTGAATTCCGCCAGCTCACGCACTGAGAAATCAAATTGAATTGACAGAAGAGTCGAGTTATTTTAGTATTGTTTAAAAGTGTAAATTTCCTATTTCAGTGGGGTTATTTGTCCAACACTGTGGTGTACGCCTTCAACAAACCAGAACGTCAAGAACATTGTGTGGTGTTCTGGGACACAAAGAATGGAGAGGTATTTGTCTTTTTGTTTGTTGACCCTTTCATTTGCCATAAATCATGACAGTTAGCATTGCCTTTACCACGTGATTACCATTGTCATTAACACTATTATATAGGTTTAGCCAAGCCTAAACGCGGAGCTCCCGTTTCTAACCCCAGAAAGCAATATAGTGTATATGGAAATAAATATGCTTCTGCATAAAGTACAAAATTAGTCGGCATTAGTATATACAGTTTACAGAGATCAAACGCCTCTGAGCTAACAGCAGTAAACAAAAAAGCCTTGTACACAAACAACCAACAATTTTAATCAACAACTAAAACTGAAATTGCATGCACAGTTGTCTCTTTCACAACATTTTCCGTTTGACTGAAATCTTTACCCCCTCTCTGTTCGGTTTAGAACTGACAGCACAGCTTACTAATTAAAAAGTCAAGCTAAAGAGTAGTAAATAATTCGCTTACTCGACTGCAATTTCACAGTCAAACAAAGCTGCTCACTAATGGTCATTTATTTCACACAAAAAGCCTATAAATGTGATTGTTGAAATATGCCAGAATCTCTGTCAACACGGAATTGCAAACTTTTCAGGCCTTCTTCGTTTTTTAAGGGAGTTTTACAAAATATGTGAGGCAGCGAGGCATGCATTAAAAAGGAAAACATGACCTAAAAGACAACCGTTATAAATTAGTCTTTTGTCTCTCTCTCTAATTCTCTCAGCTTTACGGTGTTCTTCATTGAAATTTTGTCTTCTTTTCCTTCCTCGGCTTCTCTCGAGACTTTCTTCTTTTAAATTTCTCAAATTTCGTCGCCTCTTCTCTCGTGCTCTTTTCTGCTCTTTAATCTTTAACCCGTTGCTCTTCACTAATATGATTTCCCGCCAAAAAAACGCCGGTTGCCAAATGCAACGCTACCACGCGATTTTCCGCCAAGGAAAATTGGCCGAATGCTCCCGTCCCCAGAGGCTGTCCTGCCTCCCTACCTCCACCCCGACAGTCTGTACGCGCGGGCGTACGTGGCGTCATAGCCAAAATTTCTCGCATGGATAGATTTCCCAAAATTTGTTACCCATGGTGCTCCGCCGGCACGCTTCGCGCTCCTAAGCTCCGCCATCATTGCTATTACCATTATGAGAGCGAGTTTCAATCGAGTGTCGTAAAACAAAAACCAATTAAGTAATTACTTTGGCCAATCAAAAAGGACGGAGACAATCCAATAAACCAATCAAAACTCGAAGTAATTATACGTAGCCGATACAAAGCGCGGGAAAATGTGCGCGCGCGAGCCACGATTGGTTTTGGTTTCACTTCTGGCCCCAGTTGTTCAAACGATGGATATCGCTATCCACCGGATAAATCACTATCCACTGGATAAACACTAGCAAAACCAATTGAGTTATCCAGTGGATAGTTATTTATCCGGCGGATAGCCCAGATTGATTGAAAAAGTGGCGCGAGAACTTTGAACCAATCACTGAGTGAAGTAATTTAAAACCAAAGCAATTCGCTAATTACTTTCGACACTCAATTGAAAACCGCTGTCCAAAAATGCAAGCAATGAGATTAACGCAGATTTCAATAAGCATCACGAAGTGTCCCCTTGCTCTCCTCCACAACGTTATCATCGCTCGTGTCTTGGAATACAGACAATAATATTATTAACGTCAGAATGTGCCCCCCAAATACTGCCTGAAAATGGCGCTAACCCTAACTCTAACCTTCTTGTTAGAAATAGATTGGAAATGCTTAGACTTAAATGGATATCAAAATTGGGCTTGCATCTAATTTCTTGCATTTCTCGACACAAGTGCTTTCATTCCCATAAAATACATGTATCTCACCCCTTCCCTCTACTCAAATCTCTTTTGAGACAATTTGCTATCCTTCCCTTACTTCTTGTCGTATGTGAGTTGAGTTTGCTGGTTCTCTACTCTGCTCCAAGAGGTTTTTCACCAGGTTTTCGGTTTTAGTCCTCTCTAAAACCAACCTAGCCAAAACGAAGATCATTTACATGTATGTAATTCAAGCTCTACCCTAATCAAGCGCTTTTCCCAATATAATAATGGTTCTTTGTTGTTGGTTTTGTTTTATGAAACCTGTATCTGCTGGTGTGTTTCTGACAAACTAAAGACCACCTTTGAACATATCACTTGTCCCTTTTTGTTTTGTGCATCCTGTAACTTTCTTCCTTCAAGTTAATTCTCATTTTGTACTTTGAAGTGACACCTTTCAACCGGAATTCAGGGGTTTCCATTGAAAAGTCAGTTGATTTTTGTGCTTCTTCTGTCTTTTTTTTTTAATTCTAGAAATACGTGAAGTATGTGCGCAACTTGCTGTCAATCACAGCATCAGGTGACCACTGTGTGTTAGCAACAAGAGCTGATGACAGCAGTGGCCAGGTAACTGACCTGCATGATATGATGAAACCTGTTTTTTGTGGGAAATCAAAAATTCAGTTTCATCAAACGAGTTATCAAAGAACAACACAAGGTTTGGTGAAACGTTAAAGAACGAAAATAAGCGACAATAAAGTTGTTTCCAGCCATGACTCTATGTCATCATTATCGAGCTATTAGAAGCTGCTTGAACTACGAGTTGATGCCAAACTCTTAACATGGCAATAGATCTATTAATTTTCTTGGAACCTAAACCTTAAGATTTTGACACTCTTTTATCTCGTCAACTTTAATAGTCATTTATTTAGCTTGATAAATTGATTACGTGGGGGCATCGAAATGTTGCTCAGCAGCTTTTTAAGCGCTAAGTTGTTTAAGGTAAGTTAACCACCTTAAAGACCCACCCTCAACCGACAGGCTTTTCGACCGTTTGTTTTTGTCATGGAAATTCGCATTGCTTATAGTAGTGATCTGATTGGATGAATTTTAACCTTTGGCGGGATTTTCATAGATGAATATTGTTCCACGGCACGCAACGCCTGTCGTTTGAAAGTGGGCCTTTAAGGCCCGATTTACACGGTACGATTTTTGTCGCATTCGACAACGGCTTACGACAGGCCCACGACATGATTTACGATCGTTGTGTAGGTCAGAAAAAATGTCGTAGCATTTTAAAACATGTTTTAAAACGCTGCGACAATCGTAAGTCATGTCGTAAGCGGTCGTGAGCTTGTCGCATGCGACAAAAATCGTACCGTGTAAATCGGCCCTAAGAGAGATTTTGAGGGTGGACATTTCGAGCGTTCGCCTTTCGTTATTGGCTGTGACAAAGGGTTTATTTTTATAGCGCAGATGGTGAACTTGTTTGTCTTTTTTTTTTTTTTTGAGGTCCCTAGTCTCTTTTACCCCGATTAAACAAATATTTCTAAAGGAGGTCTATATCTATTTTCGTTTGACCGTTATCCTCCATCCTTTAAAAGGGACATAGTTTTTGCCGGTGGACCTCTATGTTGTTACAGGTGACATAGTTTTCAAGTGGCCCTAGATGTTTTTTTTTTTTTCAATTTACACACTTACAATAAGAGTTAAACTCTACAGTACCTCTAATATAGGTTTACAATGCAACAATACTAGTTTATGGCTCTACTATTTAACATTACTCTCTAATATAACTACATGTATTGGTAACAAGAACGGTCTTTTTAACTACTCTCATCACTCAATCTATATTGATTGATTGATTGATTAAAAAGGTGCTATGTTTTTAAAACAGGACCATTTCTTTTTGCAAGTGCCCATGCATGGAGTTATCAACTATTGCAATTTTGTTTTCGATTTGTAAAGTAGCCCTAGATGTTGCTAACCCATTCAAACCTAAAGCGCACCCATTGACGAGTAGAATCGTCTGTCATTAGACAGAGTAAAATCTGTAAGACTAGTATCACTCTCAGGAAAGAAAGAGTTACAGTGGATGGAGCTATTCCTTTCACAGCGCATCTTCGTCTAGGTCCATTCTTCACTAACTGTTGATGTCCTTGGTGGTAATCTTTGTTTTGTACTATTTAAGCAATAGACCTTATTCATAAATGGCGGCCAATTTATAATTCTTTTGTTGAAGTGCAAATTAGCCTACCAAGCCTCGATACCACACAGTGAATTGAAAAGAGTTATTGCTCTAAAATGAGGCTTGGTAGCCTAATTTGCACGTGGACGAAAGAATTATAAATGTGACCGCCATTTATGAATAAGGTCTATAGAGGACGTTTTCCGTGTTTCCATAAGCTCTGCTGCGTCTGGGGTTTGCATAACTGTCTCGAATTCTCCCAACTCCCCCAAGTGTTTAGAAGAGGCTATGGAAACACGGAAAAAAGTCCTCTATTGCTTTTATAAAATATTTCTTGAAGATGATTCGAGAAATGAAGAAAAATGCTGTTTTTTTTACTTCTTGATTGAAACAGATTTTCTTGATGCACGTTCATATTTCCTACCAGCCAATCAAAACGCGCGTCTGACAACCCATAACCAATCAAAATTCGTGTGATGTCACAGCCGTGTTTCCATACTTTTTTCTAAACACAGCTATTGACCAATGAGAGCGTGTGTACTATCCTAGTTATTTTATAATCACTTTTAGCATGTCCTTGTGCTGTGCAATGCCATTGGAACACCATTGGACTCGAAGTATATCGAAATTGGTGAGTAAATCGCTACTCTAGGGTAAACATTTTGCATGCCAATAATCGTAAAGCCTAAAATGTTGTAAAAGATGCCTGAAGCCTCGTCTTGAAGAGCAAACATTACGTGACTAATGGACTTGGCCGTGTCTGGCCAATTAAAGCACTCGTTCCAGATTCCCTGCGTCTGAGCATTTCAATAAAATGACGCAGGCCGTGGTTGATTTTCATGAACAGTTATGCAAATGTCGACGTTCATTTTCACTTAGCATAAGCTACTCATGCTAGCAGTTGTGGTTGGGCTTATGCTTGCGTCGCTAGTAAAAACCAGGCTTAAGAGAGATGTTTGTTGTCAAGTTCATCTCCCAATTCTTTTATCCCCCCCCCCTCCCCCCCAGAACCTCTTTTTGTTGCTATGACACGAAGTCATGTGATTGCTTCTTCAAGGGAAGCCTTCTATTCTTGGCAATACCGGAGTCCAAAAAAAACTTACAGCGTTGGTTATTTTTTTCCCCCCAGAACCTCTTTTTGTTGCTATGACACGAAGTCATGTGATTGCTTCTTCAAGGGAAGCCTTCTATTCTTGGCAATACCGGAGTCCAAAAAAACTTACAGCGTTGGAACTGCAGACACATACAAAGAAGAAAGACGTCAGAGAAAAGTAAGTTGAAAAAATCTTCACATCAGTCAAACAGTGAATCAATGAATTCATCGTTTAATCAGTCAGTCAAACGAGCCATCTTTTGGTGAAGAAACCTCTGAACTTAACAGGTATAAGGGAACCCTTGCCGACGCCATTGTTTACATTTTTCCTCATTAACCTTCGAGTTTTCTCACAGAAGGCAGCGTGCTATTTACAAGGTGACTTTAAGAGGTAAAAGAACTTGTTAAACTTAGTTAAATCTCCGATTTTAATTAAACCTTTGTTTTGATAGCGAGCCAGTTATCGGCCATCAAAAACTGATAAATTTCTTGGGTGGCAAAAACGCTAACTTTGTAAAATTTTGACTTTTTAAAGCATCATTGCTCAGAGTGTACCTGGAATATTGCATTCATATTTTCAGAGAGAGCTCATTATGCAATGCACTTTCAATATTTAGTACTTTTTTCTTAGCCGACTGACTAGAAAACGATAGCTCTATGCTGTTGAGGCAGAAAATGTAAACAAAGATTCCCCTATCAGTTAACACAAATAAAACTAAAGAGAAGGAACAATTCGAAACGGCAACCTAACCCTAACGAAACAAAGTTTTACAGGTTTTAACACCGTGGAAAACGCCATCTTTGAGACATTCTGTCGGTCAATCAATTAACCACACAGTCATAACTGATTAGAGTGTAAGGTGAAGTGCTAGTTTTGTATCCCATATGAAACCATGTGTCACTCAATCAAGTTTCCTGAATTACCCACTCCATATTCCTTTGAACTGACACGAACTCAATCGTTGAAAAATAAAACATAGAGAATGATCCAGACTGATGGAAGGCAGACCTGGTGGGGGGGGGAGGGGGGGGTGTTTCTCGAAAGTCTCGACACTTTGCGAGCCATTCTCTGGTGTCACAATCCCCTCTGTATCTCAAGAACGGGGAGGATTTAAGTCGTCAAACTTCACAGTCATTTTTTTCTTTTTGTTTCCTTGAAAACATGTTAAAAGATCGGCTTTCCAAAACAAGCGGTTGGCAGTTTCACACATATGGCTTTTCGGACCCGAAAAGTTTTCGGGACTTTTGAGAAACGGGCCCCAGGTGTCTGTGTATTTCCCCACTTAACCGCCTTCTGAATCGCGGAAGTCTGCTAGAACTGACCAAAGCTAAAATGCCAGAGGGAGAAATGAATGTAATTAGATGCCCGCGGATTTCAATAAGCGTCACGAAGTGTCCCCTTGCTTTTCTCCCCAACCTCGTGCCTCGCAGTACAAACACTTAACGTCACAATGTGTCCTCAAATGCTGTTCCTCAAGGAAGGATAAACATCTGCATTTACTCTAAGCTAACCTCTACCCCACCCTGCGAACAGAGGCTCTTAAAAATTCACCAGAGGGCGAGCAAGAGAGGCTCTGCAGAAATCGTGTCAAGTCTTTTACCCACGTTTCTGGGCTAACTACTCCGGTCAAACCGGTTTAGGCAGCGCGCGCATCATATTTTTGTTAAGGCAAAGGTCAAAATCGAGCCTTCATTACGAAAACCAATATGGCGTCCATGAGTGCAACAACAAGAACAGCAATCTTTATTGTGCTCTTAATACAAAAATGTAGAATCATTAAAAGGAAATAATTGTGAGAGAAAGAGAGCACAGCCACTCAGAAATAGCAAAAGCTAATCACGCTGGCCTGGGTTTGAAACTGTCTCCAAGCAACGGCTTGCGCATACTCAATAAAGACTTTACACGATTTATACAGAGTTCTTTCTTTCTCGTCGAGCAAGAAAGGCTCTGCTGGCAGGTTGCCTCTACCCTTACCTTATTGTCGGAAATTGGAAAGGACACTTCGTGTTGGATGTCAAAATTGGGCGTGCATCTAATAGACCTTTTTGCAGATACGGCGGCCATTTTGATTTCTATTGTTTCGAAAGGCATTATGGGATGCTTAGGGGGCAATTAGACCATATCTGTAATCTCAGTATGGGACTGGAACTAGCTTGCAATGGAGGCTAATGCAGGGGAATATATTAGAAAGTATTTGCATTTGAAAAGATTTCCCCGCATTATTGTCCATTACAAGCTACAATAGTTCCAGTCCAATACTGAGAATACGAATATGATCTATTAATATGCATTTGCCCCCTAGGAATCCCATAACGGCTATTTGAAACAATAGAAATCAAAATGGACGCCGTATCTGCAAAATGGTCTATTCTTGGTTCGCATCACGTAATGAGACGGCCATCTTGGTGTACAAAACAATAGAGAGTGGCCCCACAAGATTTGCATAATAAATTAATAGAGTCAAATTTTACTGCATCGTTCTGTAAACCAACATGGCTGCCGTGACGTCAAATGCAAACCGTCACTTACTGGCCTTTCTGGACATAAGTGCCTTTGGAAAGTGCATGTTGACACACGCTAAAATTAATCTATAAATGTTATTACGATTGTGGTGATAACATTTTCGCTCAACCTTTTGGCTCTTACGCTATGTTCACACATAGTCAAATAAAATGTATTGATCTGCCGGCACCATTTGCCAGATCTCACATGATTGGTTAAAAAACGATATGCAAAGAAAAAAAAACAAGAGACCTTTTGATTAAAACAGTACAGGTTCAGCCCATGAAGACGCATTGAATTAGAGGTTTGGAAAATCTGGAGTTCCGCCCGGTTGTTCGAAAGCCGATTTATTACCGCGCACCGGTGGCTCAGTTGGTTGAGCACGGGGCTGTCACGCGGGAGGTCGTGAGTTCAACTCCGGCTGGACCAACACTCAGGGTCTTTAAATAACTGAGGAGAAAGTGCTGCCTTTGTAATTACATCTGCAAACTGTTAGACTCTCTAGTCTTCTCGGATAAGGACGATAAACCGTAGGCCCCGTCTCATAACTCTTCAATGTTCATAATCCTGTGGGACGTAAAAGAACCCACACACTTGTCGCAAAGAGTAGGGCATGTAGTTCCCGGTGTTGTGGTCTGTCTTCTCTGGTGTATCATGGTTGGGAGGGTAAATGCTCGGAGATATTAGCTACACCAAGCTACTCTAAAATCCGAGGGTAAAGAAAGATATATGATATGATTAACTTAATCCAGGACCAGCGAAAACATTTGTTTCATTTTTTCAACTTTTTGGTAAAAGTTTCTTTCGCTTATTTTTGTTTTTCAAGATTGACTTCCTCAAAAGTAAAATTTTGCCGAATATCACCGTTGAACAGCCTTTGGGAGTAGAGAAATAAACTCCATGGTTAATTTTAATCTGCAATTAGCGTTAAACGGTTTTCGGAAAATACCAGAATACTCTTTGTTTGCCCCCTCCCCCCTAACCCCCCAAAAAAAGGTGCATAAGCATTGTTTTTGTTTTTTCTTGGGACCATTGTAAGTACCAAGAGAAAATGGAGACAATGCTTATGCAAATTTTGAGGAGACAAACAGAATGTTATGGCATTTTCCAAGGTGACCTATTAAATTGTACTCATTTAAAATGCATTTATCAACGACGATAACATTAAACTTTAAGTAAAAATGATCTCACCGATTAATATGTTCTCTCAATAAATGTTTTAACCTTCAAGCGATGCAGGAACTTCTTATTATCCTGAATACTCCGATCTTCGGTAAGACAAATACTAAGAAATTATGTGGGGTTGAAGCGTGTACCATTGAACTAGTTCCTCAGGAATGAGCAGTTTTTATCTAAATGTTAAATATTTGGGGCTTTCTTTTGTTTGGATTGCTACGGTTGTTGATTGGCTTAAAAACGTCGAGCCACATTTTCAGCCAATCAGAGTTTAATTCAAAACCAATAGTGACTTGGTCGCACGTGTTTTTCCTGCCCTTTTTGGCGGCTGGTTGTATTTGCGCTGCATCATGATTGGCTCATTTGATCGTCTGGGTGCGTTGTGATTGGTCAATGTAATTACCTTGGTTTTGGTGTTCAGCTCTCAAAACAACAACCGATCATGTTATCAAGCAGAGCTTTTGGAAAGTCGAGACAAGGTTACCAGAAAATGGAAACTGGAAAGAACAAGAAATAAGTAGCATGACTGAGGAATAATTCAACATTAACTGCTGCCTAAAAAAGATCTAAAGCCTAAATTATTTGACTTTAACATGACACAATGACGATCGTTTGTCTTCTCGTATAAAGACAGATGTAAAAATCCAAGGCAAACAACTCATAGCCACTAATTTGCGCAAATACTGAGTCGGGGAGTTTTGAAATGCTCTTCTTGCAAAGCTGTTTGCTTTGGTCTAGCGTTACACGTTTCATCCCTGTATGAGTTTCTGTTTAAACCTAATTAACTCTTAAATTAGTCTATAAAGTGGTCAATTACTACAGTGGACCTTAGAATATGTAAGAAAGAAAGGAAGGACAGATTGTCAACGTTTGTCCTGAAAGGGGACACAAGTCGTTTGGCCGTTAGGAAGACTTGCCAAAGCGCGACGGAGAGTTCTTCAATCTATAAGCAGGAAAGTTGTCCGAGCCAGGAACCCATGACTAAGAGCAAAAATCAGCCTATATTCCGGTCACGGCGTTTTTACAGACCGATTTATTTTTAGATCGAATTTCCCGTGAATGAGACTTCCGCAGGATCCCGATGACCAATCACAGACATCACAAGAAACTAAGTTGACGTTATAGCATCACCGAAGAGGAACTGTCTTTGGTTTTTTGCGGAAAAGGTAGTCTGAAAATAGATCGGTCTGTAAAAATGCTGTAACATCATGGACTCCTGTCCGAGCTTGATAAAGGTTGATAGAGTTCTGGTTTCTTCGTTTGGAATACCAATTTGGCTTCTTTCTTATCATGTGAAATCTCTCATTTGCCACTTCTTTTAGAATGTTCTGGGTTATCTTTAAGTTAAGGTATCAGTATACCCCAAATGACCATCATTTGTTTGCGCCGCTTCGTGGGCCGACGTTTAACACAAATCCCAATAAAGTATATATTTTCTGAAATGTTAGGAATTGTAGATTACAAAGTGTCATTCAATTATATGGAAAAATCAACGTTTTTCGAATATAGCGCCCCATTTCCAAGGTTCACTAATCATCAATCCGGTCAAATTTGGGTGAGGCAACGCAGTAACTGCCGCTGTCTTCTTGACACCTTTCTCCAAGAAAAAGGTGTTGGGGAATTTCGGTTTTTTGCCTCGTTCTTTAGTTATGACTACCTTAGTGAGGGGTATGCGTATTTGATCCACTCTCAAACCATTCAGTTTTCGACTCTTGTGCTTTACAATATATTGGACTACGCAAAATTATTACCTAAGACAGTTGATTTTACCTTAATTACCACGAAAATCTTCCTCTGTCACGAATGTTTAAACACTTTCGTTCTCTTCATTTGAATTTGAAGAGGATATCGCAAGGTAGTGTTTGAGTTTATCCCTTTTGATTTTATGCAGTAAATGCCGCTATGTCTTCTTGACACCCTTTCTCTAAAAAACAGTGTTGGGGAATTTCAATCTTTTGCCTTGTTCGATAGTTATGACTACTTTTGTGAGGGAATGCGTATTTGATCGGCTCTCTAAGTTTAAATGCACGTCAGAAACAAACCAGACAAGTAATCAAAATCTCCCAACACAGTTTGCTAGAGATAGGTGTCAAGAAGACATAGCGGGATTTACGGCGTTCCCTCGCCCAAATCTGACCGGAAACGTACTTGATTAGTGAACCTTGGTAGTTTTGGAAATCGGGCGCTATGTTCGAAAAACGTTGATTTTTTGCATATAATTGAATAACACTTCGCAATCTACAATTCCTAGGCTCTCAGAAAATATGAAGGGGTAGTTTCTAAAGAAACTGTGGTGCTGCGTCGGTGGGGAAGTAGTATACAAAAATTTGGTTTTATCAACGGAGTTGATAATGTAAATTGGCCACCGTACAGAGATTCTAAAAGCTGACGTTTCGAGCGTTAGCCCTTCGTCTGACGAAGGGCTAACGCTCGAAACGTCAGCTTTTAGAATCTCTGTACGGTGGCCAATTTACATTATCAACTCCGTTGATAAAACCAAATCTCAGAAAATATGTAAACCACTTTCATAAATGGTGACCTCCTTTACATTCTTTTTTATTTAGGTTATTTAGAATTACTGCCCTCATTTTAAAAGAAATATTATTTTGGAATGTGCTCGTCGTAGCGAGGCTAGAAAGGCTTATTAGCTATTTTAAAAAAAAATTTCTTTGGCAGCCATTATGAAAGAGGCCTATACTTTATTAGTGTTTGCGTCAAACGTCGGCCCACGAAGCGGCGCCAGTTAAGCAGTAGAGGACGTTTTCCGTGTTTCCATAGCCTCATCTAAACACGAGGGGGAGTTGGGAGAATTCGAGACAGTTATGCAAACCCGCGACGCAGTCGAAGGTTTGCATAACTGTCGAGAATTCTCCCAACTCGCCCGAGTGTTTAGATGAGGCTATGGAAACACGGGAAAAAGTCCTGTATAGACCGTTTTCATAAATGGCGGTCAAGAAATTATTCTTTTGTCTTTGTGCTAATCATCCTAACTAGCCTCACTTTGGAACAAAAGTTCTTTTGAATTTTGCTCGTGTTTACGAGGCTAGTTAGGATGATTAGCATAAAGACAAAAGAATAATTACTTAGCCGCCATTTATGAATACGGGCTATTGCTTTTATAAAATATTTCTTAAAGATAATTCAAAAAATGAAGGAAAATGCTGGTTTCTTTTACTTCTTGATTGAAACAGATTTTCTTGACACACGCTCATATTTCCTACCAACCAATCAAAACGCGCGTCTGACAATACATAACCAATCAACATTCGTGTGATGTCACAGCCGTGTTTCCATACTCTCATCGAAACACAGCTATTGAGCAATGAGAGTGCGCGTACTATCCTAATTATAATTTTAGAACAAATGATGGTCATATGAGGTATACTGATACCTTAAAGTAACAGTTTTGTTTCAAGTAAGTTCTTATTTGTTATAGCTTTCTTGCATCATTAATTTGATCAGTTATTGAATGAATGAACGAACTAACATTTAAAAATTGTAAGTATAAAAGATAATAACAAATTCCTGGCGATGATAATTGGAAATAGAATTATCTGAATATCTCAAGCAATGCATACATGTCCAATACTCCTACATAATGAGATTCCTGGTACGTCACAATAGACATCACAAAGTGTCACAAAGTGTCCCGCTCTTTAAGTCTCGCAAAACTGTTACTATTTTTTTAAGGATTAAGGTTGGGGGACACTTTGTGATGTCTATTGTGAAGTGCCATGAATCTCATTATGTCGGAGTATTGGACAACCCTCCTCGCTTGAGGCCGATAACTCTTACATAACTGATTCCCTAATTCGCTCCGACGAAGGGCTAATGCTCAAAACGTCAGCTTTGAAATTTCTCTACGGTGGTCAATTTACCTTATCATCCCAGTTGATAAACCCATTTCTTTGTTTCACACTAATTAAAGACTTAAGACTAAGTTCTTCCTGAAACTTTTATTCCACACAGAATGTTTCATATTGATGACGTGCCGTCGGGTGCTGGAGAGGGTATAAAGGACGTGAGCAAAGCTCTGGCGGTAAGTTTGATTACAGTCTAAATTCTTCTCATACAGTTTAATAGCGCTTCCTCCGACAGAGCAGCAAAGGTGATGAATTGAAGAACAAACGTATAAGTTCAGTTGAGTAGGTAAAAAACCAAACCAAGGAAATAATACTGAACAGATGTACGTATATAACCCTAACCCTAACCTTACTCGCAGGATTTGCTACAAGCTAAAAGTCGCGGGAAAATGAGTGGTCCTTTTCATTCTGATTGGCTAGAGATAAGCACTCGCCGAAGTACCTTCAACAAATATGGCGGCGGTCAAGCTTCGAAAAGGGGAGCCAATTGTAGTAATATTCAATAAATGGATATTTCAATTCAAAGAGTCTATTTTAGTTCAATTCAACGCATAAATTTATGTTCAATATACTTTTTTTATGGTTCAACTTCCGATTTTGCATTTAACACTTTTAGCATTCAATACATTTTGGTATCCTTCAATGCGATTGCTTCGGTTCAAAATAGCACATTTTGCGGTCAACACTTTTTATTTCGTTCAACGCGGTTTACGTTCGTTCAACGATTTATTGCACAGCGGTTGAGACCCAACTGTGTTAGTAGGCTGATTTAGCAACAGAACGGAAACGTCAGTGGCGACGGCGCGCGCAGAAAAAAACACCAATGAGAATTCAGAATAGAATAGACTCCACTCTTTTCTTCTCTATTCTAAATTCTCATTGGTAGTTTTGCTGCGCGCGACGTGGCCACTGACGTTCCCGTTCTGTTGCTAAATCAGCCTAATAGTCCATGTATGACCCACCATACATTGAATACTAACCGAAAAAGGTTGGATTCTGCGATTTACCACAACTGAAACAACCTAAACCATTCACAAAAACTAATCTTTGATCTAATTAGGCCTAATTAGGCCTAAAACGTTATTTAATCTTCCAGCCTCCCGTGACCTCACGAGATCAAGAGGGACTAGGCAATAGTGGTCAACTGCTATGGAATAAATCGTTGAACGAAAGTAAATCGCGTTGAACGAAATAAAAGTGTTGAATGCAAAATCGGAGGTTGAACCAAAAAGACGTATATTGAACATAAATTTATGCGTTGATTTGAACTAAAATGGACTCTTTGAATTGAAATATCCATTTATTGAATATTGCTTCAATTGGCTTGCCATAGTCGGGTTCTAGTTTATCGCTTTACCTATCACTTTAAATTTGTTCAAATATTTTTTCATTGCCAAATCAATCTCTCTCCATCCATAGCAAATACAATTCATAATAATGATGGTGATGACAATGATGATGATGACAATGATGATGATAATAATAATAATAATAATAATAATAATTATAATAATAAAGTGGCACCTAGGAGCTCCTAAGTACTCTTTAAGATGTGTACGTGTGCGTGTGTACTGATGACAAATATACAAGGATAAAAATAATCAATTAATAAACACTGATGAAATACTAACTAGTAATTAAGCTATGTTCAAAATTTAAGAAATTGAAAAGCCCTACGCTTTAAGTCATATAAATGTAAGAGATCGCTTAAAAGATAAAATGTCTTTTGATTCTCTGACCTTTGGAGGCAACACATTCCACAGTTTGCTGACCAAAAAAGTAAAAGATCGATGCATGCACTTCAAAGTGAATGAGGGAAGTTCTAACCTTGTGCTGAGCCCACGTAAATTATATGTAACATTCTTTAAATTGAAAAACTTACTGATATAGTGTGCTCCGTGGTCGTACAAGCACTTGTGGTGGTCGTGGTGATGGTGTTGGTGGTGGTAATGGTAGTTGTAGTGGTGGTAATGGTGGTAGTGGTAGTGGTGGTAGTGGTAATGGTGATGGTGGTGGTAGTGGTGATTGTGGTAGTGGAAGTGATAGTGTTGGTGGTGGTAGTGGTGGTGGTGGTGGTGGTAGTAGTGGTGGTGGTGGTAGAGGCGGTGGTAGTGGTAGTGGTGGTAGTGGTAATGGTGATGGTGGTGGTAGTGGTGATTGTGGTAGTGGAAGTGATAGTGTTGGTGGTGGTGGTGGTGGTAGTAGTAGTGGTGGTGGTGGTAGAGGCGGTGGTAGTAGTAGTGGTGGTGGTAGTAGTAGCAGTGGTGATGGTAGTGGTAGTGGTGGTGGTGGTGAGTGTGGTAGTGGAAGTGATAGTGTTGGTGGTGGTGGTGGTGGTAGTAGTAGTGGTGGTGGTGGTAGAGGCGGTGGTAGTGGTAGTGGTAATTGTGATGGTGGTGGTAGTGGTGATTGTGGTAGTGGAAGTGATAGTGTTGGTGGTGGTAGTGGTGGTGGTAGTAGTAGTGGTGGTGGTAGTGGTAGTGGTGGTGGTGATAGAGGCGGTGGTAGTGGTAGTGGTGGTAGTGGTGATTGTGGTAGTGGAAGTGATAGTGTTGGTGGTGGTAGTAGTAGTGGTGGTGGTAGAGGCGGTGGTAGTGGTAGTGGTAATTGTGATGGTGGTAGTGGAAGCGATACTGTTGGTGGTGGTAGTGGTGGTGGTGGTAGAGGCGGTGGTAGTGGTAATTGTGATGGTGGTGGTAGTGGAAGTGATAGTGTTGGTGGTGGTAGTGGTGGTGGTGGTGGTAGTAGTAGTGGTGGTGGTAGTAGTAGCAGTGGTGATGGTAGTGGTAGTGGTGGTGGTGGTGAGTGTGGTAGTGGAAGTGATAGTGTTGGTGTGGTGGTGGTGGTGGTAGTAGTAGTGGTGGTGATAGTGGTAGTGGTGGTAGTGGAAGTGATAGTGTTGGTGGTAGTGGTGGTGATGATGATTGTGGTAGTGGAAGTGATAGTGGTGGTGGTGGTGGTGGTGGTCGTAGTGGTGGTGGTAGCAGTGGTACAAGTAATGGTGGTAGTGGTGGTGGTGGTGGCAGCAGCAGCAGCAGCATTGCCTTTACTGCAAACGGCAAACATCTGGGCCCAGTTGTTCAAAAGCCGATTAACGCTAATCCCAGATTAAAAATCAACCAATGAGTTTTTTTCTCTACTCCCAAATGCTGTTCAACGCTGATATTCGGCAAAACTTTACATTAGAAGAAGTCAATCTTGAAAAAGAAAAATAAGCAAAAGAAACTTTCACCAAAACGTTGAAAATATGAAACAAAAGTTTACGCTTATCCTGGATTAAGTTAATCGGCTTTCGAACAACCGGGCCTTGGTTTAAATTTGCATTTTGCCAAAAAACCAACCAACCTTGTTTGATTTGCACTCACTTCTTTCCTCTTAACATCGAGCATCTTTTAATAACCAAAAGAGAGAGACAAGTTAAAACAAGAGAATTTTCCTTCTGCCGTTTGCCGTTTCATATAAACTCGATGCGAAATCTTCCTATTGCAACTTCTCTAATCACAGCTGATACTTTTTTATCACTTTGCAGCCGACTCATGATCCAGTCTGTTGTATTTGTGCTTCTGAGAAACTTTTAATTTTGGTGAGTATTTTTTTCTGTTTTAGGCAAGCGCGTAAAAATTTTAACAATACGAATGGTAAAGCGGCTGCGATGCTGATGTCTATGAAAGTGTGTTAAAATGAATGTATATTTGAAGGGCGCAGCGGGGTTATGGACGAATGAGAGAAGTGATCCGCGCACTAAAATGGACAACTTAAGCAATTGTCTCTTAATGACACCTGAAAAATTCAGGTCGCTTCAACTGAATTAGAATCCATGACCTCTGCGATTCCGGCTTAAATTGTCCAGCGAAGTGCGTGGATCACCTCTCATTCATTCGGTGGATGTATTATCTGCTGGCGTCGCAAAATCGTTTTTCTTTTTACTCGTTTGAAGAGAATGTGAATGCTTTGTGTAGATGAAGTGCCCCATCGAAAAGTTATTTCTTCGGTTGACATTTGCTATCCGCTTATAGAGAGTTTTCACTCACGTGATCAGTAACCTTTTTCTTCCGAAACAAAGGAAAACGTTTGCGTGATAATAGAGAGGAATTCCCAGAGGATTAGTTGGGTGCACCAAGATGGCCGCCGTGACGTCACGTGAAAAAAACATGGTAGTGGTCATGTTTTCACATGACGTCATGTGAAAACACTCTATAACAACAGTATAGCGGAAAGACACCATCTGGACAATTTTCATTCCTAGCAGCATAGCGGGACAATCGTCACCATAACCTTAGTTAAATCGTAACCTGCGATCAGGCGTTCTTTTCGCGCCCTCTCTAAAGCCGGAAAAAAACGCCTGATGCAGGTTAAATGGCCAAGCCTACAGCGAAGCACGTTCTTGGGTTTCTTGGCTAAACTGAATTTTATTTACTAACAGTTGTATCCTTATCTTTACAGGGCCGTGAGTCGGGAACCATTCACCGCTACTCACTACCGAAACTTGCACTCGAAATGAAGAACGTACTGAATTGTCGTCCTCACCAGTTGTCACTGAACTGCATTTCCTCGTAAGATATTTATCTTGTAAATGTTCACATTGCAACCAGGTTGACAATCAGATATAGTTTGATTCTACTTTGTTTTGAAGAAATTTACATTTAGTCTGTATGCTTACCATGTGATGTGTAGGGAAGATATCGTTGGCGTCACAAATAGTCATTAATGTGCCAACCAGAGTCTCATTGGTTGTCGAAATAAAGGGTCTTTTGTTCCTGTGGTTGGAACATTTGAATAACAAATGCAATGTTTGTATACAGATATCTTCCCTATATCTTTCTTTTTACTTTTCTCCTTGGTTCTTATGTTCTTCAAATTTGACAAGCTCTATAATGACATCTATTTCTGTTCTGTCGCTACCCATCCTGCCAGCCGAGCCTTTGTTAACTCTCTCTATCTTCGCCCTCTGGTGAGTTTTAGAGAGGCTCTGCTCGCAGGGTGGTCTCTACCCGCCTCGACTAGCCAATGCTATCTGCGGGTAGCGGTCATTTTTGTTCTCCTTTGTCACTTATCCATAAAAAAATTGAATTGAAAAAAAAAAAGTTCCAATTTGTAATTTTGTCATATTTATCCTGTAATCTTCGGTTTCATTCACTTGATCAGTCGCCAAACTTATAGTTTTGTTTGCGTTTCTCCTAGTTCGTTTGCTCTTCCTCGCTAACCAATAACGGGAATACGAGTTTATAACATAAATGAAAATAAAGGAAAAAAGGCGCGAGGAAACTGAACGAAGCGACAGTGCTTATCTGAAACGTTTCCTCGCACAAACCAAAAGGGAATGATCGTACATAGAAAGTGGCAAGAGGTCGAAGCCAGATCGATATGAAAATTAATATTCTGTTATAAAGTATTTCTTCTTTTATTTTTTTCTCTTTTTTAAGCTTAATTTTAACAAATTGATGTCAGTTTTGCATGCGTCTATCCTGTTATTGATCATGAATTGCGTCATAACATTGTCAAAGTAGCTGTGGATCCACGAGGCGATAGCCGAGTGGATCCGCAGACTACTTTGACAATGTTATGACGAAATTCATTGTCAATAACAGGACAGACGCATGAAAAACTGACATCAATTTGTTTTTTTAAATAACAAAATAAGGCAGAGGGATCAAAATTAAGTCGAAACAAGAGAAGAACGCGGGACAAAAATGTGAGAAACTTCGATCTGACGTGAGCAATATCGCGCGTCATTATCGCATAAATTATAAATTTATGTGTCTGTCCGCTTATTGACAATAAAAATTAGCCAATGAGCGCGCGAGAATTTTGCAGTCATTGTAAAAGAATGTTTTGATAAGAACAGAGCTCAATTCCTCCAGGCCTGGAGGAGTAGTTTGGTTCACCTACCATTTATGGGGCGCCAAATGTATTTTTATTATTTAGAGTGGTTATTTGTATATAACCAAAACAAGTATGGTTATATGTAAATAACCACATTGCAGTTTGGTTATTTCTAAATAACCAAAAGGAGACATTGGTTATTTAACAAGTAACCAAGAAATGAGTGTGGTTATTTGCTAAATAACCAAACCTGAAAATTGGTTATTTGCTAAATAACCAAAACTGAAAATTGGTTATTTGCTAAATAACCAAAACTGCAAATTGGTTATTTGCTAAATAACCAAAATCGAAAAACTGGTTATTTGGTTATTTTTTAGAGATAACCAAAACTTGATCTTTTTTTCCAGTGACTGCAAATTGCAAATTGGTTATTTAGCACAAAATGGCTAGTACTTAAACACGGAATGCCGGAATGATGGAATGCCGGAACGGTGGAATACTTAAACACGGAACGGCGGAATACTTAAACACGGAACGCCGGAATACTTAAACACGGAACGCCGGAATACTTAAACATGGAACGCCGGAATACTTAAAAAAAGAACGCCAGAATACTTAAACACGGAACAGTTGTGAAAATTCTGACAATTGGAACACATGGTTTCCCCCCCCCCCCCCCACAAGTGTTCGGGGCAAAAATTAAGGTACAAAACAATGGTGAAATATGAACCCTTTTATTGTCGTAAAAAAGGTTGCTGTTATTCATCGTGGTGAAGTACAATAATAATAAAGTATTCTCGTTTGTTTCACGATGTGGTCACTTGTGATGTAGATCGCGCCGTTTCGACTGCATAGTGCTAGTCTTCATAAGGCGATGATGTCGATTGGTTACGCGTCACCTTTTAAACAGGATGTTCTGCTGTGATTGGTTGGTTTTCAGCAGTTGTGATTAGGATCTGAGAACCTAGGATCTGGAAACGCTACGTTGACGACACTTTCAACATCCTGGATCGCGGAAACGTTGATAGCTTCTTACAGCATCTGAACAGCCAGCAGCCTTCCATTTGCTTCACCATGGAGACAGAGAACGACTACAAACTCGCTTTCCTTGACACCGCAGTTTCAAAAGAACCGGATGGCCGCCTCACCACCAGCGTGTACAGGAAGCCTACGCACACTGATCAGTACTTAGCGTATGATTCCCACCACCCGCAATCAGTAAAACGCGGTACTGTCAAGTGCCTCTACGAGCGCGCCAAACGTCTCGTAGCAAAACTTTCTGTTATCTCCAAGGAGAAGAAACACCTGTCTTCTGTTCCTGTCTCTAATGGTTACCTCTCTCTTTCTTGCAGAAAATCACCAAGACCAGGAAACCGAGTAGCAGTGCTGAGCCCACGATCGAGTACAAGTCCACTGCGGTTTTACCCTATGTCAAAGGCCTATCCCAACAACTTCGCCGCTGCCAGCAGCAACAAGGCATACGCGCTGTTTTCAATTCGGAGACTACATTAAGATCACATCTAGTACGACCGAAAGACGCTGTCGAGCCGACTAAACAAGATGGCGTGGTTTACAGGATTCCCTGTGAATGCGGTAAAGTCTACATCGGCGAGACTGGAAGACCTATGCAAGATAGAATGAAAGAACATGAGCGAGGCATCCGACTTGCCCGTACCCAGACCTCCGCCGTTTCAGAACACGCTAACAACACCGGACACAACCCGCTTTGGAACGAAGTAAAGTTTATTGATCGTGACCCTCATTGGTACACACGCAGGGTCAAAGAGGCGATTCACTTAAGACCTCACCCTACGACAGCCGTCCGCCGAAGAAACAACACGCCGAAGCAGCTAGGATCGAAACACACCAAATACAGCTGCTGAAAACCAACCAATCACATCGGAGCATCCTGTTTAAAAGGTGACGCGTAACCAT
>OX421453.1:15809035-15816535 GCA_949126865.1 Montipora capitata
CCCGGAGAAAAACCCTCGTCAGTATGCGCAGTAGAAGATGCGCGGTGCAAAACAAGGGAATCAACTTAAGCAAAGGCGAAGCCAATTCACTACTTGCACAAATCCCATAATACACCTCTTTTACCCCCCCCCCCCCAAAAAAAAAAAAATCTGCATAGGCATTGTTTTCGACTTCTCTTGGGACATTTTCATGTCCCAGGAGAAATTGCAAACAATGGTTATGCAAATGTTTTGGGGGTAATAGAGGTGTATAATGGAATTGTGCAAGTAGCGAATGGAAAGTTACAGACTTTCTAATTCTGTAGTAGTACGTGTAAACGGTGCTGTAAGCTACAATATAGAAAACGTCTCTTTGAGATAATTAATGTACTCTACTATATTTCTCGGGTTCCGTTCAGTTGCAATGAACTAAGGTTATAAGGTTGTAAATAACTGTAAAAAAAAGGTTTATTTATGGTAGAATTAATGGACTGGTACAGTATTCATTAAGTTGCACCACAATTGTACCCTGTCCCGTTAATACGACCAATTTTGACTGTAGTTGAAATAGGAAATAATTGGAGAGCAGATAAAAGAACATAAGGGCGCTTTCCACTGAAAAATTATTCTGGCTTCAATTTTCCCACGAACATACAAACACACTAAGAGATACTGAAGAAAAACTAGAACCTTGAGAGAGAAGTGGGATGTTCCCATCATCCTCTCCTTTCAGTGTAAGACAGAATACATCACTCGGGAAAAAAATGAGAAGCCACGAAAACCTTGGGCACTGTCCATTTACAACACTCCGGTATCAATTTCAGAAATTTTATTTGCTCTGTGGAACGAGACTTCCGATTGCACAAACACAACCGAGGCCACTACGCGTTCGCAAAGTTTCCCGCCAAACAGGGAGGAGATTCACGTGAGCTTGTTGTGAGCGTAAGACAATGGAAGCAACGGTTTGGTCAAATGGAAAGTGGCATTTCTGTCCAACCGGTTAGACCGGTCACAATTGAATATTCCGGTTGAACCGTATCGGAAGGGATCTTCCCTTTTGACTTTTTTTGACTTTTGAAATTCTTGACAAAAATTTGGCTGCATGGATAGCGCCCAAGGTGTTTTTGTTTGTAAGCGACAGAAACTAGGAACAAAAGACACGTTATTATACCCGACTTTTCCTTGTGTGTGGTTGATCCAAGGATTCACAGTGTTTTTTTATTTTATTATTGTTGCTCTTTCTCAGGATGTCAGAAAAACAGACCCTGCAAAGAATGAAACCGTTGTCGGTGAACATCTGAAGTTTGAGAGAAAAGATGTGTGGGACATGAAATGGGCAGACGTAAGTTGATATTTAAGATAACCAGAGGCCCATTTCTCGAAAGTCCCGAAAACTTTTCGGGCCCGAAAAGCCATGTATGAAACTGCCAACCGCTTGTTTTGGAAAGCCGATCTTTTAACATGCTTTCAAGCTAACTAAAAGAAACTCGTCTGCGAAGTTTGACGACTTAAATCCTTTCCATTCTTGAGATACGAAGGTAATTGTGACACCCGAAAATGGCCCGTAACGGTTTCGGGACTTTCGAGAAATGGTACCCAGGCACATAGGGACGGCGTCTAGGTCAGTTTTGGAATACTCACGAACTGAAGCGGTCTATAAAAAAAACTTTACAAAGGTCCATACGTTTTATGAAAATTACAAAAGTGGCGGCCAGTAGATTGTATAGTAAGTCGGTCTATTAAACGGTCCAAAAGTTGCATTTCTCTGAAGGCCAATCAGCTCAACAATTGACGTAAAACAAAGGAAACAAATCACTTGATGTGGTTATTTATAAGAGAAGTTTAAAACTTTGAATGAATCCCCGTTTTGAGGCTAGTTGCCTATTGCGCATGTCAGCAATCGCTTCAGTCGCCCTCATTGTGTGCCATTGCTCAGCGTTTGCTGCTTGTTTTTGCCTTTACCCCACCCTCCCTCCTCTAAGATTAACTCGTCATAAGTATAACACATTTCGCTCTAATGTCAGTGTGACTGGTGCCGAGGTTGGCCCGTGAGTAAGTTGCTATAGTTACTTCTTGCAATTTGGTAGGCCTGCTTGTCACCTCGCTTGTCATTAAGTACAGACCCACCATATTTGTCACTGATAAGTAGATTACCAATAAACCTACCACAAGATGATAATCCGTGAAATAGCGGCAACCCATAATAAATAGCTCTATAGAGAAACAGAAGCTGATCGTCTCAAATGGTCTCTGTGCTCTTGCGACAGTGGATTCACCATTTCTTCGTCTTTCTTTTCAAGGATAATGCAGAGTTGTTTGCAATGATGGAAAAGACAAGGATGTATATATTTCGAAACCTGGATCCAGAGGTATGGCACAAATATGGCATTCGCTTGCACAAGTTTAGTTTGTTATTTCTCTTCTCTGCTCCGAGAGAATTTGGCAATATTCATCATTAGCTAATGCAGCGAGACCGTTGTCGTCGCAAAGGAAGTTGGAAGTTGGTGTTGCGCTAGATAGAAAGTTTTTGTATAAAAACGAGGACCTTTCAGGCTCTTTGCGACTTTCTTAGTATGGCCTTGTTGCGTCAGAGCTCGCAATTTGAGGAAAGAAAACTTCTTGGCGTGATGATCATCGATTTTGAAAAGAACGAGCACGTTTTCAGCCCTAGAGCTCTCTGTTAGTTGCAGAGTTTGCGAAGATTAAACAATAATCTTCACAAAATCAAGAAGGCTAATAACTGTTTGCGTTTCTTGTTCTACCGAGAAGACTAGAATTTTATAATGCAGCTGCATCGGACATTTATGGAGATGCCCTTCCGTGAAGATATCCATTTAATTGCTTCAATGCTCGCTAATCTTCTTAGGAACCAATCTTGAGCTCTGGTTACATCTGCCAGTTCAACGACCTCGAAGTGAAGGCCATCCTGTTGGACGAAATCATGAAAGTGAGTTAGTCAGGCTGACATCAAATTTCAAAATTTATTACTAAAAAGAATGCTACTGTTTTCTTTGAAAAATCATTAATAATTGATGAGCTAAACCGCCTATCAGGGCACCGAAAAAAAACGTGACGTGCATGAGCTCAAACATTCCTCATTAGAATTTTTTATATAACGCATAGTTAATAGAGAGGAATGGTTATGAAACCCGACAAATTTCGTTGTAGGTTTTTGTTCTCTTTTTTGGCCTTGACCGTGCACAAAACACAATAGTTGTTTACTCCTTGCTGAGGAACTAACCAATAGAAACTTATTGATTACGTAATTCATGCATAGTGTATGAGCGCAAAACAAAAGATTGTGCACAGTCGTGGACTTTCCAACCTAAATCTTGGCATCTTTGTTTGCTCCCTTGATGTTTGCCGAGCTTCCAAACCATTCCCCTTCATTACCTATGTATAAAGGAAACTAATAAGGCTTAGCTTGTTTGTTTGTTTTTTGGCATCCTAATCTTCTCCTCTTACAATTTGAACCTTTGTTCAGACTCCAGAGGGCCACACTTTTTGTGGAATGCTTTTGAAGCCGTTTAATGAAGTCACAGGTCGTGTTTTATCCAGTCTAAAACCACTCGGCTTCGCCTCGTGGGTTAAGACCCGATGAAACACTCTTGCTCGTTTATTAAGGTAAAGTCTGCTACGAGCTTAGAAGGCCCATCAGGCCGGCGCTTATCTCCGGTTTCTGTAGTATGAAGCGACTAGGAGTATTTCTACTCCCCCTGGATGGGATGCTAGTCCATCGCAGGGTTACCCCCAGTATTTCGCTGGTATCCATTTATACACCTGGGTGGAGAGAGGCACCGTGGGAGTAAAGTGTTTTGCCCAAGAACACTACACAGTGTCCCCGGCCAGGACCCGAACCCGGACCACTCCATCCGGAGTCTTGCGCACTAACCATGAGGCCACCGCACCTCCCTCGTCTATTAAACAATACTTAAAACACTAACATTCATCTTATTAAAAGGAAGACCACTTTTTCAGAGCAAAGCGTATTTTTCTTAACAGGATCCCGATCATCCTAACAAAGAGAGTGTAATAGACTTGGAAGTAAAGGTAAGATTTTATGACTTTAAACCACCCAAAAAATTCTGTCGCATTTTTCGGTTTCTTAATATGCTCGGAATTTTCCAGTGCCTTCATAAGTAATCAGAATTGACAACAGTTGTTGAAGTTTCGTCGCTATGTAAAGCTTCCCGCAAAAGGGAAGATATCGTTGACTTCACCCATTGTCATTAATGTCCAACTAGAGCCTCATTGTCTGTCGAAAGAAAGGATCTTTTGTTCCTGTGGTTGGCATATTTTAATAACAAAAGCAATGTTGTAAACAGATATCTTCCCTATTCTGTTTTCACCCACGTGACAAGGCGGCCATGTTGGTTGCCAATACAATACAGAGAGAGAGAGAAAGGTTATTGTTCTTGTCAACCGACATGGCCACCATAACATCACATGCAAACCGGCAATAGCAAAGTTGAGAACCTTTTTTGTTTCTGCAATATTTAGATAAAGATCCAGTATTAGCATCCATTTTCCGGTGTATTTACAGTAAATAGATTTTATGTAAGCTTTGACCGCTCAGTTGGTTAAGCATCGAACCACTGTACGGGAGGTTGGCCGGACCAACAGTCAGAGTCTTTAAATACTGAGGGCACAGTGCTGCCTTTGTAATGCTATCTGCAAATGGTAAGACTTTCAAGTCTTCTGGGATAAGGACTATAAACCGGAGGCCTCGTTTCACAACCCTCAGTGTTGCGGTCTGGTCTATAGGCCCATTAGAGCGGTTTTCAATTGAGTGTCGAAAGTAATTGGCGAATTGCTTTGGTTTTGCATTTACTTCACTCAGTGATTGGTTGAAAGTTGTCGCACCATTTTTTCAACCAATCAGAAGTAAAACCAAAACCAATCGTTGCTTGCCCGTGCACATTTTCCCGCGCTTTGTGTCGGTGCAGGGATGGCGCAGTGGTGAGAGCACTCGACTCCCACCAATGTGGTCCGGGTTCGATTCCCAGATCCGGCGTCATATGTGGGTTGAGTTTGTTGGTTCTCTACTCTGCACCGAGAGGTTTTCTCCGGGTACTCAGGTTTCCCCTCTCCTCAAAAACCCAAATTTGATTTGATTTGCGTTAACTTGTTAATTTCAATTTACAGTGTCCCCGATTAGTGCTCTACGGCGCTAGAAGATTAGACACTTAAATAAAGTTCCTTTCCTTTCCTTTTACGTGTGATTACTTCGAATTTTGATTGGTTTACTGGATTGTCTCCGTCCTTTTTGATTGGCCAAAGTGATTTCTTTGGTTTGGTTTTACGACACTCGATTGAAACTCGCTCTATGGAAACTACAGTAATTAAGTGTTACCTTACCTACCTTTGTTCTCTCCCCAGTCTCTTCGAGATGCCGGTGATCTGTTGGAAAAAGTTGGCATCCCAGATGCTTATCAGTTCATCGAAGATAATCCACACCCCAGACTTTGGTATGGTTTGACTTTCATTGCACTAGCTGCAAAGAACGTTATGAAAAGGTTTCACTGAAGCTACTTTAACCTCAATGATTTGCAGGCGTTTGTTGGCCGAGTCATCTCTTGAAAGACTGGAACTAGAGGTGGCGGAGAAAGCTTTTGTTCGTTGCCAAGACTATCAAGGAATAAAGTTTGTGAAGCGCTTAGCCAAGCTGGATGTAAGTTGAGGTTTTTTGGGGATTAGGTTCTAAAAGGGGTACTTAACTTGGTTTCTACGATCAGTCAACGGCTAAAGTACCGTAGTGATGTGTAAAAAATTAGGCCATTTCTGAGTTCATGTATGCCTGCTCTTCAAAGCGAGTCTAAGTGCGAAGTTTTTGTGATGGTACTTAGTTCTACTTTACATAAGAATGAAAACTAATTTTCATAACAAAAACTTCGCACTTAGACTTGCGCTGAAGGACTTGAAGATGAGGCAGGCCAGAACTCGGAAATGGCCTATAAAATCCGGAGTTTGCAACTGTTTACCAAAGACGGACTTGCCAAAATTGGAAGCCCTGAATTTGAAGAATACGTTTTTAACTTTGTCCAAGAACCTAGATAAACGACCCAGCTCGCTTGAACTTCTTGTAGCTAAATGGTTATAGCATCAGGCCGCTGTTACAGAGGCCGTAGCTTTGCCTCCAACCCTGGACCCCGATGACTTTTGCGGCTATCTCCTTGTCAGTTGCCAAGCAACAATCACATGACCTTTATTCTGACTGCATTCTTTTCTTCATTGCTTTGCCTTGCGTTATCAACTGGATAAATCAAATGTAGTGAGTGTGGACAGCAGATCTCGTATACAGTACCTTGTTATCTCTCATACCAGAAACCCATAAGGGTTGAAACGTGTAACGCGCGTTCACAGCTTCCGAATATTTAGTGCAAACTGATTGGTTGAATGTTTCATTGCTAAGTACCATATTTGGAAACCCCTCGCTCTTGTTGTTCCAAATATGGTACTTAGCAAATCGAATATTCAGAAGCTTGTTTCCAAGCACACAAGGGGCCGTTACACGTTTCAACCCTTATGGGTTTCTGCTCATACTCACTTAACATGCTTTTTACGCACTAGCACACCTTTTATTTGATTTTTTTACCTTAATTTTTTTCACCAACACGCTACTTTTTCACTCACTTAACACAATTTTCGCTCTGTTTTTACCGACATACTTAACACACTTTAACTCACTATTTTGGGAATAGTAAGCAATGCCCCTTGCTCTTCTTCCCAACTTCAACATCCACTCGTGTTGTCTCGGAATAACGACAATTGAAGTCACAAAGTGTCCCCCAAATGCTGGCTCTTTAAGCATACCAACTATGCTTTAAGTAAAGATTAACTGCTGCATTTACCCAAAGCTAAAAATAACGCTAACCTTTTCCCTTACCTTATTGTTGAAAGTACAAAGGCTAAGACTTGGATATGTCAAAATTGGGCGTGCATCCGCTATCCACCGGATGAATCACTATCTACTGGATAGCGCAATTGGTTTTGCTATGACTTGGCTATGACTGGATAGTGATTTATCCGGCGGATAGCGCTATCCATCGTTCGAACTGACAACTGGGGCCTGGACGTAAGTGCGCTAACGACCGATGAAGCAGTTCATTTGAAATGACAATTTTTGTCTGTTTACCCCTGCAAAGGACTGGAAAGACCCAAGATTCATTGAAATTTTAAGCTTGGTTCCCACTTGTGCGATAAGCACAAAGCATAAGCATGAGAAATATCGTGTGGGAACGGGCGTAAAATAGGCATAAGCACAACCACGGGAAAAGGAAATTTCCCTTTCCTTGCAATTGTGCTTGTGCTTATCTCACGCTTTTGCTTATTTCACAAGTGGGAACCGGTGTGACCAGGAGCCCATCCTGGAGCGTGCAACTTCCATACAGCGTCTGTGAAACGGCGTTTTCACAAGTAGGTTTATTTTTAGACTAGCCCTTCCCGCGAATTAGGTCAAAAAACAAAGGCAGTTCCGGTTCGGTGACCCTGTGACGTCAGCTTAATTTCTTGTAATTGGTC
>OX421453.1:15821535-15829035 GCA_949126865.1 Montipora capitata
GTATGTTTTTGACTGTTGGTATGTGCGAACAGGCAGTAGCGGCCTTTACAAAGGTAAGTTTACCAGTTCGAGCAATTTATGGTTGATAGCAGGAGCCCATCTGGAGCCTACAACTCTACTGTGTTCGTGCAACGGCGTTTTCACAAGTAAGGTTATTTTTAGATTGAATTTCCCGCTAATTAGACTCCCACAGGAGCCCGATGACCAATTACAAGAAATTAAGCTGACGTCATAGGGTCACCGAACCGGAACTGCCTTTGTTTTTTGACCTAATTCGCAGGAAGGGCTAGTCTAAAAATAAACCTACTTGTGAAAACGCCGTTTCACAGACGCTGTATGGAAGTTGCACGCTACAGATGGGCTCCTGTTGACAGACATTTTTTTTTTCGTTTCTTTCTTGCTTAATAAACATTTATGACTGAGACGATAAAAAATCTTAACTCGATTCTTTCTGCTGTTCAAATATATGTCTTTCGCAAATTTAGTCAGTCTCTTCATATCATCGCGACTTTATATGCAATTATTACGAACTAACAACTTGACCAGGGCCCAGTTGTTCGAAGGCCGATTAACTTAATCCAGGATTAGTGCAAACTTTTGCTTCATGTTTTCAACTTTTTGATGAAAGTTTCTTTTGCTTATTTTTGCTTTTCAAGATTGACTTCTTCTAATGTAGAACTTTGCCGAATATCAGCGTTGAGCAGCATTTGGCAGGAGAGAAATAAACTCCTTGGTTAATTTTTAATCTGGGATTAGCGTTAATCGGCTTTTGAACAAGTGGGCCCAGGCTCTCTTACAGTAGGGACCGTTAGATTCTAGGACGAGAACGAGTAAGACTACGAGTTTTGATTCATAGTTTTTAGCGAAAATACTTAGAAATTTATGACCCGTACGATTAATCTTACTCTTTGTTAGCAGAATAGGTTGCTCAGTTATCCTAATTGCTGTTACCTGGGCCTTTTTGCTGATCGAAAAGTGCCAAAACTGCTACTCTGTTGTTGACTTGTTTTGACACGACCACATTTTTGCAAAACCTCGTACTAAAATGACGACGGTATCCGGTTTTTCCCGCCAAGATGACGCTGG
The DNA here is from genome assembly GCA_949126865.1 of Montipora capitata. NCBI lineage: Eukaryota > Metazoa > Cnidaria > Anthozoa > Scleractinia > Acroporidae > Montipora > Montipora capitata. Next base: position 15,822,622 of record OX421453.1, read on the forward strand.
TTTGCGCGCGCGCACTGTTGCTCTATGTGAACATTTCGTACTCGTAGTCGTTCTCGTCCTATAATCTAAAGCTCTCTAGTTGCCTTGGTAGGTGGACACTGAACCGGTATCGCCGAGATCACGTGGTTAAATCCCGCTGAAACCTAAATTTATCAAGCTTTCCTTTCGTTACTGCTCAAGTATGATCAACTATCTTAACGCAATATTTTTGGAATATGCTTTCACTACTCTCCCATCTGTGCTTTAGTGTGTTGCAATAACCCATTCCTTTCATCTTTTTTTCCTTGCATTTCTTCGTATTGTGTAGACAGGGAAGGTCAGAGAAGCCATTGACTGCTGCGTTCAACTAAACCAGTGGGATCAAGCCATTGAACTTGCTAAGCGGCATAATATCAAAGAAATTGACACTTTACTGGCCAAATACGCGACACATCTTCTGGAGAAGAACAAGACTCTTGATGCCATAGAGCTGTATCCTTTTCGAATCCTTTAAGTTCATTCAGAGCTTTCACGTTTTGACCGACCATGTTGGAAGATATTCGTCCAACATTTTATGTTCGATCAAGTGTTGGATAGAGTTTGCTTTTGATCAAACATTCCGCCCAACAATTCTACTCGACGCAACAATGTGTTAGTGTTTTGCCCCGCTTCCAACAAAGTTGTGTCCTGCTAGCCAATCGCGAATCGCCATCTTATTTTCAAGCCTAGGCTTTTAGCATCATTTTTAGCAGAGATGGCGGACGAGGACCAAAACGCCGTCGTGGTTGTCGATGAACAGCCTTTCGGCTGGACTAATCGGTTCACCACCCATGATTTTGTTTCTTTGTTTAAAGATGTCTGGTTCAATAGCATTTAATTAAAATCTCTGCAAATAGACCCACACTTCATTTCCGTCCTCCAACATCTCCAGTACAATAAACGCTACGAGCACTTTTCGTTTCCGTGTTTGCGCCATATTTTCCAATTTAGCACCAACTTAAACTTGAATGTTTCGTCAAGCATTGTTGGATAGTGTTTTGCCACCATCTGAACGTTTACATTCAACAATGTTGCATGTGGGATCCAACTTTGTTCCAAAGTTTGGCCAAGGGCTTTAGAAAGCTGAACATAGGACAAGTGTTCTTTTTCATGTGTATTTCCTCGACAGTTCGTAGGTATCGAAAAGCAAACCATTTTATTGATGCCGCGAAACTTCTTTTCAAAGTAAGTATTTTTCTTACGACGTAGTGAATTGGCAAGTATACGAGTGGGATTGATCGTGTTTTTGGACAATAATTAACAATTAGACCCGTAGCCCGCAAGGCCCCGAGGGGAGAGACTAATAGCTTCACTTCACTTTACTACTCAAACTCCGCGCATCCTTCGCTATTCACCTCCGAGCAACTCCCGCGGGATTTGCGCCCGAAAAAATTGTAATCGTTGCAGGAATAAATGAGTTAAAATCATCTTCTTGTGCTATATGACCTCACTGTTTTAGTATATACTAAAACTACTATTCATCTCAGTGGCTCACTGTGTCGGTGGCTAGTGCACGTGGTGGATATTTATCGAGCTACGAAACTGCTCTGAAAGCTCTCTACTTGAAAATGTGTTACCCGAAACGGAAAAACAAAACACATGAAAGCCCTGTGTTAACTACCATATCCTGGCTTGGCAATTCTATCATTGGAATCAAAGCTGTGGTACCATTCTTTTCACGATGATGTAGTGGTTAACACGTCGGTCTCCCTGCGTCAGGGTCCGGGGCCTGACTCTGTCACCGCGTGCTGCTTCTTTGGGCAAGAAACTTTGTTCCACGCTGTTTCTCTCGGCCAAGTTGTCCGGGGAAGGAGGGGGCGGAGGGGGTGGGAGTAGCAATACTTTCAATCGCTATATTCTACAGAAACAGGATCAAGATCCGATCTTATGAGTTTTCTTTTCCATTTTATTGAAGTCTTTGTCGACTTTTTGTTATTTCGTAGGTCGCCGGTGAGGTATCGGATGCCAAGACAAACCCACTGCGTGCGAAGAAATTATACGTCTTGGCGGCTCTATTGGTAGGCCTTAATTTAGCTGGGTTTTAAAATTCTTAGCCCGTCTTGTGACATTTGAATCTTCGAATGGATGGTAAAGGAGGTTAATCGGAAAGCAAGACATTTGGTAACCAAGGGCTAAATTCATTTGGGTTTGTGTTAATTGCAGGTTGAAAACTACCATGAACACGTGAAAATGACGAATATGAAAACAGCATCAGGAAAAGACAAGAAAAGCAAGAGAGAGGTAAGAGGTTTTCTTGTCTTCCCTTTTAATCTCGTCTTTTCTTCCCTTTCCACCCATTCTCTTCCGTCCCCATCCCTTCCTTTTCATTTCCTATCTACCTACCTATCTCCTTTTCCCTTCTTTTCCTTTCGTCCCCTTTACATTTTTGTCTCAATTCCTCTCTTTTCTTCCCATTTTCCATCCTGTATTGTGCCTATCCTTTCCTTTGCATCTCATTTCTTCGAACAACATTTAAAAACACCCATCGAGACCACCTTTCCTTCGCGGTTAGACTGATTTCATGAAGTAAATAGATTTCTGACTTAAGAATTATTTAAAGATTAGACCAAAGTCGGAGAAGATTCAGAATATAATGAGAGATTCGAACCGGTACGTTACGCTTCTACGCCCCTGACATCCGCTAGTCTTTCGATGCAAGCTACTAAAATTCAAATCTATGTTAACGGAGGCACTCAACGCAATCACCGAAAGCCTAACCGTTTTCAACAAAATGGGCTGTGTCAAAATACCACAACTTTGATACTCTCTAAACTGAATATCGATCTCCTCAGATCTGTACCAGATACCCGCGATTTTCCTTTCGTGCACTCAGTCCGTTAAGGGTTGGGAAATGCGTTGTGTAAAACGAAAGGAGATGATGTTGCGTGGCTTTCGGTTAATCCAAGAGTGAAGTAGATAAGAGTGTTGATCACTTTGCGGCCTTGCCCTAGCACAGTCACAAATGGATTTATTTTTAGATATACTTTGCGCGCGAAACAAACAAAGGGTCGCCAATTTTAACCATACAGAAGAAGCCATGTCACGCGTGACTGCTTCTGCTATGTTTTTTTTTTCGGGGACATGACAACTGATTTTCGCGGGAACGGGTATTCGAAAAATAGGCTCATTGCCGGTGACTGTGTTGGGGAGCCCACCCATGCTATAACAACAACCTTATCTAATTCACTCGTGGTGAATGTTATTTAAGTTTATCCTTTCCCTTCCTTTTCTCTTCTCTGTCTTTCCCGTTCCTTCACTTCCCTCCCCTCCCCTTCCTTGTCTTCTTTTCTGTCTTCTTCCCTTCCCTTCCCTTCCCTTCCCTTCTCCCATTTCCCACTTGACGCCATTTCCGTTGATATGCTTGTTTGTTTAAAAAAATTCTATTAGGTTAAGAAAAGTGGCAAGTTTACCTTAATCTTATACATCATGTTTCTGAAATTGCCTTTCAGAGTATTTATAACGAGGTAATGTCAGTCTTAGCTACAGGTAGATTGAGAATAAAATGATACAGGTAGCTTCTTTGATGGTGTGGTAGTGTAGTGTGTACTCAGTCACTAAATTATTGGTCTTTGCCGGTTTTTCGAGCATGATGCGTCCATAGTGTTTTTCTCTTTTCTTTCTTTATTCGGGGATCGAGCAAGAACATCTACTGCTATCCGACAAAACTGATGTTGCACGATAACACATGTATTCCATGACTCTTTGTAATAAAATTGTATTGCACCTGTAGCAACAAGAGAACAGTCAAAGTACTTATAGTGTGATACGTGTACCTTCATTACTCAAGAAAGACTAGGAGTACAAAACGATTCTTCTTAAAATATACATCTACTTTCAAATGCTTTATTGATGGCAAAACAAGAATCCAACGCACCTCACAAATCCTAGATTACGGCTAGCTTCTTTATATTTTCTTTCGCATCTGCTGAAAAGGCCCCAAGGGGGCTAGACAATAACTGTGCAACCGTATAATAGAATAGGCAGGCTTATCAAAGAAATTAGACTAGAAGTGCGGTAAGGATTAGATGGGACTGGTGTGGAACGGGATGGAGTTAAACTGGTTGAAACGTAGGGGAGATGATAAAAGAGAATCAGAGTGGAAAATGTGACAGGAGGGGGAGGGACTAAAGATGTGGTTTGAAGTACCTTCAGAGGTTTGTAAGTTACCTTGTTACATTTTACCATTTCTTGTTTTTACAGGCCACCTCAGCCCTGGCTGGCCTGTTGGAGGAGGACGCTATTGCCACAGATGAGAGTAAAATAATTGACAACGCTTGGAGAGGAGCCGAGGTTCATATCGTAGCTCACTGCCTCTGCAATGATAATGATAACGATGATGAAATGATATATGAAATGGACCATATATGAACTGCGGATATGAAATCGAGTGAAGCGTCGCACTGGTATCGCGAGGTCACGGGTTCAAACCCCGTTGAAGTCCTGAATTTTTCAGGCTTTACGCAATTGCAAAAATGCGTTCATAACTGCGAGGATCATAGCTTCACTTGATTTCATTTCCGCAGTTCATATATGGTCCATTTCATATATCATTTCATCATTGCTTCATTCCTCACGGGAACATTGGAACCCACAAATGACCAGCTCCCAACGTCAGTGGCTTCCTAGCTCAGTTGGTTAGAGCGTCGCACCGGTATCGCGAGGTCACGGATTCAAACCCCGTTGAAGTCCTGAATTCTTCAGGCTTCTTTACGCAATTGCAAAAATTGCGTTCATAACTGCGAGGATCATAGCTTCAATTGATAATGATAACGTTAACGATAACGATAACGATAACGATAGCTATAGTGATAATGATGGTGATGATGATAACGATAGTGATAATCATAATCATGACGATAACGATGATAGTGATAACGATAACGATAATGATAAAGATAGTGATAATCATAACCATGACGATAACGATAATGATAGTGATAACGATGGTGATAATCATAATCATGACCATAACGATGATAGTGATAACGATAGTGATAACCATAATCATGACCATAACGATGATAGTGATAACGATAATGATAACGATAGTGATAATCATAATCATGACCATAACGATGATAGTGATAACAATAACGATAATGATAATGATAGTGATAACGATAATGATAACGATAGTCATAATCATAATCATGACGGTAATGATAGTGATAACGATAACGATAATGATAACGATCACTATAACAATAACGATAGTGATAGTGATAGTGATAATGACAACTTTATTGAAGTCTCAAGCTCATTTATTTGAGCACAAGTGCTTTTCCAATTGGGGAGGCCGTAAATCAAATCAAGTCAAATCAAATCACATTTAGCAAACTGAAAGGTGATGGATTGTTTCATCGTTTTATTTCAGGCTTATCATTTTTTTCTCTTGGCTCAAAGACAAATGTACGAAGGAGCTATTGACGCTGCCATGAAAACGGTGAGATTCGCCAACCAAAGTTGATTCTGCCGTAATTCTGCTCTTTCATAAAATTGCCATTGTTGTAAAAACAAAATAGAGCTAAAGGCTAACTAAACGATTATACGCTATTGGTCCTCTTGAGGAAAGTGGAACCTAAGTCAAAATATATTGTGCACTTATCAGATCTAATTAACAAGTTCTTCGTTGGCTGGCCAGGAGAATTTGGCGTTAAATATCAGGATTCATGGTCGTTCCTAGAGTCCGCTTTTCTTTTGATCAGCGCATAGTTAATAGAGGGGAATGGTTATGAAACCCGACAAATTTCGTTATAGGTTTTTGTTCTCTTTTTTGGCCTTGACCGTGCACAAAACACAATAGTTGTTTACTCCGTACTGAGGAACTACCCAACAGGAACGTGTTGAATACGTAATTCATGCATAGTGTATGAGCGCAAAACAAAAGATTGTGCACGGTCGTGGATTTTCCAACCTAAATCTTGGCATCTTTGTTTGCTCCTTTGATGTTTGCCGAGCTTCCAAACCATTCCCCTCTATTAACTATGATCAGCGCCAAGAGCACGGACTCTGGCCACAGCCGAAAATGCTATAATGTTGTAACCGCTGACAACCGTTATTGTTTCAAATTTCTGAAAATGTGCAGAAGAAACGGAAGTGCGTGATTCACTGACTTCCTGCCTTGGCTGTGGCCAGAGTCCGTGTTTTTGGTGCTGACCAAAAGAAAAGTGGGCTCTGGGGACGAGAATGATCAAGATCATACCCTTAACCTGATAATGTTCTTCATTCTCAATACTTGCCTACCTGACAGCGTATTGAAATTTAGAGGTGAATTACATATTTGATCAATCCTGGAATTCAAAGGGTTCAGACACTATCGGGTATTAAAGGTTGTGTTTTCGTTTACGTCGTCGTGATCTGTTGGACCAACCTCCGAGGTTTCTCCGACCACAGAGA
>OX421453.1:15834035-15849035 GCA_949126865.1 Montipora capitata
CAATATCGTGACACAAAGAAATAGCAAGCCGTTGCCTATAACGTTCTCGCAATCTGATTGTTTTACTTTCCAAAAATGACGCGAGCAGCGTTGGCGAGACTCTTATCGACAACGCCAAATTAGCCAGTCAGATTGCGAGAATACAAGCAATGGGCCATTTCCGAGTTGCTGTTTGTCTCGGTTTCGAAGTGAGAGTTGGTGCTCAACTATTGTAAGGGAAATGAGTTTGATTTGCATAAGAATACGCAACTCATTTCCATTTGAATGGTTGTGCACCAGGACTCGCTTTGAAACTGAGGCATGCCGCAACTCGGAAATGGGCTATTGTGGTAAAATAGATATGTATTTATCTGTAATAAATAAAGACTCCAAAAAAGATCCTATGGTCAGTCATAAGGAGTTGAGGAAACGACCATGTCACTTTTCGCAATTTGCACGTTCTACGGGCTATATAGACGAAGTATTCTTTACACAGTTTTAGAGTGTTGAGAATGAACGCTATACCGTTGTAAGTCGGTTCGTTGTTGTTTTGCAGAGTATGGCAAAGAAATGTGCGTCGTGTGTACTGCACGATTTCTTTTCCTTATTTAAGCAATAAGATCGCGTTGCCGTTGCCGTTGCCATAGTTTGTTTAACTCCCTCGCAAGAAGTCAGTGGAACCTGAGATTCAGATTTCCGGTCGGTTTTTCCGTACCGCAAAATCATGAAAATTCTAACTTCTTTTTTTCTATTTTTGAAAACTTAATGGAAATCTCTTCCCAGTAGACAAGAAATGAGCTGAAACCAGACAAGGTTCATTAACTGTTTTCTGCGCTCTCCTTTTAAAGGCTGCTTCACACGAGCGACGCAAACGCAAGCACATTGAAATACGAACGCGCAATTGAGTATCCCAAGATGGCGGACGACGCCAACCCTGGCATGGAATGAGTATTTTTCACCTTGCGTTTGCGTTACACAGGTTCACGCGTAAGAAATGCAAACGCACACGCAAGCAAATGGATTTTTTTTAATTTGTTGCATCGGTGCTTGCGTTTGCGCGATGACACAATGTAGTTCACCCATGTATTTGATTGCGCTTGCGCCTGTGTTTGTGTTTGCGTTTGCGTCGCTCGTGTGAACCAGCCTAAAACGTGGTTGTAAATGTCGATGTGAATCACACCGTTCAATTATAAAGGATTCATTGGTATTTAAAAGTTAGACCCAAATAAAGGTAATTCCTTATTTCGTGAAATGATTACATCTGTCCTCGCTTTTGTCTTGCCCTCTCTCTCCTCGTAGTCTCTGTGCAAAGAAGGCAAAGACTGTGCACATTTCAAAAATTACCGCGTTTTCGAAAAGGCGGATTTTTCTGACTTCCGTGTTGATTTTACAGCTGGATTTCTCCCTCCTTGCGCAGTGGCGCAGTGGCCTCATGGTTAGTACGCTCGACTCCGGGTTCGGGTCCTGGCCAGGGACATTGTGTTGTGTTCTTGGGCGAGACACTTTACTCTCACGGTGCCTCTCTCCACCCAGGGGCCGGTTGTTCGAAAGCCGATTAACTTAATCCAGGATTAGTGTAAACATTCGTTTCCTGTCTTCAACTTTTTGGTGAAAGTTCCGTTTGGTTATTCTTGTTTTTCAAGATTGACTTCTTCTAATGTAAAGTTTTCCCGAATATCAGCATTGATCAGCATTTGGGGGAAGAGAAATAAACTCCTTGGTTAAATTTTAATCTGGGGTTAGCGTTAACCGGCTTTTGAACAACCGGGCCCAGGTGTATGAATGGGTACCGGCGAATTTAATGCTGGGAGTAACCCTGCGATGGACATCAATTTGCACGATTTAAATACAGTTTTACTGCTTCATTTGTCTTCGTTAGAAAATGACTTTACTCTGATTGGCCTTTTAAAACAGTGCGTGCAGAGCCGAGGAACTCGAGGCGTTCTAAAAATAGAAAGATACGCGCAAAGGTTGACTCATAAGGGCGTGTATGAGAGAGGCAAGCTCCTACTCATGGGCTCCTGTTTGCGATGATTGTTAATTTCACGTTACAGAGTCCCCAATTAGCGCTCCAGCGCTAAATCGACTAGACACTTAAATAAAGATCCTTTCCTTTCCATCCAAGGGGGGAGAAGAAATACTCCTAGTCGCTTCATGCTATAGTAACCGGAGATAAGCGCCTGCCTGATGGTCCTTCTAGGCTCGTAGAAGACTTTACCTTTACCTTTCGCCTTCCTTAGACATATTAGTCCAGTTTCCCCACCTTCTCAAGAACCAACATCTCCAAATTTCCGCTAAAAATGAAATGCATTGATATCTTTAAAAGGCCGATTTTTCCGTGAGGCGAGCCTTCATGTTTAACTTTCATGTCATTTCATTCAAATCATAAATTAATCACCTTGTCATCTGCATTTATCCTCTTTTATACGTTTGTCACACTAACAGAGTCTGACAAGCTTTTGTTCTGAAGTTTATATTGCCCCTCGCCTTCCTCGTCGCTTTCACTGTCCAGCATTTCCTCGACGTAATTTACATTAACAATACCATCCTCTCTCAGTTCATCGAGATCGCATTCAGAAGTGTCCTCCCGGTTTATCTCTACTCCAACTTTACCATTGTCCAAAGATACGATAATAACTCTCTTGAATGCGTTTTCATAGGCATGCCTGTGAGAAAGTTTCTTGCCAAATCCAAGTAGTTCAAGCTTTCTTGAAGGGTTTGTCTCTGTAAACAACATAATGTAAGAACATTTTTAATATAATTACCTCTTACTAACCGAGTGGGAGGGCCGTACTAGGGAATATTGGCTCAAGATCGTGGCAAATGAGGTTAGTAAGTCGCTTATTATCTGGCGTCGTTTCTTTGAGGGATCGGACACTTCTCCGCTTGGTGAATGTTCGTAATCTTCGTCTTTCATCGGCGAACTTTGACCGGTATCCTTTTACGTGTAAAACTAAATTCCGCTTGCTATAATGGTACTGTTGTGATGAAAACATTAAATTCCCCTTTTTAAAAACTTTCAGTGTTTCCCTCGACTTGAATTTCTTGGTAGAGAGAAAAAATACAGAAACGGACCGTTTCCATGGTAATGGTCCGTACTGTAAAATCCCGACCGAAAACCAGCCAATCAGATCGCTCCATTTAGCCTGAGAATTCCTTGCCAGGATTTATAATGTTTGTTAAATGCAATTTCTCGATTTACTCAGGAAAAATTTTGACAACTTCCCAAGCAGGAGTGGAACCTTTACCATTGCTAGTTTGGATACGCCTACAACACTGAGCTGAAAGATACCCATGGGAGTCATGCAATTGAACTAGGTTCAAGATAATGTCAGTGGCTCTTGGTTACCAATCAAGTACCTGTGGGACTAAAATCAAAACCCTTTTTTACCCTTCCCAAGTATGAAGCCAACATTAACATGACGAACGTACATCCTCTACTAGTTACTGAGAAAAATGTGCAAATAGCTTATCAGATCGCACCTCTCCTAAATCATCCAATCATTCTAATCTACTCTTCCTCTCAAATTGCCTCCAAACATTGTGACACAGGTTCGGTTGCCGAAATTGGTTCACTGGTTCTCCTCTATGCTCCAACAGTTTATTGTCACCATCTACTCCAGTTTTCCCCTCGGCTCACAAACGAACATCGAGTGAACTTACAATATCGAACACATTTAGTTGGATCACTTGGCGAATGGTCCAGAATCATCGTGTTACAAGATCGCAGTTTATACCACATCCCCCTCCCCCAATTCAATGTTGTGTGAGAATTTTTCGGGTGACTGCAAGTAGTTGTGAAAATCAACATTGGGGGAGGGGAGAAACAGGGATGGGTAGATGTTGTTAACCCAATCACACCTAAACCATGCCCAACCGACGATTAAAATCGCCTGACATTTTACAGAGTAAAATCTATAGGGGTATCTAAAAGGGTTGATAAGATTTAGAACACATAAACACTCCTAAACACGACATTGCAAATCCCCAGGTACTCCAAAGGAAAAATGACAGGTGCAAACAGCGAACAGCGCAATGAACCAATCCAAATTCGTGACAATTCCATGTTACTTACTCAAAGTGCGGTAAAAATCGCCCGCGCAAGTGGCAATTGGTTTTGGTTTTTCTTCTCATTGGTTGAAAAATAACTGGCGCGGTATTTTTAAACCAATCATAACATAACATTTATTCAAGATGGAGCAACAAAAAAATACAAAACATCTTGAAAAGGAAAACTGGAGGTTAACCCTATAATGTTTCCCCAAAAGAAAAAGATAAAAACAGATATAAACTATATACAATAGAAATTCTATAAGAACTATTTACAAGCAGTAAAATTAAATAACTGATGATCAATAAGAACAATAAGATAAGCAAAACAATCAGTTAAGAGATATTTAGAAAGCGCTTCAGCGCATTCTTAAAACGACACAAGCTCCCAGCCTCAACAACAGAACCTGGTAGATTGTTCCAGTGCCGTACGATTCGGATAGGAAAAGAATAATTATTTATACGGATTACACTTGGCTGGTTTAAGATAAAGCTTATACGCATGGTTAGCGCGGGTTGAATTGCACTTAGTGAATTCAAAAAGATCATCGAAGTTTAGTTTGTTCATGTCAAATACGATCTTGTAACATTCAACTAAAGAGAGAAACAGTCTACGTGTTTCGAGAGTAGGCCACTTAAACATCCCTAAACGATCTTCATAATCCATCTCACCCCGTTTTTGACCAAGCGTAGCAAATGGAATCGCGTAATTACTTTCGACAGTCATTTGAAAACTGCTCTAATATTATTAATATTGCATTCAGGTAATTATATTTACTAACCTTTCTGTAGGACACGATAGTCTCCACCATAGCCAGTACCAAAGCAGAAGAAATCACAGCCTTTGATTTCAAGCCTAATTACGCATTTGAAGATAGATGAATTTATATGGTCGTCTTTACTATCTGTACACTCTACTTTTTCGAGTTTTTCTACCTGCAAAGACATTCAAAATAACTACCTAGGACACCAGAGGGAAAGAATATTTAACAATTATTCCATGAACGCGCGTTGGATATGAGATGTTAAATAAGCCATTGATGCGTGTAGTGCCAAGTTGGCTATAACCAGTCTCGTACCCAACAATTGCGAATGGAATAATAGTTTTATTGAATTTTCATAAACAAACTCTGAACGTGTGACATGTGTTGTCCTGGAAATTTTTGCTTCTCGTTTAAATTTTTCAGTTTTCGCAACACTTGACGCAATTAGTTTCCATATTAAGTCATATGGTATGTGAGTAGGCTTAGCTACATAATTCCGGAATTTCTTTGGGAATTTTTGACATCAAAAAGAATTTTAGCAAAAAATTGATAATTTCGAGAATTTTGGAGCAATTTGAAGTTGGAAACTTTTCACAGGCAAAAACGTTGACAAAACGTGTTTTTTTTTTTTTTTTTTTGTATTCCAACCTACCAGGAGAGGAGTCAGTCAGTTCATATCCATTCCTTATCAGCGGTTATTCACCAAAAGGTGTCCTACAGTGCAACTAAGCAGCGGTTTCTCACCGCAGTTTGGGAATCCGGATCTTTGCTTGATAGCTAGTATGCATAATGGCAGACTTTGCACTATAAGAAACTACATTTATAAGAATTTTCGGGAATTTTAGACATTTCTAAAAGAATTTTCAAGCTTTTGTTTGGGAAATTCCAATCTCGTACCCAGAGTCCTCGGGCTTTTTGGCCAGCGGGTGAGCGCCCGGAGAGACTCTGGGATAATCGACTCCATTTTCCCAGAAAACGTGGGTTCCGGTCTTATTACGTATGCTTGAGTTTAACCGGAAACAGAAAAGAGAAAACCGTAAACAGTAGAAATGGCGAGTTGAAAGTGTTCGAGAAACAAGAATTTTAGCCTTACACTCGAAGAAACTGGAGAAATGATCATTGGCTTGCTGTAAGAGTAAGTGAAGATGAAACCTGATGCTTTCGGTAAAGCCCCATTTACACGAGCAATTTTTCCTTGACAAGTTTTCCTTGACAAGGAAAAATTGCTCGTGTAGATGGGGAATAGTGGACAAATTTTCCTTGTCAAGGAAAATCTGGCATGCTAGCTTTTCCTTGACAAGGAAAAATTGTCAAGTCTGAAATTTGCTCGTGTAGATGGACAACAAGGAAAATGTGACAAGGAAAACTTGTCATATTTTTCATTTACACTACCAAGGAAAACTTGTCAAGGAAAACTTGTCAAGGAAAACTTGCTAGTGTGTACAGTCGGCAAGTTTTCCTTGACAAGTGGACTTGTCAAGGAAAAATTGCTCGTGTAAATGGGGCTTAAGTGTATTTTTAGTGTTTCAGCGTACATTCCATCGTTCAGAATGCCATCGTGCAAGCAACACGATCTACAAATTTTTGTGAAAACGACACAAATGTCCTCTTCTACTACGATTTGATGTTTCCGTAATTCTGAATGGCTTCGACAAGACCTTATTCCACGGATTTCTCCTCAAAGAGACTGATATAATGTTTTCCCACGGTACTTTTGCAACAGTAACAGTAATCACTTTTTAGCAGCGTGGGAAAATTCCCGTACGGTATAAGACATAATTCAAACCTCGTGGTTTTTTATTTTTGTGATTTATATATTTCTGAGGTAGAAAAAAACAAACAGCACTGAAACTAGTTTTAGATTTTGAATCTCCCTCCAAATTCTGGGGCTTCCGAATTACTTACCGACTTCCTGTCGGACTGTCATTGTTACGCAAGCGGCCAATCAAAAATATAGTTCAAGTCGATTATCCCAGAGTCTCTCCGGGCGCTCACCCGCTGACCAAGAAGCCCGAGGACTCTGGGTACGAGATTGGGGAAATTCCGGAAAGAATTTTAGACAATTTTTCGGGAATTATGTAGCTAAGTCTATAATTATGTGAGTGAGTGTCAACCAATCAGAAAGCTAGAAACGCAATATCCGAGGTCGAGAATTTATTTATGTTTATTATTAAATTCGCTTAATCAAAACGAAAATTCGCGCTGTTCTTCGCAAGGACGCGCGAAATCTCGCCAAGAATAACGAACTTTAAGGTACAGTGTATCAGTATACCCCAAATCACAACCTCGTGTTGTCGCTGCCTCACGGTCACAAGTTTCATAAAAACCCCACTAAAGTATCATATGTCGGAGAATTTCGATTAATTGCCTGGTTTGTTTTTTATACGCTGTTAAACTTTAAGTTTTTTATAAAACACGGATTAGCGTTGCTTAAATACTCATTACTTTCGAAGGAGGCAAAAAATAAAAATTCCCCGACAAGGGTATTTTTGCCACATTATCTGGCAATATTCTTGCCAAATTTCAGCGAAAAAGTTTAAAAACTTGCTGTAAACGAACTGGAAACGTGCCCCTCATTCGATGAGATTTTAGTTTTGAGAAGTAAAGCAAAATAGGCTTTAGGGCGCTTTTCCGGTATAGGGAGATTAGATCTCAAAACGTCTGAAAAGTAATTACTTGTTGATCGATGAAGTGAGGGCTCTTCTTACATAGACAATAGCAATTTCTCTTGCTCAAAGTATGAGCCTTGATCACTAGCGGCGAGCGCCCATTCTTTATTAACTACCTTTGAGATTTTCCGTTTCGGTGCCTTCTTCGCACTTGAAAAAGGACACGATCTTTTGCATATCTTTTTTGAAAACATCTTCCACAACAAACAAATCGATTACGCGTGACAGACTAATAATCATGCTGCGCTTCTATCACGTGACTTTTAATGGCAGTTTAATTGATAATGACAACTTGTTGACAGCTTCTCGTTAGAGATAAATTATTCATAGAATAGTTTTTCCTTTATAACTTTGTCTAGAAGAAACCTTTTTTCGCGGAACTTTTTGCAACTAAAAGAACTCAATGAGATGTACCCGGAAATATAAAAATTCGGGAGAAGTATTTCACAGCATGACGAAAATTTACACGAAAATTCGCTCTTAAAAGTAAAACAATGTTTGAAAACAGTATTGTTTTGTTTTTTCTTGTAATTATAGGAAGTGGCAATAAAGATTTAAGATTTTAAAATTAGAAAGCCTTTTCTTGGCTATATCCATGAATTTGCTGCTTTTTATGCACTCTTAGAAAACTAGCAAGCATTTGTCCTACGATTGAGCAAAAAAGAATTCGAAAGAAGGGTTCCATTCCTTATTAGGCCATTTCCGAGTTCATGTCTGCCTCCTCTTCAAAGCGAGTCTAAGTGCGAGATTTTTGTTTTCATTCATATGTAAAGTAGAACTAATCATCATCACAAAAACTTCGCACTTAGACTCGCTTTGAAGAGGAGGCAGACATGAACTCAGAAATGGCCTATTAAATGACAAGTATTGTTTTGTAATGCAGAATTTCAATAAAACATAACCTTAGAGCAGTTTGTGATTTCCTAGTTACAAACCCATGCCTCTTACTAACTCAGCCAAGGCACAAATACACCTGTACCTGTAAATTTTGTTGACCAAATGTAACTTCAAAATCTATAAGAAATCAGCTAAATTGCTTGCTATAGACTGTAGGTGAATATTTATGAGGAAACTAGACGCATATCTGCGTCAACTCGGGCTTTCCTCGTGTCCTGGATCGTCAATGAAAAGAAAAAAAAAAGGAAATACAGTAGAGATGTCCGTCGGCTAGATTATTAGTTATTATTTAGGTTAAAGTGCCGTTATGTTCACTCACTGATCTCTCGTAAAGTTCGTGGACCAACCCATTCCAAAAACGCTCGACATCTAGTAACGTGGGTCAACTGCGAACGATGTGTGCATTTGTATAATTATGTGGTTTGAGTATATTAAACACCATGCTCGTGCTTACTTTCAACGACGCCATTTTCGTTCAATGCCGCGTATGCACGTTTGCTAAAACATCGTGTATGCGCAATAAAAGATGAATCAGCCATTGCACAAGCATGCCACGTATGCACTTTGGTTAATTTCGCGCATGCGCTTTACAAGCTTGAGTGCGATTTGTGACTGAACACAAAAAATGAACCCGAAATTTAACCGCAGCCATTTCCTCTGGAAAGGTAGGTAGGTAGGTAAAGTCTGCTACGAGCCAAGAAGGCCCATCAGGCCGGCGCTTATCTCCGGTTTCTGTAGCATGAAGTGACTAGGAGTATTTCTACTCCCCCCTGGATGGGATGCCAGTCCATCGCCGGGTTACCCCCAGCATTAGAATCGCCGGTACCCATTTATACACCTGGGTGGAGAGAGGCACCGTGAGAGTAAAGTGTCTTGCCCAAGAACACAACACAATGTCCTCGGCCAGGACTCGAACCCGGACCACTCAATCCGGAGTCGAGAGTGCACTAACCACGCCGCCCCTGCGCCTCTGGAAAGCCCGAGTAAAAATATATTTCTGGTTAGTAGCCCCGTAACCTTCATCAGGCCTCCCCTGGGGATAGAAAGAGGTCAATTTGGGGGGTGGGGGGGAGGGAGGGAGGTGGTGTTATTAAAAGGGTAGTATCATAGGAGTTAATTGTTTGCAAAAACACATATCATGTCATATTAAAGGGGCACTGTCATGCTTAATATTGTTTTTAGGTTAAAATGGGTGAAAATCTAAAGCAGTACTTTAACTCACTCTTACAACATTCCTGACAACCCACTGACAAAATATGAAATATATTTATGACACAACGAGCTGTTTGTGTTTAATTTTTGGTGTCTTTCTGCCAATGGTCATTGGCAACACAACTACAGCATTATGTTTTGGTTTCATTGATGCAAGGATGTTATGTTTTAACTGTTCTGAAGTTTGACTAAAATAGCATGACACTGCCCCTTTAAGCTCATACATGTATGAATAACCAGATCTTTCAGTTTATTTATTTATTTATTTACAGATTCAGTATGCAATATGCAATACTAGGTGGACAGAACAAAAGGACACGAAGTCCCCTACAAGGTTAAGCCACCCAACCCACCCCCAGTGAAAAATACGTCCCTAACCAACCCCATAAGCCATTTAAAAAAAAAATTGTTACAGTTAGAGTAGAGTGAAAAACGTCAATTAACACGAGCACACAGTTAAAATTCTTATACTACGACATTTTGGGCATGCAATCTTATAAGATCTTATGTTATCCTGATCAAAGACTAACCTTAACCTCTCTAAAAAGAAAGCCTTTAGCTTACTTTTAAAAGTACTAAGAATGGTGATGCCCTTGATATTATTGGGTAAAACATTCCAAGTATTGACTATACGAATGAAATAAGTATCGAAATATTCCTCTCCAATAAATGGTACAGTTGATTAAACAGTCATTTCAAAGTCTTGCAAAATGGCAAAACTAATGTAAAAGCCTCTCCAATAAATGGTACATGTGAAAAAAAAGTTTTGTGACAGATTACAGGTACTGTGGTATACAATGAACTTAAGGTAATTCCCTTGAAATTGTTCTACCATCAAACCTTTTTGGAAACTTGGCATAATTTACATTCATTATATGAACATTAAAAAAATACAATAAAAAAATGGGGTCACCGTGCTTGTTTACGCGTCAGCAGGCTCTTAAAATGGGGTATTTTTACTGTTTTCGCGTTAAAAATTCGAATCACCGTCACACAGAATTAAGTCTTGGTTACTTCAAAGACACAAAATTTTATTCTGAAAATAAAGCTTCTTTTATTTATATAAGCAGTATTGCTTCATTTATGCCGTCTTTGATTCCCTGGTTGTGGGAATTGTGCACTTTTTGGGACAGTTCCGTGGTTAGCTTGAAGTCCTCGCCTTGGGTAAAATACACCCAGTACGGAACTGTTTTCCAAAACAAAATTCATGTTCTCCTATCAAACTATTTTTCTTCTTCAAATATGTTCTTCATTAGACTGTTCTTAGCAAATACCTATTTTGCTAAAAAAAATCGGAGGTCACCGTGCTCGTTTGAGAGAAAAGGAGCATTTATTTGGCTATCGGGTTTAGTTTGAGCGAAATCTCTCACGTTTTGTATGCGCACGTGCTCAGGTGCGCGTGCTAATGACGCGAAAATCGTTCACAGTAGGGATGCGCAATGCAATACTAAGGAAATGGAATTACCTTAAGTTGGCAGAATCCTTATAAGAAAGAGTGGCATTTGATGTTGATGCTGTAATTTAGCTGAATATAAATAAATTTTATGCATAATTAAGAATTCACAAGGGAGCAGAAATCCTTCAAATCATAAAATCGAATCAATGTCAGTGGGGAACCTTGATAAATAGTGATAAATTTGCTAGTTCCTTATTTTGTATTGTACCTGAACAATCTTTGTCATCCATCCATTAAATCCAAAATAGTAATTTGCCAGTTCAGTGCATTTTGCCATATACAAAGGGTGTCGCACTGCTTCAGGAATTTTCTTGCGATGAGCAAATTGAACCTGTTAGGTATTTTATTGATGGTGATTAATCATTGTGACATTATGTTACATGTACTGATATAATGGCAACTCAGGAATACCCTCAAAACATCCTTCCTTATCTTGCTATGTAAATGTACTCTTTGCTTAAACTTATAAACATTTTATAACTTTTAATTAATCTTTTTTCGATATGCATGTGGGAGATGAGCTGGCTTGGATATTATTCAACCAATTGACTCCCGGGAGTTAGACAGATTTTACTCTGCACTTTAAAGCCAGACAATTTTACTTGTCAATGTGGGGGGGGGGGGGGGGGGAGGGAGGGGAGAGGCTGTTCTGGAGTCAATGGGTTAGCAATTTTTTTCAAAGTAGAGCGGTTTTCAAATGAGTGTCGTAAAACCAAAACCAAAGTAATTACTTTGGCCAATCAAAAAGAACGGAAGCAATCCAGTAAACCAATCAAAACTCGAAGTAATTACACATAGCCGACACAAAGCACAGGAAAATGTGCACGCGTGAGCCACGATTGGTTTTGGTTTCACTTCTGATTGGTTGAAAAAATGGCGCGAGAACTTTGAACCAATCACTGAGTGAAGTAATCATAAACCAAAGTAATTATCTAATTACTTTCGACACTCAATTGAAAACCGCTCTTAGACTAATTTAGTTACGAGTCTGTTAAGTTACATCTAAGCTTACAGGAAAAAACTGACCTTTAAAAATTGTCCATCTAGGAGACGTTTTCCACTTAAACTTTCTTTTGCCCTTTTTGCTGCTTTTGCCGAGTAAAATTTAACGAAGGCATAAATAGAACTTTGGTTGAGATTGCTACCATTCAAAGCCGTTTCATCAGAGATTGGAGCTACATGTAAAAATATTCAAATCAAACGAAAACAAGGAAATAAAGGTTCAAATCAAAAGAAGAAATAAGTATTAAATCTTACCCGGTTAACTTTCTAAACTCTAAATTGATGACTAGGCGATTGTTTTCCATATTGTTTCACTCTTCACTTTATGGAATAACAAATAATTATTATTGTATTTCTATGAAATGATTCAACCCTCTCATTCCCACGATCGAAATGTTCATTCTCCTAACTAGTAGTACAAGTACCATGAATTTCTTTGGTGGGTAGTCATGAGAATTTGGAGTTATATCAAAATTACACCTCTTAAACTGATATAAATTATCTTCATAATTTCTCAATAAATGTAGGACTGATTGTTAGGAGAATTTACGTACCAATCAATCCTGGGAGTCAAAAAGTTAAACCTCATGCATTTCATGGGAATATTATGGACTCCTTAAGACCACTATCACTATTAGCACAAGATACCAAGGGTTGAGATGGTGCAACTCTCATCACCAGAAGCAGAGATCCTTTTCAACAGACAGCAACTATGATAATGACCTGAGGCTGGTTCCAACACAGTTAAGTATGCGAATCAGTCAGTACATGTGTACATTTGAACAGCCTCAGAAATCAAAACCACAATGATTGCCAACAGTTACAAAAATGCCCGCAACCCCCCCCCCCCCCCCCCACCCCCCAATTCTTTACGAAAGTGCAAACTGCAAAACCAACCAGAGATTATTACTCTAGTATGATTGTTGAGCAAAAGGATTGCAACCTTAAGATACAAGAATAACCTTTCTGGGAGCGCATGTGGCCAAGTGGTATGTGGCATGTAAAGTCCTGTTCTGACCACAAGTTATTCTGGGTAGTCACAGTTCAACTTCTCAGCTGCCCTTGTAAATAGCCAACTCGTCTGCCTTGCACTAGTTGGGATTGTTAAAGATCTGGCCCCAGTTGTTCAAAAGGTGGATTGGGTAGCACAGTTGGTTTCGTTATGACTTATCTACTGGATAGTGGTTTATCCCGAGGATAGCACTATCTGTTGTTTGAACTGGGGCCTGTACAGCTCCCAAGGAGGAGGAAGGGGGGGGGGGGGGAAGGGGATGTGTTAACCAAAAAAATTAATTAGTATTTATGTCAGTCTATTTACATTTTGAAGTATTGAAACAAAAGTATGGAATTGCAAGACACTGAGTTGACTTACAGGTGTTATGCTGGAAAGGTTTCTTGCAAGTTATTTTTCTCTATGATGACATTAAAGGTCAACAGGGCAATTATTGGATGGTGTCACAAAAATAGTATGACAAACGTTGGAGGTTAGATTACACTACACGATGTTTGGAAAACTCACAGAAGCATTGCAACAAATCTTGTGCACATTTGGGGGAACCCATAACTGCTTTTCACTACCACTGCCAAAATACATAATCCAGGCCACTGAGCACCTTTTAGGCCTGTGATGTTACAAAGCAATAATAATAATACCGGTAATAATAATAATAATAATAATAATAATAATAATAATAATAATAATAATAATAATAATAATTGTTATTTATACAACATGTGTCAAAGAGGTCAGGACCAAGCATACTGTACCTTCTAAATTCTCCAAAGAATGAAACACTTGAACCTCATATAGCAAGCCATACTGTGAGAATATCTTTTGTAATTTTACCTGGTCAATGATGCAGAGCAAATGAAATCAACATAATCTAATTGATCAGGTTTGCATCCGACATTGTGGCGGACATGTTGGTGTACAGAACAATGCATTAACCCATTCACACCTCAAATGTCCTAGGATGCCCTCCACTGACGAGTAAAATCATCTGGCATGTATAAGACAGAGTAAAATCTATTAAGTGTCACTCTCGAAGGTTGATGGGTTTAAATGTCTTGGGAATTTGACTCTACTACAGTTTTATGCAAAACTTGTGAGGCCATTTTCAATATTGTTTTGTACACCAACATGGCCGTCTCATCACGTGGATGCAAACCAAGAATTGGAACTAAAATCTAAGGATACAGTAGATCTTATTAGCTTGCACACTGTATATAATTCTTTCCAAGTGTAAGTTAGTAACAATACCAAAGAGTGTATTTTTGCTTTAAGGATGGAATATTAATTTTGCTTGCACACTCTCCTTAAAGTACATTGTAATGAACATGACAACGGTAAAGGCAAGGGTCAAGTGTCTTGAGTATCGGCAGAAACCCATAAGGGTTGAAACGTGTAACGGCCCCTTGTGTGCTGGGAAACAAGCTTCTGAATATTCAATTTGCTAAGTACCATATTTGGAACAACAAGAGCGAGGGGTTTCCAAATATGGTACTTAGCACTGAAACATTCAACCAATCTGTTCGCACTGAATATTCGGAAGCTGTGAACGCGCGTTACACGTTTCAACCCTTATGGGTTTCTGGTATCGGCATATGATTTGCATATGGAAAATAACAATTTTGTGCATTAAGGTATTTTTTCGGTTGGACTTCAAGAATAACATTAGCAACTACTGACCATTTCATGAACAGCATTATTTCACAGTTGCATGCTTCCTAATAACCATCATCTTTGTCATGATAATTACCAGTAGTGTAGCTGCAGCTCTTATAACCTGCTATTGTTTGGTAAATATTGTAAGCAACTTCTACTGTTTTTTGAGTCTAAAACCGTGTTCACATTAGACCTTGGCTATGATCGAATTATAATCCAATTAACTTAAATAAGTATGTGATTATAATTGGATTATAATTATTTCAAACAAACTCAAGGGACTTGTTTGAAGTAATTGCAGTGTGT
>OX421453.1:15854035-15861535 GCA_949126865.1 Montipora capitata
GATGTGATCATTATTGTGATGTAACAAGTTACCTTGGCAGCAAAAACACCCTATATTTTGGATTTAGTTGCTCATATCTCAAAAACGAACTCGGTGAGGCCCTTTTTTTATTGTTGAAAAGTGATGACAAGGCCACGATGAAACTTTCGGCAAAGTTTTAAAAAAATCTGTCTAGAGGATTCAGAGCTACCTTTAAAAAATCACAAAATTAAGGTGGCTCTGAATCCACTCGACAGAATTTTTTAAAACCTTGCAGAAAGATTTATCATGCCCTTCTGATTACTTTTCGGAAATAAAAAATGGGGTCACTGAGTTCGTTTTTTACATATAAGCAACTAAAGACAAAATAAAGAGTGTTTTTACAGGGCTTTCCCGTTGCCACGGTGACATATTACGTCACAACAATGACTGTCTCTTGTTCAGCAATAATTTCTGTTTCATTTGGTACCTCAATGTTGCCAATATTTGATACAACGTTGTGGTGCTGATCCTTCTTATAAGAGCGTTACATGGAAGCGTTGAAACTGATTCGAGCCACCTTAAGCAACGACAACTGTGACGGCAACTAGAACGTCATCTAAAAAAAACATTCACGTTATTGTAATCACTTTGTGACTATTTCAACCTTTTTAATGTAACAAGGGTGTGGTAGTTCCTCAAAAATGACACTGGTCGGAACGGCGCTTAATTTAGGGGAGAAAATGAAAATTTATCTTCAGATGCTGACGTTCTTCATAAAACCTCAAATTTGTCTATTTCATGTTGCTGTTTTGCAGACGACGGCAAAGAAATGGAAAAAAGTGAAAAACGCAGGTGCATGGCGTGCAAAGCTATTGCTTTTCCCCACTAAATATGCAAATTAAACTTGTGACGTTCACGTTGCCGTCGCCGTTGCTGTTGCTTAAGCTCCCTATTATTTTTGGAAGCACTCTCCCAGGGGAGTTTCCTGGGTGTTTTCACAATAGCCAATCATAAGAGACCTATGGTCGGCCACTGATTGCATCCGAAACACAAAGGTATTTTGAAATGATGAAAAGATGCAACGGTTCTAAAAATAAAAAGATATGAGACAGGGTTGACTCAAAGGGAATAATACATATAGAGGCTCTAGGTAATGGGTTCCTTGTAGGAGCCAATGTTTTGGATTAATAAAGCATGGTGTTTGGGTGGTTTCCTTTATTTTAAATGAGAGTTAACCTTCTCTTTTGCCTCGCCAACCAAGTATCCTTATAGATCAGACGATTAAGATTTCACGACTTCCATTAGGTTGTCCCAACTACTACTTAAATAGTAAACAAGAAAATTGATTTTTATTTCAACCACAAGCTTCAATTTAAGTTACAAATATAAAAGAATTATCTCAAGCTTTCAATGAACTCATAGAGCTTAGAACTTCGTAACGTCTGCCTCAAAAAGGAGAATATTAAACGAACTTAAATGTTCTTGGTTAAGAACCTGACAGCTCTTTGTCCACGAGCAGTTTTAGGACCATATTTGGCTTGACCACATTTCGAAATCGCCAAATACCACTGAGCATATTTTTTCGATTCGTACGAATTGTACGAAGACTCGAAAATCTCCCTGAATACGCATTCGTCACTTTTCTCATCCTGAAAAAAACAAACGATAAAATTTTGATTTGAAGGATTTTTTTTTTCTATAATCGGAGTGTCCCACTTTCCCAGTTTCGTTCCCAGGACCATTCCCGTCCCACCCAAAAGCGAAAGAAAAAAGGCCCTGGGAACGAGGTTGCCACTTCGTTGGCGCTTAGGCCCTTAGTCTCCGTTCGCGTAATAAACGTCCTACAGCTAATTGTAATAAACTATTTTGCACATGAAAATGGACCAATCGTCCTCCCCTTAACCCAAACCCCTCATTCAATGTTGAATGTGAATGTCCCAATCGTTCATGTTATTGAATGTCATCAACATTGATTGGAGGGGGGAAGGGAGGGGCAAAGGTTCGAGGTGGAAAGAGGAAGGGTTGTGTACAAGAGTGTTTAGGATTGCAGTTTAATGGCAAAACTCCGAAAATTATCCTCTTGCTAAGAATCTAAGCCCTTGGAATTTTCAGGTGTCTATAAGAGATAATTGCTTAATCACCCTTTTAAGTGCGAAGATCACTTCTCCAATTTTCAAACTGAATCTCTTTAATCAGTTCTACACGTCTCATATCACAGATATCAGTTTAATTCCTGGCCAGAAACCATACATTTAAACGCCAAGCGACGGGAATTATTCCCGCCAATTTGTAAGATTCACTATTTCCTCGAGAAAATCTGTCATACTCACAGTAGTGTACAATGAACCTGTGGAACTCATAGCAATGTATCTTCTCGAATCTTTTCCCCGTAGTATGACCTCACCATCACCAACAGACGTCATTTCTACAGAGACTGGGCAAGAAAAAAAATCGGTGGATTAATGAGTGGACAATTCAATTTTGCTTTACTGCATGAAGACATCTTGTTAAAGAAAGAAGTAGAATCCACTAGTATGCCATCACGATCCTGTAATCTGATTGGCTCACGTTTTGAACGTCATGAATCCGCGAGCCAGGAGCCCATCCGGATTACCCGGCGTGCAAATCTAATGCCCTCGGTTACCGCTGCTCCCAACACTGGGCTTAACGGCTTAGATCTGTCCCAATGGTCATAGAAAAATCGCAAAAAGTGCTTCAAAAAAGGGCAAAAGATGCTCAAATAGTCGAGCCAAATGCTCGAAAATGTGCTTGAAATTTAGAAATAGCGCTCAAAAGTTGCCAAAAATTTGGAAACATTCCCTTGCATGGAGATTTCCTTACATATTGGCCTTCCGTTGTTTACAAATCATGTGTAAAACAAAATTGCTTTTCGAACAAAAACATTTAGTAATGTACAATTTAAAGAATAACTTGCTTCAAGCTCAACACTGAGGTTCATTTCAACCATGCAACTTTCTGTGTGTTGAATTATTCAATTTCATGATCATATGAGAATCCTGGTTTGCTGAATACTGATATTGAAAACAAAATGTGGCTCTGAACTTGCCCAAAATGCCAAAAAATTATTGCTAAAAAAGCGAAAAATTGCTCAGGAGTGCTCGAAATGTACATTGAAGAAAAGCAATCGTGCAGGCCTAACCGCCTCCCGCTACGTACTTACTTGGTTTCGGCGAAAACAATTAGGCTATTGTCGTATTTCTGAGTAAAATCGTAAATCTGATCGACTCGCCTCGTCTCGTCTCGTTCGAACACATGGCAAATTAGGACGCCGTTTCATTTATAAATATGTCGATATGAAAGTCAAAACTTACTTTCTGAATGTCGGACCTGAGTCAGGGGCGCTTGACTACTGTAGGAGCGTACAACTTTATTGCATTTATGAAATGGCGTTTGTACATACCGACTTATTTTAGCTCGTGGAGAGCTATCGGGATGGTTGGCGAATCAGGCTGTCAGGCGTAAAGAATGGAAAATTTGTAATCGATTTCTGATCGTCTCGCATTCATGCATTTGTTAAATGATCGTTAAGGCGGCAGGCGCATTCATGCATTCGTTAAATGCGGGGTTAAATGGTCGTCAAGAATGCTCTTATTCGGCTACCAATGAAAGACATTCAATATGATGTATGACACTGCATTTGTAACCCATCTATAGGCTTGATAATTCGCTATATCACCTCCCTGTCGCAGTATCAGGAGTGCTCAGTGGAGCCGATATTCAAAAAAGCCGTTCCTCAGACATCGTGATGCTGGCTGGGAAGTATGGCATCTTAGATAAAAAATTGGCTGGGAATTAGTTAAGAATAATAGCTTGCTGGCGATTTTTTCTACCCAAATTATTTTTGGCTGGGACTCGACACACAACGCCCACTTCCTGGCTCACACACTCTTTTTTTATCGCTTTGCTGGCAAAAACTTCAAGCAGTTAACGCCCAGTACAACGCCGATCATATGACGTGCGGATGACATCTGAAACTGTTTAAATGAAAACTCTTCTACGCTCCTCTATTCAATATCTGACAACTGGCTGTCAATCAGTACAAAATCAACTGTTTCATTCACATTGCGCATAGACCGGTACGTCCAGAGAGAGAGCAGCGGAACTTTTGAGCTGGCTGTCCAACTGGAATGCTTTAAGCTATTTCTTCCTCATTCGGAATCGTGGTACCAATTTTCTCGGGATCACAGCCTAGTATTGTTTTGTAACGGTAAGTGCTTACTAATACTTGCTTACTAACTCACTTTTTGCTAGTGACCGACAAAATAATGTGCATTAGCACAGTTGATAAGCTTTTCTTATTGAAATACTCTAGTGCAGCTGATACATCGTCTGCATCGTACACCGGTTTTGTATTTGTATGTGTTGTGTGAGTAGTCTGAACGAATACTCGCATTAACCGGAGTGAACTACGCATCGGATAACGAAGAGTTTTCCGCCCGGTAAATGTTAGAAAATGCGGGCAAATTATGCCTTCTCTGTTAATTCGCATTGAGCTCGCCACCATTCTTGCCGTGGTTTATAACCTTTATTGATAGCAATTTTTGAGTTTTTTAGTGAAATATTTATCAAGTTTAGTGTTTCTTATTCACTAAAATTACATGTATTCCCATTCAGCCCAGACCTAGCGGAGCTTCAAATTAAATCATATAGTGGAAAATTGGTCCAGAGAAGGAGTTAAGGTAATGGCGTGCAGTTAATTTAAAAAATAGATTTTAGCTTTCTGTTCAGTTTCATAGTGAAAGCTGGGCTGTACAATCGAACTGCATCCTGCCAACCAGTCGAGCTAGAAAGGGAGACTTTTTCTTATCAGTAGTGACAGCTGGTACTGACAAGAAACGGATACCATATTTTTTGACCCGTCTATATTCTAGTGACCGCCATAGTGGTAACGTGTGCCAGATCAATTGCTTGATAGTATATGACTTTGTAGTTACTGGCTGTTACTAAATATTGACTGTTTTTCTTTTATATCGATCTACATTTTGCCAGGTGATTTAGAGCTCATTAGGGGAGACAGGGACAAACGAAAGAACGTTCTCGTCTCTCAGCTGCCAATATTTGAGTTACGAAGTCTCCCTGTGCAAAAACAAGGCTTTCCCTCCTAGTTGCTTCCATTTATACAGTGCGCATGCATTTTCATGACCTTTCATGTCAGCAACATTTAAACTTTATCGTACTCGAAACTCGAGCAAAATTTCTCAATGGTATTTTCGGTCGTTTACATCAAAGTGTTCCGCCAAAACCTTCAGAGACGCAAGATTGTTTATATACTTCATGTTGATAACCTGGCCAGTGTTTTTCTCCGGTCGAATTGACAAGCGTGGGTTCTGATTTCCAGGTATTTTCATCGAGTGACGGCCTCTGCAATTCGAACTTAAACTGGCTTCCAGCTTTCGACCGCCCTTAAAAAAACGCCTGTAGTGTAGAGAGTGATCATTGCGTTATATAAAAGGTTCGTGTTTAAATGCTGTAAATCTACATTTCGAAATCATGAATTTTCCCCTCTTTTTCTTTAGTCTTTGTCGTCTTTTCGATTTGAGCTTTATCGTATGACACACTTCCATTGTGTTGTCACTGCATGCGAGTTGCGGCACCTCCACCTCAAGTATTTTGGGGGTGTGGTTATACTTGTGTTTGATCATACTGGAAGAAATGAGGCGACAGTCAGAGATCACATTTTTGTGTTTGTGTTTCTGGAGGACTGAGTTTCAATCGGTCTAACGTTCTATAAAATTGTCGTGACACGGCAGACCGTTCTCTTCTTTCTACGCCGCACAAACGATGCGCCTGAACCGCGGGCTAGCTACATAGCTACAATGGATATCTATGAGGAATTCGTATAAGCGGTGCTATAAAATTTGCATTTGTTCGGTCATCCTAGGAGAACTTGGGGGTTTTCCAAATTGCAAGGGCTTCAGTGTTATTTTCCCGAAAATTTCCGCAAGGTTGGAAATAACGGCCGGTCAACAGACAATGTCCGGACTAATTGTGGAGTTGACAGGGGCACCCAACGACTGTTTTCTGTTAAATATCTGTTCGGAGAAGTGAATATTGCCTCGAATTCTCTATAACTTGAGGATGATGTACAATTTTCGAAGCTTATCTAATTAATTCCCTACGACTTTCGAAGTTTAATTTTTCACATTTCACGCCCCAGGTTAGGCTATTTTTTGTGGAAAATAAAATTTTCGGGAAAATAATACTGAAGCCCTTGTAATTTCGAAAACCCTCAAATTCTCTTAGCATGACCGAACAGATACAAATTTTATAGCGCCACCATGCTGTTCAGTTGTTTCAGTTGTTATCAGTATGTAGCGAGTCGCTGTGTATTGCGTAACTTCAATCTGAAATCCTGGGTGAAAATGCAACTAGAACCGTTGTTTACAATTGGCGCATTGAAAGACAGCAAAGTTCACGCATTTCCAGTCATAAAATTAAAACATTTTCACTTTTATTGGTTAATTTTCTCGATGAATACAAATTTTCTCCCCTTTTATTAAATTTAATGGGGAGTAACATGGATTACTGGCGGAGTTTTAGGATCAAGCTCACACACCGTGATACGTACACCAGAAATCATCATATTTTGGGGCGCCGGACGAATTTAATGTGTCCGATAATTTTTATTGTTCATAGTGAGTGCTGTTGTGCTATAAGCTCCAAGCAAGGATTTTTTCGGAAATATATTAGAATGCTACTGTAGTTTTGGTTCGTGGGCCCCTGCTTTAAGAGATATTTATCAGAAAATAAAATGAATTTCACCGGAAGACTCTCCGGAAATTATTTCGAGCCCTGGATGCAGTTGAACGTTGTACGAAATTGAGAATTGTTCTTATTCCTCTTTTTATCACATCTTTAAATCCAAAAATTTTAGATTTCCATTTTCCTAGAAAATTAGCCCATGTAACGGGAGTAAAATGTGAAAAGAGGTGGTAAATATTCTGTGCTGTTAACCAACAAAAGGAAGATGAAATGTTGTTGAAGGACTTGAAGCATGCAAATTTTGACTACATCATTGATCTTAATCAAACATTTCTTCCCATTGTGTAAAACTAATTATCAAAAAATGCAAAATTAGTGAATTAGCTGTCCCCAAAATTGTAGCGTCGCAGAGATGAATATCTGAAGCAAGTGAAGCAGCTCTCCCTCCAAAAAAAATTCAGTTTTAAGTATTAAAAAGTGAACGGATAAGAAATCCTTTTACAGTTCCATGGCAAAGCGCCACAAAGGAAACAAGAAAAGAAGTGAGAAATCCGTTGTCGATCTGTTGTCTCCCCGATTAGTAGGGCACATGTGCCCGGCTATAAGATTTGATACTTAAATAAAGTTAACATTATTATTATTATTATTATTATTATTATTATTATTATTATTATTATTATTATTATTATTATTATTATAACTTCTCTGTGAGGGAAAAATAGAAGAAAAGAACGTTGATCAGGTGCATGCATACAAGGCCATTACACAAGTAATTAGCCCTTTACATACCATTAACGGGGTAACGTTTCAGGGAAA
>OX421453.1:15866535-15874035 GCA_949126865.1 Montipora capitata
GTTGGCAGGTTTTAGGCGTAATGTGGATGATACTGGAGAGTAACAAGTGTTGGCGAAGAGACCATAAATTACACAACGTGAGGTGAGCGATAAAATCTTTAATTCATTTCCTTAATTCTTAAAAAGATAGTCAGCGTAGCTGGGATTGGGATCGCTTATTTTAAGGGGGGTGCTCTTTACAAATTTTTAGCCTTAGGAGGGACGCTAATTCGAAGCGGGGTGCTTAATTGAAGCTGGTAGCTAATTCGAGCATTTACAGTAAATATTTTTCACATAATTTTTCTAGGGGCACTTTTATACAAATGAACGGTACAAATAAGCAAATTAACGCAAACGAGAAAACTTAAGGTAGGATGGGACCTACAGAAAGGAGACCGTTGTGTAATTTATGGTGAATTATAAAAAAATATTTGCGGAGTAGGATATAAATTATATTTGCATTTTGACGGTCTAAGTTAGACTTTGTTCAAATGACGGCCCTTAATGGCTTTACAGTGATATTAAAAGGAAGTAACGCTGAAACAGCTGATTAAATCTTGTTAAATGTAAGTAAAAATCACTTTTCTTCTTTTTCTACTTGCTGGCTGGCTAAGTATGTTCATCCTACATTGCTGGTAGAAAGCAATGACAAAAAAAAAATTCCTGGCTGGGATTATGGTCCTCAATGAATTTGCTTGCTGGCAAAAGGGATCTTTTGGACTTTGTCTTGCTGGCTCTGAGGAGCGGCTATTTTTTTCCCACGAAAGTTAATTATTAACCATAAACCGCTTTAAAGGTGCCAGGTTGTTGTTCGGAAACGAAATGAACCTTATTTGAAAAATTGGTCGTTGAGCACTCCTGCAGTATCCTACTTACTCCACGTGCTTACCACAGGATACCTTTGATTATATTGATTTTCCCGTGAAACCAGACCTTTCTAGCTAATCACTAGTCTTGAATGAGAATTTATTACCCATGGGATTGAGAATGATCACTAGTGCAAAAGAAAAAGGAAAGGAACTTTATTTCCGTGTCTAATCTTCTAGCGCTGTAAAGCACTAATCGGGGACACTGTAAATTGAAATTAACAAGTTAACGCAAATCAAATCAAATTTGGGTTTTTGAGGAGAGGGGAATTATCGAAAACCGGAGTACCCGGAGAAAAACCTCTCGGTGCAGAGTAGAGAACCAACAAACTCAACCCACATATGACGCCGAGTCTGGAAATCGAACCCGGGCCACATTGGTGGATGCTCTCACCACTGCGCCATTCCTGCACCCCGCGCCATTTCTGCAAGCCTAATCTTAATTAAGAACTCTTCTAAAATTAAAATAGTTTGATCTGTGAAAATGCTGTTATATAAACCTCGTATTGGAGTTACAGGCTCTCGGTTATTTGCTCCGACGCTAGTCGAATCCCTCCTACAGGACAATCATGTGAAACAAAATTAATTTAGCACAGGACGTTCTACGTTCAACTGGAATTTCCTTTGGTGTCAGCCCACGGATTTTAGATATCTTTTTCGTATCTTTGTCATCACCACAGTAATAACTTCCTATGTTTTACTTTCAAGTGCAAATTGACAAGATGACAGAAAAATTGATCGTTTGTCTTTGTTTATTGTGTGGGATTAAGTTTCCTGTGCTTTATTGAAACTGAAGGATGCATAATACGAATGGTCACGGAAGTACGCCACAAATCGCAGTTAATTTTACATTACAGTTTTGGCAAACAGAAAGACACTGTTTGTTCCGATGAGGAAATGTTTGCAAATATTAACCCCTACTCCTTTAATAAACAGCTTTCCTCCAATTTTAAGGCAGCTCATTAAAGCTCATTAAGGAAAAGACTCGTCTTGACTTTGAAGATACGCCTTAGCGCGTCTTATTGCCATTTCGTTTACATTCCTTTCACACGTAGACATGCATTGGGGGTTTTTACGATCACTTTTATATTGAAACTTAAACTAATAAGTTACTTACTGGCAGAGCAGTCGGGAAAGCTACGAACTGTAAATAACTGCTAGACCCACTCGTATGCGACTTCTTAAAGTTGTTATTAGTAGATCACGATATTAAATGTTTCACGTGTTTCGATTATCAGAATGTTACCGTGAATGTATATGATTACATCTCGTCACTTACCATACTTATCGTTTGCATCTCGTATACCTTCCACCCTGTCCTCGGTGACCCGTAGGTGGTAACCGTGTCCGCTGCAGGTCAAACGGGCGTTCCGCGACACGTTTCGAATGCGTTCGTCCTCCATTTTCGTCAAGACAGGCACTCTTTCCCCGAAGGACCAACTCCCTTTTCAGCTCTCCTTTGCTGCGTAAGGCTTTGAGAAAGTGAATGTACGTTGGTGGTCCAGCTGAGCTTAAATAGACCAGTTTTGACGGTCGCGTGTGGGTGGGCACGTGGTAGATAATTTGCATAAGAGTTTCCTCCCGCAGTTTCTTTAAAATAGGAAACTCGCCTGTCCTTCTCTTTACATTTCCCACGTGGATATCACGTAACAAGGTCGGTGTCACCTGATTCATTCCTTTAATAGGATTGCGCGCGCTATTCAAGTTATTCAACAAATGAATGTCAATAAGAAATGCAAATGTTTGCAACTGTTTAACTTAGTGGAAATTAAGTCAAATCATCCAGGACTTGAAGAAAAAGAAAATGAAGGGGTTAATATTATTCAACTCCAAGGGAAACAATATTACTTTCTTGTGCCCGCTTTTCTCTTTCGAATTTGACAAAAGCCAATAAACATCGCAGGTGTTTTACAGATGACTTTAACTATGTGGCGTACCTGCAGAGCCATCGATCTTGCTAATAAAGGTGCTATTTTTAAGGCATAAAGGTCATTATTTTATGAGGGTAACACGTGCCAATGAAGTAGAGTTACTGATAAACTTGTGGCCCTCGACGCGCGCACCTTTTAGCCCTCCTTCCTCCGTCAATGCTCCGTTTTACAGGTATCCAAAGCTATAGCTACACGGATCAGAGGAAAGTCGAAACAGACGTCGATGGAATGGGACGGGGATCGAACTTGCGACCTCCAGCTCAGAACACCGCGCACTAACCGACTGAGCTACGCCTGTCTTTCAAACAGACGACGGCTTAAGGCTCAAAAGAAACTGTGCTGCTGCGTCGTTTAGTCAATGCAACTCATCAATTTGCCTGTCACGTGCATAAAACGTAATTGACAAAAGTAAGTTGACCAGTTTTGGAAAAAAATAAAAAATGTAAACGTTATCACAACTATGGAAAAAACACTTTGAGAACACGGAAAAGACACCAAGTCGATTGATGCCCTTGTGTATGTGTAGCCGTTAAAATCCGTTCTCAGGTTGAATCCATTTTAACCTAGGTTAAATTGGTAAACCTTATTTTACCTAGGTTGAATACACACTCCTGAAGATAAACTGGAGAAACTTTTTTGGAAGCCTAAATTAAGCCTAGAAAAAAAATTATGGGCAGGGTAGGATTAGTTTTGGTTATCTGGATGTCTTGAAAAAAGTGTAAGAATTCGACAATAGATAATTGTGGCTAGCCTTACATACGTATGTTTCATCCCTGCCAAGGGACTCATCAGAGACCTTTGGGCTAACTCGTCAAACATCGCGTTTGAAGTCCCGCTAGCATCAAAATGATGGTGGCAATCTGGCCTTATATCACATAAGGATTCCCAATTGCATAATCTGCCAATTAACAACTTGAAAAAAGTGTAAGAATTCGACAATAGATAATTGTGGCTAGCCTTACATACGTATGTTTCATCCCTGCCAAGGGACTCATCAGAGACCTTTGGGCTAACTCGTCAAACATCGCGTTTGAAGTCCCGCTAGCATCAAAATGATGGTGGCAATCTGGCCTTATATCACATAAGGATTCCCAATTGCATAATCTGCCAATTAACAACTTGAAAAAAGTGTAAGAATTCGACAATAGATAATTGTGGCTAGCCTTACATACGTATGTTTCATCCCTGCCAAGGGACTCATCAGAGACCTTTGCTTCAAACGCGATGTTTGACGAGTTAGCCCAAAGGTCTCTGATGAGTCCCTTGGCAGGGATGAAACATACGTATGTAAGGCTAGCCACAATTATCTATTGTCGAATTCTTACACTTTTTTCAAGTTGTTAATTGGCAGATTATGCAATTGGGAATCCTTATGTGATATAAGGCCAGATTGCCACCATCATTTTGATGCTAGCGGGACTTCAAACGCGATGTTTGACGAGTTAGCCCAAAGGTCTCTGATGAGTCCCTTGGCAGGGATGAAACATACGTATGTAAGGCTAGCCACAATTATCTGGATGTCAATTGACTTATGACACAAAAGTAAATAATGAAAAGAACTCTGTGGGGTTGATGAACATGTTCGTCGTTTTAGTGAAGTGGTGAAGACACAGAACTATAGATTTGGAGGGTCGTAGTTCGAGTACCCGGTTAAGTGTATAGTACAGACAGTACTACATGATGAAATGTTGAGATTTAATGGATAAGTGTATGAATACAGAGACCGATAAGATGATACGGAAGTTTAAGAAGATCTGGAAGATGCATATGTCTTGTGATGCGTAAGACAGAGCTTGAGGGAAGGTATAGGTGCTTTCAATCCTTTTTTTTGGGGGGGGTGGGGTGGGGGGGGGGGGGTTGTCAGCTGTTTAAACTAGGTAGAGTGCTTATTCAGCCTAGGTAATTAAAAATGAGTATCACCAATTTAACCAAGGCAAAAACGGATTCAATCTGGGACCGGATTTGATCGACAACATATGCGCATGTTCTACAACTGTCAAACGGATTTCGTCACCACTACTTCAAAAGAACTTTTCGTTATCACTTCAAATTGCATGAAGAAGAATCATTTTATTTCCGGCAAACTTCGCACGAAGAATGAGCGAGGCAAACCCCGGTCTCGTCTCTTCTTTCTGCTACCGATATTCTAAGTAAAGTGACGAGCCAAGCTCAGTTGCTGGCATTTTCGCAATGTAAAAATCGAATCTCCAAACCTAAGTCAGCGCGATTTCAAAACTAATCAGTTCGAAATCGGTTTTTGCATCTACATGCCGTAAATCAGCGATAAACGCATAAACGCTGTTTATGTTCTAACTGGATTGAACTAAATTCTGTCAGGTCAATACTTCACAGTCATGCACTAGTCTCGACAACATGAGGAACATGCCAAGTTTTTTAAAAGCTGCTCGATTCACTTGTGCGTGTTAAACATCATACCCTAAAATTCCGAAAATAAGCCCCGGGGCTTATATTATTCAAAGGCCCTTTTCGAGGGGCTTATTTTTGGTGGGGCTTATATTCGGAGGGGCTTATCTACGGAGGGAAATTTGCCTTTCCGAATCGATCGGGCTAGCCTTATAGTTGGAAGTAAATTTCCCGTTTTTGCTTTGTTTTACTTTGTGTTGGAGGGCAATTTTCTAAGTGCAAGCTCCTGGGGGGAGGACGGAGCGGTTTAACGGAGGGTTTTTGGCGTTACCGCTTTGGGGGACTTATATTTAGGGCGGCTTATACAGGGAGGAGCTTATTTTCGGAATTTTACGGTAGTACATCATGTGCTTTTCCCGAGGACACCTAGATTGAACAAGTAAAAAGGGGTTGGAAAGGTTAATCTCACAAGCTTTGATTGTCAGGCTATGATTTGATGCGAGCACGCGCGTGCAGTGGCTATCTATTTTCTTTGCTTGCAGAGAGAATTTATTTCAAGCCAACCAACATCATTTTTTTATCGAGCGTAGGCAAGTTTTCGGTTATTTAATGTCGGTCACGTCGAAATTCTGCCGCTTAGTTTGTGGATTTCAGTATTTTCTTCGAGTCACAGAAGACAGGGTGGATGCGACGAGGGACCCAGAAGATCAACATGGTATGTAAACCTATTACGGTAATTGACTTGAAAAGATGTATTTATCCGACACTGAAGCGGGCTCACTCAGGAAAATCCGAGTGCCTCTGAACAGGAACCGGACTAATGATCTTCCGATTACAATTTCGGATACTCTACCACTTAGCTGCAGCAAAATCGTGGAAAGTCGAGGCCATTTAACTTGTTTCTGGGTTCTTCCTGTCTTATATATTTCGAAGACTGCAATGTCAATTAGTGGCTAATATGCATGACTATAAATAAAACAACAAACAGCAATATTTTTTACAACACTTTACAAGAGGATTAGCTGGTAGCAGTCCCGTCCAAAAATAGCAAAAATAAATACTATAAATACTATAACTGATTTACAGACATTGCAAAAAACGATATTTTGACCGATTCACTGTAATTAAGATTTCAGTTTGAGTGCAGCGGGCCGAAAAAATTCAGCTTTTGCACAATATGAAATGTGAAAACAAAAGCTATTTTCGTAGGAACAAAGAAATAAGGCTGCGAAAAAGCCACGAAAATGAAACAAAAAACTAAACTTCGGAAACAATGAAAGTTATGCGGAAGCTACATTATCAGCTTCCCCTTCGCTTTCATGGAGTGGCATCCGGTCGTGTAAAAAAATCAGACAGCCAAACTTGGCTGAACACTTCCTCTTGGATTTTAAAATTATTTTCAATTCCACGAAGCCGCTCTCTGTATTTACCTTTCCTCAGAATTTTTGAAAAATCATTCACACCAAACTCGTCCCCAGGGCTCTTTTCCCTGGCTTTGGGCCCACCCAAAGCGAGGGAAAAGCGCCCTGGGGACGAGCTTGCATTCACATGTCAAATATGTTGAAAAGGCTGTAAAATCGATCGGTTGTTAAGAAACAGCTGTCGAAGAAACTATATTTTAAAAATACTTACGTCACAATTTTGGTTGGAAAGCCTTTTAGTTTTTTTGAATTCACAATGACTCCTTTTCACTTTCAATGTTGTTACCTGAAGAGTAAGGTCTTAGAGACTGGCAAAAACTGCATGTACCTGATCGCACTGCAAACCTGGGGATTAATCCGCCTTAGGTGCAAACAAAGTACATGTATTTTGAAATTAAAAACTTCATGAATTTGGGAAAGAGAATAAATAATTTTGATCGCTATAATTTTCATACTTCAAATTTTGAAACTGAATATTATCCCTGGTTTTCATATCACGTGACAGGGACTATGCCAGTTCTCTCGGAATTGAACTTCAATGTTACGCAAAGGTTATTTTTTTCAGTTAAAATAACAGAGAGGATGATGTCGCGAGTGAAGACCAAAATAGATAACGATTTGTACCACTAAGTATAAATCATTCACAAGCTAATATCTCCGCTTTCACTCTCGCGAGAGATTAACCAAAATGTTTGTTTTAGTCGACACTAAAGAAAACGTTTGATGAATAGAATCTCTACAGAGCTTGAGCCAGTTAAATAAAAACGTCAGCAATAACTTGAACCAAAGAAACCACCGTTTTATTCAAGAAATAGAAAACATGTACCGTGTTGCTATCGAGTTATAGAAACACGAGTCAAAGTTTGGGAGAACGAGAAATGCTGTGGGAACATGAGCCGCAGGCGAGTGTTTCCACAGCTTTTCCGATTTCTCCCAAAC
>OX421453.1:15876535-15904035 GCA_949126865.1 Montipora capitata
GAAGAAAGCCAAATGCAGCAAGGCTATGGAAATGACTTTATACTCTTCCATTCAAAGTGCTTTCCATTGTGGTATCTGGGAGTGACGGCAATTGGTAACGCATGCGCAATGTCTATATCAGACAAACAAGCTATGGGAAGCGCCCTAAAATACATAGAGATTGACTTGGACGTTTACGCTCCTTTTGGCCGTTACGAAAATCATAGTTTCAAGTGTTTTGAGGTGCACAATACGCTGTACAGTAGAAGCAAGAAAGGGATTTACTGGCGGTACACATAATTTTAAAGCCGTTAACAGAGGTTTTACTACGGCGCCAGTCCGAGGAACTTCTGTCCACAAAGTCGTTACTTGTTCACAAAAGGGACACGTTTCTTGAGAAGTGCTGCACAGTGATACCTCAGGTGATTCTGGGATGTAGAAACCGCTTGACCTCCACGACGGCCAAACAAACACTTTGATTGTTGAGGTATCACTCTTTTATTTTAAGACACAGAGAAACCCTCCCAAAACCTCGAAAAACGTTTACAAGAAAATAATAAATAGATTTCTCGAGAGTTAAGTTGCGTTAGCAGTTCAAAACTACACATAATCGTTGTAAAAATGTGAGCAAATAAAAATCGTCACACAAAAATTGCTCGCGTAAACGGGTCTTTACTCACTTAGGTAATTACACTTCTTTACGAAGCCGAAAACACATAAAATAACATCGTATAAACTCTTGTTCTTAGGCCATCGTAGCTTGATTAAGAAAATAACACAAACAGCGGTGATAAACATTGTATTCTAACTCATTTTTTATAAAACTTTACGTTTCGTATGCTAGGCAACACACAATTTCAAAAGTGACCGTTAAGACCAACAAGATTCCATTTTTAGACATCCTTCTCAAACGCTGCTCTGACAACACTTTCTCTACATCTGTCTACCGGAAGAAGACATTCACAGGCCTTTACACCAAGTGGGATTCATTCACACCTCGCAAGTACTAAATCAACCTCATCCGCACTCTCACCTATCGATGCTTCCGAATTTGCTCCTCGCCATCTTTATTACAGGCCGCTATTAAAGATCTTAGAAAGCTCCTGTTGCAAAATGGTTACCCTCAAGGCGTTATCACGTTCAACATTAACGATGTATTGAACAAAAATAAAAACAAATCAAATAACCCTGTTCAACCTACAGTCCCCAAAAAAGATATCTTAATCGTGTTACCCTACTTAGGTCTTCACAGTAACCAAGTCACGAAACGTCTGAAATCCTGCGTATACAATTCCTACTCTTTTGTCAATCTCAAGATCATATTCCAAAACACACGCCGCATCAAATCTTTTTTAACCGCGTGGCCATGGGCCGAGCGCGGTTCTTGCTCTGCAATAGGTTTATTTTTTTTTTAACCGCGCGGCCATGGGCCGAGCGCGGTTCTTGCTCTGCAATCGGTTTATTTATTTATTTATTTTTTCGTTTTGTCGGAGAGCTGAACCAGACTTCCACTCGGCCACATAGTCAGTGGGACTTCCAGTCACGCAACTTAGGATGTTTATTCGTTAATGTACTTAAAATTTTATGAATATAGTCCGCTTTTTATTTACAACAATATATATATATTTTTGTGTCTTATTGAAACATGTAATCGTGACTTTTAAGAAAGAAAGCTAAGACTATTACGTCATCGGAGATTTCACAACGGTTATAACCTGCGATCAGGCTCTATTTCAGTTTCGCGTGATACGTAATGTGGAGTTGGCGAAACGAAAAATAGAGCCTGACCAAATTCCTCTTCGAAATTCCTTCCGCCCACCTTTTTTTGATTGATTGACATGTCCTTCATCGGCCAATCAAATTTACTTCCATTACACCAATACACGCGTGGACGGAAGATTCACGCTATTTTGTTTTGACCAGAATTAATTACCATGGGAGGAATATTATAAACGAATTCGAAAGTTACCGTTGGCTTTAATTTGAGAAAAACACATTTAAAGTGGTACTATGATCAAAAAATCATTTCCTTTTTTTCTTCAAATTTTGAAAGCGTGTTCGCTTAACACCTAACTGGCAAAATTTTGAGCTTTGAGTTTTATCCAAAAGCTGTTTATTTTGAGTGTAAGTTTTGGATTTCATGGTCCGCCATTACTCACGTTCAAAACTGGCCGATTGGACCTCAGAGGGTTGGATCTAGAGAAAATGACGTCATTTACTTACTAGCTTAAAATTTCAGCGTGTAATTACAATTTATTACATATGCAAAACACGGGTTGAAAAGTCTGAAAGCCCGAAACTCCCGTGCTGCATATTAATTAGGCCGCGTACACACGCATTGCATTCTTAAACTAGTGAGTATTTGACGTCATTTTCTCCTCGACCCAGCTCTCTCAAGATTTTAAAGTTAGTAATGGCGGACCAATAAATAAGAAAATTCCAGCTAAAATAAGCAGGTGTCTTTTTAAAATCAGAACTTAAAACTTGGGTGAGTTAGTGTTTAGTTAACATAGTTTTGAAATCCAAAGGAAAAACAAAAGTTTTTTTTTGGTCGTAGTACCACTTTAAAGCATGGGGAATGTTTTCGACGACTATATTGCGGCAAAGGCCGGTGTAATTCTTCCTTCGAACTTCACTGAATATGCATCTTTTAAGCTTGCCATCTTAATTTGTAATTGAGATAACCTAGCATTTTGTCGTTGGACGGTTTGGCAATAGATTTTTAAAGAAAGAAAAAGAGGAATACATTATTCCTTTAACATGTTTGCCCATGAAGGTTTCTTTGGTGATTTTTTCGGGTAATATTTTCAGTTGCAGTGTATTTCTAGAATTGCGCGCATTAAAATCATGATAAGTTTGGCTGTTAATTTTTTGATCGAGTACGAACAGTAAGATGGACTCACAAAGTTTCTTTTATTTTTGTGCTATTGGTCTTTCTGGAAACATACCATTTTGGTTTCTGGAGTGCGAATTTTAAGTTAAATCAACTGAAAATATTATGAAGCAATCTTAACTCCAAATTGTGCAAACAAACCGTGTCATGTACAGTAAGTAAATAAAGCCGTTTGATACACAGATATTCAAAACATGCATTCGTGTAACTTGCGATTTTATCAGCATTTCCTCCTGTTGATATATATGTCCTTTGTCTCATCCAGGAAACCAATATGCATCGGCTTTCGCTTTCATTGCCATTTGAAAGAACCAGCTATTTAGCTTTCAAAACGTCAGGGAAGTTTGTGCCAAAGTACTTTCACAGAGCTCGACAACGGAGTCGCTAATTTCACTCGTTCCAGAGATTCAAACCCGATTCTGGGCAAGTTATGAGATGTTTCAGATGGCATATCTCCATTTATACAAATAAAATCGAGTTGCACCGTCCACGGCATTGTAAGAACAAAAGGGAGCAATTTTTTTCGTACACTTATGGCGGATTAGTCTCGAGGACTTCGCTAGAGCTCTGCGCAATCACGATGACATTTTCACTTCCGACGTTTCAACAGCCAATCAGATCACTAGTTTGGTCGGCCAAATTTTGGCCGACTGTCCGGAATCCTTGAGAGACTTTTGGTCAGGCCCAATTTTAGCGAGCGACGACATAAGAGAACATATGGGCGAAGCTAAAAATGGGCCTGATCACAGGTTACAACGGTTACGACTGATGGTGCAATCGGAGATTTGACAACGGTTATAAGTAATGGTGCAATACCTTTGTGTGCAGCCGTTGTTGTCAGTTTGTTGTGCTACAGATTGATCAAGTGATTTTGGTTCTATGATCATCAGTGAATCAACAAGGACTGCTTTGGAATGTGTACTACGTTGCGACTATAGTGGTAAGAAAATAGATAAAATTTAGTTTTGTTGGTGAGCAGTCCCAAATTTCTATTCGGTCATATAGTCAGTGGCACTGCGAATCACGCAACTTATGATGTTTACAGGTATTCGCCAAAAGCTGTTAAAGCGTTAATGTACTTAAAATTTTATGAATATTCCATTCTTTATTTAGTACAAAATATATTGCCTTTTTGTGTTATTTAAGCGGTTTATTCGAAGCGAGTATTGAATACATAAAAGGTCATTATGTCATCCATGTGGAATGTGTCGACGTTTCAACTTTCATTGGTAGGGAAATAACCACCGTACTAAACATAGCAGTGGATAACGTAATTCTTAAATTAAGTGACGCGTGTGACTACTTTGCTGGCCTATACTCGTGTAAAAAACCAATTAAATTTAATCGCGACTTTTAAGAAAGAAAGCTGTAAGTTGTTAAAAGTGTTATTATCGTATCGTTCATACCCATAGATATCCTGATGACAGTTCCAGATCAATTAAGACCATTACGTCATCGGAGATTCCTCGGAGATTTCACCTCGGCTATAAGTGATATTGCAATAAGTTCGTGTGCAGTCGTTGTTGTCAGTTGTTGTGCTACAGATTGACCAGGTGATTTTGTGTCTATAGTCATAGTGAATCAACAAAGACTGCTTTGGAATGTGTACTACGTTGCGACTATAGTGGTAAGAAAACAGATAAATTTTCAAAGCGCGGTTTTAAGATCTGAAAGATCTTCTTGTTTCCATACAAAGACCGCTTGAAGCGATCTCAGAGGTCCAAGGTCGTCTATAAAGCTGTCTGCTGGAACTGTGATGAATTCTACATTGGCAAAACAAAACGAAGACTCCATTACAGAAAAACAGAACATTTCAAGGCCCTAGCTAAAAGTGACCATTCATCAGCCATTGCTGATCATGTGATAACCACTGGCCACGACATTAAATGGGATCACTTTGACATTTCAGCGTCCGGAAAAACTGACTTTCACTGCAAAATTAAAGAAACGTCACAAAAAGATAAGAATGACAGAATTCCATTCACCCTCACTTTCCATCCTCATAATCACGCAGTCAAAAGCATCATTCTTAGTAATTTTAAATTACTCCAAAATGATCCCGAGACTGGTAGAATCTTTTCGCAACCTCCACTTATTTCATTCAAACGCGACAAAAACGTAGGCAACTTTTTAGTTAGAAGCGCGCTCAAAACTAACGAGCAACCCGGCACTTTCAAATGCGCGCGCTCACGATGCAAAACTTGTCTTTTCATTGTTAACACTAGCAAGATATCGGGACCTAAGCGATCTGTTAAGATCACCGATCGTTTCACATGTACCTCCGCAAATGTCATTTATTGCATAACCTGTACGTTATGCAATAAATTATACATTGGTGAGACAGGTAGACGACTAGGTGACCGATTCCGCGAACACCTTCGCGATGTTGAGAAGAATGACAAGGATGCATCTAAGCCAGTTGCTCGCCATTTTAATCTACCTAACCACTCCAAAAAACACATGGCTATCTGCGGCCTTTCCCTACATCTAGGTACGACGGAAAGCCGCAAGAATCTGGAACAAAACTCCATCTTTCAAATCGGCACCCTTAATCCTCACGGTATTAACGAACGCTTTTCATTTAACTAATATATTCCTATTTTTCACGTTGCCATGTTACCACCAATAGCGTAGCTCCTACTCTACTATAAAAACTACACGTAACCCATAATCCCTCGATTCGCTCTGACGAAGGGCTAACGCTCGAAACGTCAGCTTTTAGAATCTCTGTACGGTGGCCAATTTACATTATCAACTCCGTTGATAAAACCAAATTTTTGTAAAATTAAAGAGACTTTGTTCATTCAAGAGCTAAAGCCTTCCCTTAATGTCAATGTTAGTAGTGAGAAGTTATTGCTGTTTTAGCTATTACTCCTCATTATGTCTAGACACGTACTGCGGCAGATCATTTTTCTCAGTCTAGGTTCCAGACCCCTAATGTTTACGAGATATATATAGTTTTCAAAAATTGTAACGGTCACTTTTGAAAGTGTGTGTTGACTAGCATACGAAACGTCAAGTTTTATAAAAATGCGTTGGAATACAATGTTTATCACCGCTGCTTGTGTTATTTTCTTAATCACATAAAATAACCTTCGCAGCATAAGCGAGAAATGCACCGAGAAATGCACTCTTAACACGCATTCTCTTGTCCCGCGCTAAGTCAATGTCAGACATCGATAATGAGTAAACATAATTTCTAATCATTCAGTTTTGAAAAAAGTTAAAGAATTAAATCTTTTACTGGAAATCGTGTATTGAAACATAGAACGTTTCGGCCATAAACCATGGCCTTCATCAGCTAATGCTGGAGGTCACGTGACCTCACTGGTTCCGACGAGGCATAAAGGAGGCCATAGGGGAAAGGGTGGAGCAGCTGTCACTCAACCGCAAGGGCGGGGGGGCTCCGGTTTGGTTTGTCCAACACATGGGACCGGGTGCTGAGGCGCTTTCCTAGTCGCCTGTCATGTGATCTGTCCAGGTCACGTGACCTCCAGCATCAGCTGATGAAGGCCATGGTTTATGGCCGAAATGTTCTATGTTTCAATACGCTATTTCCAGTAAAAGATTTAATTCTTTAACAGACAGCGATAATGTTTGAGAAACAAAGGCGAGTTTTTTATTAGCCTCCCAAACACGGGAAACAGATGAAAGCACTAATCCCTAAGCTTCTAAACAATTGGATGACGAAATTTGCATAAGATGCGGCAAAGCCACAAAGACGAGACATTCTCCTAAGATTCGAGAACCGCTGTATCAAATTCTTTGTGTTATGCGTCGTTACCTGAACATAAAAATAAAATGATCACACCTTGCTGCTCAACATTGAATCTCTTGGATTCAACCAACAAGAGGGGAAGCTTTCTTTCGTAGCATTGATCCCTCAGTCACCCTAGCACGCCCCCAGTTGAGGAGTAAAATCGTCTGGCTTTAGACGGAATAAAATCTGTTAAGCCTCTCTACCGGGAGTCAATGGGTTCAGATATTAGTATAGGAAATCGCACGTTTTTCTCGTGCAATTCGTGATTAATAGGTATTCGTGTTTACTTGAGAAGCCTTTGAAACTCTTCGGTCCAACGTCGGAAATCTTCGAAAGACTTCGGTTGAACCTCGGACACCTTCTAAATTCTTCGGCTCAACTCCGGGAATCTGCGGACGTCTACGGATAAACTTCGGAAATATTCGAAAGTCTTCGGGTCAACTTCGGAAATCTTCAGGAAAATTCGGAAGTCTTCGGATGCTTTATGGTCGCCTTTCGAAGTCTGTTAATTTCGGAAAACTTCGTGTCAACTTCGGAAAGAAAAGTAATTGGTACTCATGTAGAGTACAATTTGCGATTAATTGGACCCCTCTAGTCCAATCAGAATCCAGAAATTTTGTTAAGTGTACTATATATTAAATATAGTAGTTTGGATAGTCATCATTAAAGTTTTTGCTCTTTACAGATTCTGTATCCGTCGGCGCGTTCTTGTTAAATGATGTTTTGGAATGCATTGTCTCCAAGAATTGTTAATAGCAAAAACTGGTTTGTGAACATTAAGTTGTTCCTTTGTCGGTTCATATGACTTTTCAGATTATGAAACACTCAA
The DNA here is from genome assembly GCA_949126865.1 of Montipora capitata. Lineage (NCBI taxonomy): Eukaryota > Metazoa > Cnidaria > Anthozoa > Scleractinia > Acroporidae > Montipora > Montipora capitata. Next base: position 15,883,997 of record OX421453.1, read on the forward strand.
CAACATCTGTTTTCCAAGTTTGTTGAATCCCTTATGATTTTGGAGGTCTTGTTTCATTGGCTATATAAATCCATCCGCATGACCACGATCGCACTTTCTGGTTGGGTAATATTTCATGAATTATTAATGAGCTTAAAAAGACATTATCACAGAAACAGTTTAGACAAAATTTTTAATTACACAAGCCTCGGATCGCACGAGTGACAATTCTAAATTCTCAGGGTAGTAATTAATTGTGCGAGGCTTATGATAGGTTTCGAGGAGAAATATATCAACGCCGTGTGACTTTGAAGTTGTGCATGTGTGCGCTCCTGTCTAAACTGCCCATCGAAGTGAACAAATAAATGACACGACAGTTAGAAACGAAAAGTTCGTGTAGCGTTGCTATACTCTCGAAATTTGGCTACTTTATGGCATTGTTGCAGCTTCAATTGTCAAAGTCATTCGTTGTAATCCGTTGTTTAGTCCTTTTTCATTGTTTTAGCCCACTTTCGATATCTCAAAATTCAGTCCTAAACCAAACTCATCATCTCGAGGCTCTGGGGAATAAAGCCATCCAAATCCTTGTATTTATTCCCCAGAGCCTCGAGATGATGCCTTTTGTTTACGACTTAATTTTAATATATCGAAATTGGTCTATTACATTGCCCTTTCGAAAGCTCCTGCATCACTCGAATTCTGAAAGTTTTGTTAATGTATTTAGAAATTCATATATTTAAATTGTCGAGGCGATGTTCTCCTTGTGACAGCAGGGCTGGCACAGTCGTGAGAGCAGCACTGATTGCGGTTTTCGATGATCACTGTCACATTTACACGTGGTTTGACTGTGTTGCTCCTCTTCTTTATATCTACGGGTACTCTTCTTTCCTCGAAAGCCAAAATTTGATTTAATTTGATGTCTTTTGATTTCTCGTCAATAAGAGTCGCATGCAACACTAGAACAATGATTGAATATTATTCAATATTTAAAGGTGATTTCCAGTCCGTATTGCGCACTCTCAAGAGTTCTTTAACGATTCATGTAAGAAGTCACAAAATGTAATATTTCGCAATCACTTACGTGGAGTAAATCAACTGTCAATGTGGATGTAAAGCTTTAGGCTTCGTTCTTTCTGATATCACCAGAAAACTTGAAACAACTCCGTAGTTGTAAAAATAAAAAATCAGTTGGAAAAAGAATTTAAAATGCCTCAACTATAAGGAAAGTGGTTCGTAACGAATAACATCGACTCGAATTTCAATGATTGAGACTCACAAACATTGGGATGCTGAGACCGCGCAGTACGGACTGCGTGTTTACATAGCCTCATCAAAACACGAGGGGGAGTTAGGAGAATTCGAGACAGAAATGCGTCGAGGCTTTGCATAACAGTCGAGAATTCTCCAAACTCTCCGAGTGTTTAGATGAGGCTATGTAAACACGGAAAAAAGTCCTCTATTGCTTTTATAAAATATTTCTAAAAAATAATTCGAAAAGTGAAGGAAAATGCTGGTTTTTTACTTCTTGATTGAAACAGATTTTCTTGATACACGCTCGTATTTCCTACCAGCCAATAAAAGCGCGCGTCTGACAACACGTAACCAATCAAAACTCGTGTGCTGTCACAGCCTTGTTTACATACTCTCATCTAAACACATCTATTGACCAATGAGAGTGTGCGTACTATTCTAATTATTTTATAAAAGTGATTCAAGTCCATCACTGCATTCATTTTTGATATGTAAGCAAACACCTACAACGCCGAATAGAAGACGTTATGAAAGACGCATCAGTTCTCAACAATGTAAAACAAAGTTTTCCGTGTTCTTCTTATCAGCGCAAGGAATTCTTGTCTGACCCAGTTCAATTTTCGGCCATTCTTCTGCCGCAAATAACGGTTTTTGAGAACGCAATGGCTTTCTGTCCTGGTGCCGTCTTACGCCCTGATTTTGGGCGGCCATCTTTTCGCAGCCCAAGGTAGAAACCGACACTGGACCTTGATGCAAATGAATTGTAGCCAGGCCTTTGCGTCGGTTGTTCTATGAATATACAATCTTCAGTGAAGGAATCCTGCAGAACAATCATAGTTTTTAGTCAGATGTATAGGAAGGAAAGTAATCTCCTCTGTTTGTTCAAGCGCAGACAGATGAAATAAATGTTTTTTTTTTCACGCTTATCTGTACAATAGACATCTGAAGAATTCAAGTGGCTTCACTGAATGGGATTCGAAACCATGACCTCTGCGAAGCCGCGGTGCAATACTATACCAGCTGAGCTATGAAGCTACTTCATTTCATTCCTCGAGTCCTTTATTTATACGGGAACAAATGAACCCAACAAATTGTTGGTAGAGTGTTGCAACGGCATCACAGAGGTCATAGGTTCGAATGCCATTGAAGCCATCTTACTGCGCCTTTCAATAACATGCGGACTCTACAATTCAAAGCTCAATCGACAAATGCGTTTTTCGCTACCGTCAATCAAATGTTCGGTGGCTCCTCCCAGCTTCCGACTATGTTGACTGAACTGGGCTCAACGATGTGATTTGATTACTGCGCGCTCGACAGTAGTGGGAAGCTTCGGAGCCGCCGAACATTTGATTGACGGTAGCGAAAAACGCATTTGTCGGTTGACCGTTTGAATTTAAGAGTTCGCATGTTATTGAAAGGCGCAGTAATTTCTCAGGTGTCTATAAGAGAGCATAGGCCATTTTTGAGTTCATGTCTGCCTCCTCTTCAAAGCGAGTCTAAGTGCGAAGTTTTTGTAATGGTAAACTACTTTACATATGAATGAAACTAATTTTCATAAGAAAAACTTCGCACTTATACTCGCTTTGAAGACGGGGCAGACATGAACTCGGAAATGGCCTATTGAGGAAATTGTTCAGATAAGTGCAAAGATTAGTTCCTTCAAAACATTTATCTATCAACTTTAGAACTCTCTCTTGAGTAACAATGGAATCAGCTCCAGCGTATGGATCTACTACGTCAACATCATCAGCAAACACGGAGAGATCCGGTAATGGAGCGTAGAAGATATTGAGAAGCTCTCAGCATATCTTGGAAAGACTGCCGATACCCCACAAATAGGAATCTGTACATTCCCCGTGTTAGTACAAGGTTTTTTAGGCATTTTTTACGTAAGAGACCCTACTGCAACAAACCCATAGTAGACGGCGGAAACCAATCGAGGCGCCGAAAATACCTTCAGTCAGATTTAAAGGACGATCTTTCAGTATTCCTTCCTCGATATTAGACCCAAGACACTTTTTTGTAAATGCATCTATCACTTTACGTAAAACGCTAGACGAAAGAGTGAGCATGGTGTTTGCACTTACGTAAGTTGAAAGATTTCCATCTGTATCTATCCCAATGTATTTTGCCATCGACTTTCCTCGGATTGCGATTCCCTCTTGAGCCACTGATTCCATTTCCAAGAAAGCTTGAAAAGTAAACAGTTTTTGTGATTTTAGGAACTGAAAGTGATTTCTTTATCAATGATTTTATGATAAATCTATGCTTCGCCAACGGCGACAACCCCGAAAAAAAGTTTGATCATTGAAAAAAAAAGTGCTTGTGGCGCACATTTTACAAAATTTCTTCCTGAAAATACGAACATCTTATTCTGAAAAGCTTTTGTCTAGACTAGAACATTGCAAAAACCCAGCATAATTGCAAATTTTTAGCATACAAACATATTTAGACAACTTTCTTTTGAAGATACATAGGGTTTTTGGGCTTTCGGAAATTCTCGGGGGCCCTCGGGATTCCAATGTTCGGGGATCACGCTCACAGAATTTTCCTGCGATCTCCATCACGCTCTGCCAATATCCATCAGGTCGTCTTCTTCCTTCTGCGTGTGTTACGGCTGTTATGTTTGTTCATTTGAATGAGGACCAAATGTTAATAGAAATATCTTGTTCTTGTTAAAATGTTAAAACCTCAGTACATTAGCTGCGCTTGCCCTCTGGCATTACAGTCATAAAACGAGCTGGACAGTCTGGAATGTTCTATGAATGGCAAGCTTTTTTTTTTTAGAGTTCTTAAAGGGGCAGTGTCACGCTATCTCAGTCAAGCACTAAAAGAAGTCCTTGCATCAATGAAAACCAAAAAAAATAATGCTGTAGTTTTGTTGCCAATGACCACTGAAGTGCACTGAAGCTATTCTCTGTTGTTTGCAGCCACGAATGGAGAGGATGGAAATGGATTGAAACTTGAAAAAAAGCTGGCCAATTTTTTCAAGTTTGGAGACGGTGTCTTCAAAAAGACACCAAAAATTAAATACGAATATTTCTTTGTGCCATACTTGAAATATATTTCATGTCTTGTCAGTGGGTTGTCCGGCAGGAATGTTGTACGTTTGAGCTGAAGTACTAATTTATTTTTACCCATTTTGCCAAAAAACACAGCAAATTAAGCATGACATTGCCCCTTTAAGACTGACTCGGCATGCCACTGCATGTTCTAGACCATCATTTCCGCGAAGCAGAATTGTATTACTAATTATTCCTTCTTATGAACAAGACCGCACAAGCTGAAAGTCATTACATGTTCCACTTTGCATAAACACGGGGTGTTTACTTTAAGCTGCGACAAATGCAAGAAATTAATATTAAAGATGACGAAAATATGTGATGTCCATGCAACTGAAACACAGAAAATATTTCACGTCACATGGTATCTTAACCCATGCACGACCCTCCGCGATGAATAATTTCGAAATAAATGAATGAATAAGCCCATTCAGCAACGAGGCTGTGGCCCGGCAGGGTGGCTGAAATTCGCACGGAGCTTTTGGCAAGTTAATGGTAAGCAAGGGAGCCATAAATTGATTTTCCAGCGTTTACAGAATTAAAATGCTTAAGTTCTCGAAATAACTCTAATAATTCCTCGTCTTTCTCATTTTATTGTTGTCATAAGTCAGTACCTTCTGCACAATCTATACAACAGATACTATATATAAAGGGTCAAATGAGAAATCTCAGGGGGCAAGGTTTTTGATATAGAGACTGGTTATCAGACCGGCGCAGGCTTCAAGTTTATCATAATCCTCGAATCCAATTTATTTAATTTTCAATCTCGGTTATTATGTTTTTAGCGTTCTGGCCCGGGTGGCTCGAAGCCATGCCATTGTTAGCGCTAACCAGCATTAAATACCGTGGAAACCTATTGGTTTTGATACCTCTTAACCAACGGTTAGCGCTAACCAGGTTTCGAGCAACTGGCCCCCGATTGGCTCACTAAATCTGTGTTGTCCAGCTCATACACGGCATGACCTTATATGGAAACTGATTGTGCCGTCGTTAATTTTGTAAAACTGAAACAGTTCAGAATTTTAATAAAACAATTATTCCATTTGTGCCAGTTGGATAAGAGATTGATTACATTTGTTTTCAGTTCATTTGTTTTTTCCTCAAAAGAAAAGAAAAGAAAAAAACATGTGGCTCGACAACTGTTGAAAATTCAGTTCAGTACATCTCAATAGGAGAGACATAATGTAATCTTTAAATAATAACAGCTCGTCATTTTTGTAACAACATAAGCAATACAGTTACCTTAAGCGGGGAACGTTTCGTAATGTGGGATGCTAAAAAATATTTCCATAAAGTCCGGTTTTAGATATTCATTAAGTTTTTGAAATGGCAAAACGGGATATGAAGTGTGTTGGCAAAAATTTCTGCTTGGCAAGTCAAATTATCTCTAAAACAACACTTGATTTCTCAGCTCAGGCTGTTCCCTGTTTTTTTTAAAAATTAATTTAACAATAGTTTCCATTGAACTCAACCTGTGATATTTCCTAGTAATTCATGGGATGTGCTCCATTGTTTTCCTCTTCAAAGAAAGGAAAACATAGGCTTGAAATGTTTCGTTTTCTATGAAAATGAAAATTCAATCCAAAGATAAATGGAAAGGAAGATCACCGAACACCCACGTTAGTGAAATAAATTCCTCAAGCAAAATTAGTTTTCATCAGACGTTTTCAGCTGGAACGCCAAAGGCCATCACCAAGAAAGCACGTATGTGCAAAATTAAGGTCACAACATGGTCGCTCGGAACGTTCGTAAAAACTAAGTAACAAACCTATCATAATTATTATACCCGTTGATATTCAAAGCTTTCAGCTTGCGGGTTGTTGAACTGCAGGTAAAGATTTAAGAAACTAAACAAGAAGGAAGAGTCCATTTGACTTTAACAGAGCATGATGGAGTGGAAGTCGAGTCCGTCGAAGCCAAATCTCGTTTATGAATCTGAACCCGGAAAAATCCCAATTTAAAGCAGAATTAAACCCATTCCCTTTTACGTCCACCTCCTCGATTGCGCTACAGTGCAGATTAATTTAGAGGATTAAATAACAAATCTCTAGGGTCATTCGTGTGTGATCACTCTTTCACACGCTGACTTCACATGTGTAATATACGAAGAAACACATAAAAGTACAAATCATAACTCACTACAGTCATCATTCTCATCTTTTGTTCCGTTCACTCCGATTTCACCAACTCGAAGGAAGTGACCATGCCGACTCCTTAGGCGGAATAATCCCGGGATTAGCTGCTTTGGTTCACCCATGAGATCTTGCAAACAGGAAATAGTTTTAGAAGGGAAAAGCTAAATGCCGGAACTACGCGAGTTGATACTCCAATAGCGATTGAAAAAAAATTGTGGTTACTCGCTTTTAAAATTTAGCTCGCGTGTGTGCATGGGTGTTTGTAACTGTAATCTGACAAGCATGTGATGAAAGCTAAAATTCAACTGTCGTGACGTACCCAATACTGTAAAATGCCGTGGCGGACAACCTCTTAGAGGGGGAGGGGAGGGGAGGGATAGACAAAACAAAGAAATATTGAGAAAGGAAAAGCGAGAAAAACAAAAGCAAGCCGTCACGCACAAGTAAGACCCAATTGTGGAAAATCATAAATTTTCGCATAGAGATATATGTTAAAGAAGGCCTTGTGACCAGAAATGCATTTAATTGGATGCACACCCAATTTTGACATCCAACACGAAGCGGTTCCTTTAAGCTAAGCCTTTGCTACCTCTTTTCCAACAAGGAGATAAGGGTGAAGGTTAGCGTTGTTTTTAGATTGGGGTAAAAGCAGCTGTTTATCATTACTTGAGGACTCTTTGCGACGTTCTGCATTCCGAGACACGAGTGATGAAGAGCAAGGGGACACTTCCTGACGTTTACTTGAAATCCGTGTGCATCGAATTTGGGGCATTTGACAACCTATGATGTCAAAATTGTTCGTGTATGAAAATGAACTGCAGGAGAATAATCGTGTAAAAAAATCGCAAAAATTTCAAGTAGTTGTATATAATATTATACTTGTAGAATTAAAGTTGTTTTTACTTTAAGGTACGTTTTGCTTAATTTCTATATATATTTTCAGCGTCAATGCTCTTTCAAATAAAAATGTTCCACTTGTTTACTGAAAATACGACTATCTGCTCTACCGGGTGGCATTCTTATATGTCCACCATTATCAATGTTTTTTTTTTATTAAAGTAAGTTTGAGTTGGTCTTGCTTAAAAATGTGTCATAGAGTCACAAGTGAGAAATGGGATGAAACTTATCGATACGATAGTGGTTCCGTAAACACACATGCAAACACAAACAGATAGTCATCGTTTTTCGACAAAAGATAGAGGTAATCCTCGCACTTGACTGGACAATTTTAAGCAATTGTCGGTTTTAGAGACACATGAAAAATTCAATGTTTCAACGACATTCGAGCCCATGACCCTCGCGATGCTCTACCAACTGAGCTTTGAAGCCACTCACTTGGAAGCAGGCCAATTTGTTGGGCTCATGTAATCCCGTGAAAGGACTGATCAATGAAAACTTGAAGTGTGGGTTATAGGCGAAATATAGAAGTGATCCCTGCACAATTTAAGGCGCACAATTGAAATATAGATTCCTTACTGACACCGTTTTAAGCACCAGCGAGGCATTAGTTATCTATTGGCGACCTTGAGTCCTCGACTAGTCTCATTGGTCTACCACACTCGTCAGTAACTTTTAATTATAAAGGTGACCAGTCTAAAAGAAAATTAGATAATCACGCAATACTTTGTCCGACTTTTCCTGTCAAGAACTCCACTGCTCTTTGATATGGCGCAGTTTTGGGTCCAGGCTTTGCTGTGCCTTCGTTTGTCAGCGCCAGGAACCAGCCGGAATATGGCCTGGACTCGAATGAACTGTATCCATTCATATTATGGTGTTCTTTGAAAACACAATCCTCGATTAAGGAATTCTGTAAACAGAAGTCCAAACATAGTGAGAATGAGACTGACCGTGATGACAAGGGAATATCAGTTGAAGAGACTCTTCGTTCGTAATTGTAACTCAATTCTTAAAGGGGCTAGGTCACGCAATTTTAGGCAATTTCAGCACTGATCGAATGGTCATAGAATTAACTAAAATATCAAAATAACTGTTCAAAACTATAGAAGAACTCTAACAAAACACAGGGAAGCCAAGAAGGGACATGGATGGACAAAACTGGAGAGGATTCAAATGGATTGAATTTGGGTAAATTTGAAAAACGTCGGCCCAAATTTTTTCAAATTTATGTCAGTCTATATCAAAATGTCATTTACACAGCTGGAAAATCATTATCAGTTGTTATGTGGCCGTGATTTTGCAAATGAAAGTCTATTGCTCTGCCAATTTGACGTTAAGAGCTCATAATTAACAAAATTAAAAAAAATTACCTAAAATAGCGTGACCTAGCCCCTTTAAATCTAACTGGTTATCGACAGTCTTGGTTTCAGCTTTCCCAACACGTTTAAAATTTGCCAACTATGAATGACGGGCGTGGATGCATACAACATGACGTGCATGCGTTTGGGTACCCAGTAAAATAGCGTGTACCATTTTCCAACGAGAATGGTTTAGACCACTTGATTAAAATAAGGTGTCGTTTCATTGATCAAAAATTTAGGCTACTTGGTTTAGCATTGTTTCATTAAGGAAGGTGCCTACTAATTCAAAGGTATTTTTGCCCCGGTTTATGATTATGCAGGAAACATAGATCTTAACAACTTTTATTGAAACGCAAAAAGAAAATAGGGGATAACCACGCATTTTTTCAGAGATAATTGATGAATAATATTTGTAAAAAGCTTTAAAATAAAAGCAATTCATGGCGTTCTTTCTCAAATTGAAGCTTAATTATCTCTCGAAAATGCATGGTTACCCCAATTTTCTTTTTGGATACCAAGAGTACTTACTAATATCTACTTTCTCCGGATGGTTTTAAGCCGCGCAAAAATACCCCTGTATTAGTAAGCATCACCGATAGGAAACCCCGAGTATCTCGAGATGCGCAGAACGTATGCGCAATAACTATAGTAGGCGCCGTCCTTAAGAAGTATCAAGAACGAATGCGACCGCTTCATCGCATTAAAGAGTTGTAAAACGACGTTTCTTCAGAACTAACCCCTTCAATTGGACAATCAATCTCGACCACAGAGTTCTTCTCTTTTGCGCACGACTGAGGGAGAGAAGAGCTCGGCATTCTCGTCCCCAGAGCCCTCCGTTTCTTTTCGTCACGTGGTCAGCGAAACGAAAGGCTCTGGTCGCACCTAAAAAATCAAATTTTTTCATTGGCTGATTGAAATTGTATGCGCAGAACAAATTAAATTTACAAGTACTACGCATTACATTTCACTTCCGACCCATTTGGCGGGAACAAATGGGACGCGGCGAGCCCTTTTTGTTAAATAAAACCTTCTGAAATACGGCGACTACGCCGAAAAAGGCGTACAAGTTTCTGCGAAATCAATAGATAACTTAAACAACGACGACGGCGGCGGCAACGAGAACGTCATCTCAAAATATAAAATCGCGTTTTTGTAATCACTTCGTAACTATTTAAACCTTTTCAATAGGAAAAGGGTGTGGTAGTTCCTCAAGAATGACACTGGTCGAAACGGCGCTTAATTTAGGGGAGAAAATGAAAATTTTTCCTCAAGTGCTGATAAAAAGTCAAATTTGGCTATTTCACGTAGTTGTTTTGCAGACGACGGCAAAGAAATGAACAAAAATGAAACACGCATGAGCAGGGCATGCAAAGCTGTTGTTTTTGCCCACTAAATATGCAAATGTTTGACGTTCTCGTTGCCGTCGCCGTTGTCGTCGCTTAAGCTGCAACGAGATCATTCTCGATCCGAACCATCCTGTTTTGTTGTTTGGTAAGGGACAAGCGCAATCAAAGCCTTTTAAACGCTTCTTCGAAACGAGCCACTGAGGAAGCACCAGGGGCTCCTGGAAGCACTCATCATACCAATATTTTCTCTGCCCTCGCTCACGATTATTGAAACTTCAAAGACGTGCACATGCCCCACCGGATGTCCAAGATTTACGGACATCCGGTATTGCCTGCGACCAATCTCGACCCCAGAGCTCTTCCCTTGACTGAGGGAGAGAAGAACTCTGGGGAACCCTAAAACAAAGTGTATTCTCGTCGGTTTTCGTGAAGAACAATAAAAAGTGTCTCTAATTGGTGCATTCATGATAGCACGAGGAGTGAGCAGGCGCCGTAAGCTTCAAATAGCCAATTTTTGGCTATAAGAACCTTTTGAGGTTAAGGTTACAAAGAGTTTTCCAGAGACTTGGCTCGATCCGAGGCTCTGGTGACGAGAATGTTGTACAGTGAATCTTCCAGCCCGATGCGCATGCTCGGGACTGAAGACTTATTCTTCCTCTCGCGTGGCTGTTGGATACTTTTAGTGGAGTCATAACAGAGCGTTATTTACTTACGTATGTCAAAAGGTTTCCATCAGGACTCATTCCAATGTATCTGTTCGCCGATTCCCCTCGTAACACAATCTCCCCCGGACCTACGGAGATCATCTCAAGGATTGCTGAAAAAAAATGGAACTAATTAGGGATATACTGAGTTATTTTGGTCCACCAACATAGCGGCGAATTCGTCACGTGAAAACCACCTACATGGGGAAATTGAAAATTCGTATTATCTTGCGATGGTTTCAATTAAAAATCATCCACAATGAGCTGGGAAACATGGCAAAAGTGGTGGGAGGTTAGATCAAAGGTTCTGTAAGCCACAAACTCAGTAATGCACGTAGGCGTTAGTTTAGCTGTGAAATGATATTAAGGACTGAGAACAGTTGTGTTCACACCGGCCAGAGTGACTCCTTCAAATCGTGACAGAATCGGCGTGAACTGTCGCGTGACAACATGTTGTGTGACCTATTGTTAGTTTTCACTCACGTGATCAACAGCCATGTTTTTCAACGAAAACAAAATAAAACATTTGCATGATAATACAGTTAAATTCCCGGAGGATTTGGTCGGGGCTCCAACATGACCGCCGTTTCTTTGTTTCAGGGTTTCAACATAGCGGTCGTGACGTCATGTGAAAACCGAGAATTACCCAAAGTTCCCCTGATTGACAACAACTTAGGGAGGCCCTCCCGGAGGGAGGGGGGATCCTCAAAAGTATTGAAAGCATTTAACTTTCAGAGAGTACTGTAGATTTTTGTGAACAATATCAACCAAGTGACAGAGGTAAAATATTTCTGAAAACAACTTTTGCAAAGGTATCTCAGTTATTTATGGCATTAAAGCTGTTGGCTGTTAAGTGCTGTTCTTCAATATTGTTTTACTTGAGGCATGATAATTCCGTCGTTTTTAAAGTCTTTGACAACCGAGGAAGATATAAAGCCAGGGTTTTAATAAAAACGCAAACAGATGGTCTGATACTAAATCCAGCGCCATTCTTGCTCCAAATCTCATTTTTCGGTAACCTTTCTTGCCATCGCATTTTTAAGGCTTCTTTACAGAAACCATCGACCTTGTTCGCTAACATGGTCGAAACTACCTTCATGTAAACATTTTTTTAGTTTTTCAAGGTAAAAAATTCCTGACTCTGAAAGAAGTGGGTATATTATTTAAGAATTTTTTTTAGATCTTATCTCACTGTCACTGAGAATTTCATCAGTTTTTTTGCATTTCTTCTGCAAACTACCGGGGTAAATCATAAAACATGAAAATAGAGATCAACGGCACTGTTTACGGTGAGAATTGTCAATGCCACCTACACAAACAGTTTCCCTTATTTTTGAACTGAATTTAATGTGGTACTATGATCAAAAAATCAAATCTCTTTTTCCTTTGGATTTCAAAACTATGTTAACTAAACACTGAGTGAACAACGTTTTAAGCTTTAATTTCAAAAAGACACTTGTTTATCGTTGCGAGCGAGCGAGCAGCAACACTAGTCTGGACGGTTACCTTGTTCACTGCGCACGTATATATGTATATGGGGCTTTCCATACTCGATTTCTCCTTGCAAGCGATATTTCCTTTTCTGAATACGTAGTACATTGGTCAGCGGCTATGGACACCCAGCACTGTACATGCTTAAGGATTGCCATATGCTTTGTTGGATTCAGTAAGAAAAATTGTAACATGCTCTAGGAATTTAATTAACAGGACAAAGGTAAGTTTATACGATTATGCAATGTCAAACACTTCGTTAATCGTTAATGGAGGTATTCATCAAGGAGACCCGTGGTTTTAGGGACGTATCTAGGGGAAGACAATGTGCTTTTAGAAGTCTTTCAGCTCTGTTATGTGCTAATTCGTGTGATGTCTCGCAATGGACCGCCCACACAGTTGATCAGCTATTGACAGAAGGAGATGATATGTACCTTAAGGCTTTTCAAGAGCAACCTATTCCTGATGCAGGGACAATCTCGCTGACATATTTACCCGATCGAGTACGCTGGTCAGCCAGACTGACCTGTTGTGTTGTAATTTATAATGGTAATAGGACCGAATGGAGTCCGATTTGGTCTGTAATCATACGAGTGATTAACAAAATCGGACGACCGCGTAGCGGGAGTCAGATTTGTTTAATCACGAGTATGATTACAGACTGAATTGTCAAATTCGTCGATTTTGGAAAATCCCCAGTTTGGTAGGGTAAGTGGTTTTTGCTTTGGTTATTGTGGTAAATTATGTGATTGGTGGATTAAGCTGAATGCACTTATGTGATTGGCTGATGTAACTGTCCGATTTCAGGTATCCGATTACAGCCAACTGGCCGATTTCAACCCTACACAATAATCAGTGAAAAATAAAGCAGTTAATGCACCAATCAAACTTGAAAAAATTGTAATGGTTATGATTAATAATAAAATAACGCCGTTTTTATGTCTACTGTCACCCTGTCATTATATTGTCTTGTTCTGACTTTCTAATAATAATAATAATAATAATAATAATAATAATAATAATAATAATAATAATAATAATAATAATAATAATAATAATAAGATATCTTTGATATTTGCAGAGACAATTGTCTCTTGAGAGAGCTGGATCGAGGAGAAAATGACCTCAAAGACTCACTAGATTAAGAATGCTATGCGTTTGTACGCGACTGAATTAATATGCAGCACGGGAGTTTCGGGCTTTCAGATTTTTAAACTCGTGTTTTGCATACATAATAAACTGCGTTTACAGGCTGAAATTTTAAGCTATTGAGTGAATGACGTCACTTTTCCCTAGATTCAACCCTCTGAGGTCCAATCGTTTAGCTTTGAACGTGAGTAATGGCAGACCGTGAAATCCAAAACTTACACTCAACGTAAACAGCCTTGGATCAAAATCAAAGCTCAAAAGTTTGCCGGGCAGGTGTTAAGCAAACACACTTTCAAAATCTGAAGAAAAAAAGCAAGTGATTTTTTGATCATAGGACCACTTCAAGGATTAATTTTCGAAGTGTTAAAATTAGACTTGCTTCAAGTCTCCCCCTTGAAACTCTTCGATTGAGAAATTAAAGCGAGCGAACTGCAAAGTCGACTGCCAAACCGGAAACGAAAAGGGCATGACTTTAGAGGTTTAGGTTAAACAGACCTCTCAACTCTAGTCTCCCAACGCAGCCGTTCTTTGTCTGGTCACGCAACGCTCCTCCTGAGCAGCGTTGCGTGACCACACAAATGACGGCTGCGTAGGAGACTATCTCAACCCCAAAAGACCAAAAACCTGGAGATCAAGGTAAAAAAAACCTGGAGATTTATCGACGGCGTAAAAAAGAATTAAAACCAGTTCATCAAAATAAAGTTTTCGTTTCTGTTTATCAATGTAAAATATTATGTGACCCCAGCAACAGAGAAATTAACGTTATTTTGACAATTTTTTTTTGTTTGTTGTTTGTTTGTTTTTTATTTGTTTGAGCAGTTGAAGTTTTGGCAGCTATTCAGCTGATGTGGACCTGCTATACCCACCCACCCATATACAAACAGAGGACAGCCACAACACCGGGAACTTCTTCCCCTACTCTTCTCGAATACTGTGTGGGTTCTTAAACGTCCCACAGGGAACTAATGAACATGGAAGTTATTTGTGAGACGGGACCTCCGGCTTATCATCCTTATCCGAGAAGACTTGAAAGTCTAACCATTTGCGGTTGTAATTACAAAGGCAGCACTTTCTCCTCAGTTATTTAAAGACCCTGAGTGTTGGTCCGGCCGGAGTCGAACTCACGACCTCCCGCATGGCAGCCCGGTGCTCAACCGTGAGCGGACGAAGTGGACGAAAGGTATCTCGATCCGACAAACTGGTAACGATAACCTTATTTGGCATTTGTCTTCCGAATGTGTTTGTGAGTTCCGTATCTTGTCAACCAGTCGATCAAATACAGTCTGTATGACAAATCTCTATAGTGATTGGCGCCAGAAAATAAATTTTACAAGGCAGAAATGAACAAATATTTAAGGAAAGAGTATTCTATCGACCTGTGAATCTGTTTACCGCGAGATTTTGTGCCTCATGGTGAGACCGCGAGATTGCCCTTAACCATGAGACTTGAGAGGTCTGAAATAAAATTTAATATTACGATGGCAGATCTCTTTCTACTGGTCCCTTTTATGATTTAGATAAAATAAAAGTTAAATAAATTTTACATGACTAAACAAAGCACCTCTCCGATTTTTCAATCTACAAGCATAACACAGTTTTTTTCATATTCTTAACAAGCGATTACAACTTGGGAAAAGTCTTTCCAATACCCTTACTTTTTTTACTTTGAATCATCTGGCATTTCGATTTAATTTGTTTAACTTATAAAAACGTCAAGGCTTTAAATGTTAGTTTTAATACTGACTTATATGACATCTGCTTGTACAAATTTACACGAAAAGATAGTCAACAAATATAATGAGGTGTTCTTACTAAAAGGATCGCTGGTTCCACATCCACTTGCCTCGACTGTACCGTCTTTGGTCACTCGTAGTGCAAATCCGTGACGAGAAATCAGATACCTTTTACTTCTGACATTCGCTGCAAGTTCTTGCTGAGAGGCCATGACTTTATAAGCTTCTTGGTTCGTCGAATCGTGCCTGTTTGGGCAATCGGAACGATAAACACGTAAACTTTGCAGGTCATCGATGAGATAGATTCCTAAACAAGAAGGTTTTGATAATATCCTTGGTAGCGCTCATGACGACGGAATGGATCATATCAAGAGTGGATTACTAATTCACTCTTGATAATATTCGACAGAACGCACAATGACTATAAAAATACTTTTGAAGGATCGTAATGTCCGGCTGAACTGTAAGGCGTAATATCATTCCCTGGGGTCTCCCCCCCCCCCCCCAAAAAAAAGAAAAAAACACCTGGCGAGCAATTTAATTAAGTTAAGTCAACTGTGTCACTTAGGATCTCTTCAATTTGCGGAGTTTTGACTCTTTGTGAATGTAAGTGGTTGTTTTCGAGAGGGGGATCTTTTCATTGGCTGAAATGTGTCGAACTTTCTATTTAACGCCATTTTGTGGGATTTTTTGAGTAGAATGTATTCCTCCTATCCAATGGGGGTTGGTCTTCCCACGTGTTTTAGTGGAAGTCGTTACAGTAAACGGCAAAAAACAAACGCAATTTCCTTTTGACAAACTCGTACTTTCCGCTACGACTTCTCGATGTAACATCGCCGCAGACCAACTTGCCGGGACGAGTTGAGCACGCCTGGTTGCGCAGTACGGATGCGCAGTAATCAAAATCCCAGAACTCATACTCGAAGTCACACTCGTTGTCCATGCTAACATTCTCCACTAATAATAATAATAATAATAATAATAATAATAATAATAATAATAATAATAATAATAATAATAATAATAATAATAATAATAATAAGTAGGCATTTATATAGCGCCTTTATCCAATGTTCAAAGGCGCTTTACAACAATAACAAGAAAATGCTTTACAATTGCCATAAAAACTATCCAGTTAAGCTCGCATATCATAAAACATGATGAATTCATAAAGGCCACCTTTTCCAGCGAACAATTTTTTGAAACAAAGAACATATTTGCTATTAGAGGCAAAAACCCCTTCTATTTCATTACGTGCGTGAAGAGAAGTAACTCAATCGTGTCAAATATGCCCAATATTGCAACAATCTAAATTTCAGGGTCAAACTGTTTCCATGAAGAACCTTTTCCTTGAACAATGAAGCACAAAATACACGACAAGCTTTCTTTCAAATAATTCTTCGCTGTCACATTTCCAATTATTTTCTTTACCTGCAGACTGTGCAGAATTGATCACAGATCCACGTAAGGTGTTCGATTCGTTCTCTGTCTTTGTTGAACCCATAAGTTACCAGAGAATTTTCCATTTGGTTTCAGTGTTCTACATAACACACACTTGGTAAAATATTATTTTAGAAAAACAGCTCCCTTTGATTTCGGCTCGACGGGCGATAGATTGTTGTCGAAGTCCATTACTCGTCGCAATTTGAGATTCCTGGTGTTGGTTTTTCACCTAGTTTATCCAACTGACTTTCCATTATTGAGCTCCATAAGGGTATATTTTGTTTAAGGATCCACTAAAACGCCATTCGCGTTACATGACTTTCGACGCCATTGCAGGCTACAATAGGTTAATGATTCTACTGTGTCCACCAGAGAAATCTACGCAGTTCCACTACCCTCTCGATCCTAAGAAAATACGCACATAAGGCTCTATGCACAAAGACACCACTTACCAGGGGAGTGACAGGCAAGACTTTTACCGACACGGAAAAAAAAAAAAAAAAAAAAAAGAAAAAGAAAAAAAAGAAAAAAAAGAAAACAAACAAACTAAACGCAGACCTCGACTGGGTTTGCCTATAGGCAACCCAGTAAAAATCAATATTAAAAAACAATAAAAGCTGAGAAATGCTATCAATAATAACTATACTTGAACAAATAAGTCTTAAGCTGAGATTTAAACACATTCACATTAGAGCTTAACTTTATATCTAGTGGCAAATTATTCCATAATTTAGGAGCTACAACGGAAAAAGCTCTACCACCATAACTCTTGAGATTGTACCGAGGAACTTTTAAAAGATAATTATCAGATGATCGAAGCCTGCGCACAGGAATGTAACGCTCAAGCATACCACATAAATATAGGGGGGCTAAACCGTTGAGAGCTTTGTAAGTTAGGAGCAATATCTTGTAAACTATACGCTGCTCAATTGGTAGCCAATGAAGCTGACATAACACTGACGTAACTGGGTCGTATTTAAGACCACCAACAACCAACCGACTGTGTCGAGCCTGAGCCTATCGCAGGCTGGGAATAAAATCAAAATGGCGGCTAGATACTTAAAAAAAAAAACAGACCAGTATCAGTTCATTTAAGCTCTATGGTTCATTTTGAGTAAAGTGTTGCCAAATGTTATCTGTTAGAAAAAATCTTTTAAAAAGTAGGGGCTTACTAAATTTTGCTGAATTGTTCGCAATTGCAATTAATTCGAAATGTTTCCTGCGCTATGATTTTTATACCTACGAGAGATTGTATTTTTGGCTGCTCTGAATAAAATATGCTGCAAAGACGAGCAGACACCCAAAATTGGTTTTTTATTCGCCTGCATACGTCAAGTCTGAGAAATTCAGTTAACTTATAAAAATATATTGTACGGCAGTCGCCAAAAACTTAACGGTGAAGGAGGTTGTACCTTTTGGATTTCCAACCGGATTTTTCGCTTTTTGCCGACAAATGCATACACTCTTTCTTTTTTATAAGAATATTGTTTTTCCAGCCCAGGCTGAATATTCCTATTTTTCTGCCGATTTTAGGCTGAAAATATTCTTGTAATATTCTTAATTATAGCTTGTGACATTTCTGTTTAAGGATGTATTGGGGTATCAATTAGAAGTGTTTGGTGTCCAGATCTGTATAGCGTTACATTGTGTACATTGTGCACGTGCTCCATCGCTGTTCGTTAGGTCAGTTAAAGGAGCTATGTCACACACTGCGCAGGTGCGCGAAGAAGCGTTACATCTTGAAAACGTTCGCCAACTTTTTCAAGTTCTGCGGGTAATTCAATATCAAGAGTTTATCTTTTATCATTGTATTGTATTTACAGATTTTCAACGCACGAAATTATATCCTTTTTAATTTCAGCCTCAAGTTTATTCTTAAAATATTCTTAAAATTTCGCAACTTTCAGCTTCGATATTCTTGTAAAATATATTCTTATGAAAAAGAAAGAGTGTATGGTAAACGCCTTGTGTTCTCGCTTCATAAACAAGGACACTCAAGAATTATATAACAATGTTCCTTTTTATCCGGCCACGAAAGGTTTGAATGATTAGCACATATATTGATTTTTGTTAGGAGTTCATCATGAGCTCATCATGACCAGTTCCTGTTTTTGTTGATTGGAGATAAATAGACTTCGTCCAGTGAACACGTCTCGATCCTTCAGTCGAATATACTTCCAACAACTAAGGATCTTTTTTTCGCATTCTTTAAAAAAAAAAATGTAAATGCTTTGTTTATAGTGGAAGTGCACTTAGCTATGAAGCTAGTTTACAGGCACCCCACTTTTAACAATGTGAAAGAAACAATTCAAAGTTAACAGAAACATCATTAAGAACCCCAACTGGCAGGAGGCAACCAGTTGGCTATTTACAAAGCGTGGTAGAGTTAAATCCGGGACAACCGGAAACAAATCCAAGCCAGAGGTTAGAACGGGATTTGAACCCAACGCCCTAACCACTCGACCACGCTGCCTTCTTTAGAAATTTTTTTCAAAGAAACTATCTGGTGGAATTTTTACTTGGGATGCCTCAGGCGGACCACGTTTAATAATTGGTTGAATGTTGTTTTCATCGTAGTCAGAATCAGATATGGTATTTAGTCACGTGCTTATCACGAAGCTCTTGGTTTGATACTGACAGTGCAGTACGTACAACATGCACGTCTCTTTTTATTTTCGCTCGAAAGGTTATCGGAAGATCACACGGACTTCCCAACACACACACACACACCACTTCCCTTTTTCGAATTACTGCTTTCTTAGACTGAATTCGCAGGAAAAAAAGTACCCTCAAGTGAATTTCGTCTGCTCTAAGAGCTATCAACCAAAACCTCTTTTGAACTCGATTTTGTCGATCAAGCGCGATAGAATAGCGAAGAACGCGTGAATATTACACCTCCTGCCTTCATTTCTGGTCCCCACCGTAAATAAATGTAACTAAACTTGTTTTTATTGAATAAGCCTACGTATAGTCGTACCCTCCCCCCGAAAGAAAAACGGGAGGAAGGAACGTCTACGAAAAGCTGGCCCAAATCGTGTTCCGTGAATGAATGTGAGCACATTTAAGTAAAATTGATTCACGAAAACTCTTGAACTAGGTTAACACGGTAAGAAAAATAAAACGTCAAAGGAATGTAAAGATAAGGAAAAATAAAGTTAAATACCTTTAACTTACCTGGCTTTTTTGATTGAAATTTTCGCTATGTGTATTGGGAAATTTACGCGCGCGTGACCTAAGGGGATTGGGTAGTCCCTCGTGTCCCTAGTTCCCATGAAAACGGTTGAAGTCGCAAAGACTTAACCTTGCTCAGCGCTTTATCATGTCTCTTGTGACTCTCAGTTGGTGTCAGGGATCACTGACATTTACAGCCAACCTTGACATTTTACGCAAACAGCAGTATCCCACGTAAACGCCACCAGGCGTCTTGTTTTTTCATAATTTTCAACATCGCTCATATCACGTATTACGAGGGAAAATTTAATGGTGTT
>OX421453.1:15906535-15919035 GCA_949126865.1 Montipora capitata
TATAAACCTACTAGCGGTCATGTCCAAGACCAGAGACAATAACAAGTTAAATCGAGCACATGTAAATAGAAAGATCCGATTGGCTCTTAGTAACAATGCAATATCGTCACACACTCAATAGTATACAAAGACGAATTCCTTTGAAGACAACTTTTGAAGACCTTTTTTTGCAAGCCAATCACTCACAAATGCTATATCTCTTTCTTTAAAAGCTTCCAACTCGTCCAAACAAGTGTTTAATAGCTGTTAGCGACTTCGGCGCCCGCTAAAAAAAATCATTTGAAACACTTTCTGTACAATTTTCCCCACCCCACCCAGGCAAAGGTAAAATTCCCCACTCCCCGGGCACAGAAAATAGTCAAATGGCCGGGGCTTGCCCTGTAGAAGGGGGGGGGGGGGGGGGAGGATGGGGGGAATGTTTCGATTTGATCGGCGCATTAGAACGTCACCTGTGGACAAGGGCGTAGCTAGGGGGGGGGGGTCCTGGGGTGCCCGTGACCCCCCTTTGTAAGCCGTTTTTTACTCAAACAACCTACAATATTCAGGTTGCGAAAACGCGAGTACCCTCTGTTTGACACAGTGTGACCCCCCCTTTGAAAAATCCTGGCTACGCCCATGCCTGTGGAATACCCTTTCGATCCACCAATTAATTAATATATAAGTTCACAGCTCGGTATAAATGCACGCTTTTCACTTTACATTTCCGCACTTAATTGTAAGTTTCAAGGTGTTACAGGAACTATAAAAATCGCACTCTTCTTCTACAACTCAAGAGCTATCTTCTCAAGAAATCAGTCAACTAAAGAAAATATTGGTATTAAATTTCCAACCGTGAAGAACTTACTTACAAGTAAAATGAGCGAAAAGTACTGCTCAGAAATTACGTTTTGTATGGCGCGCCGTTTGTTTCAAAATTAATTATATCTACCGATTGGCCCACTCATCATTTAGTCACATACTCCCTTACCATAAGTGACCTTTATAGTTGGATAATTAGCATTTCTTGGATCAGTTGCGAGTCACTTATTCCATATTTTATCAGTTTTACTGATTTATCGATTAGTTGTCTCTTACATTCAATCCGTTGTGTTCCTGATATTCCATTACTTGCACGGTTTTATTGATTAGTTGTGTGCTTAATATTCGAGCAGTTGTACTGATTTATCGATCAGTTGTGTCCCTAATATTCCCTCAGTTGTACTGATTTATCGATCCCTTCTATACCTAATATTCGCTCAGTTATACTGATTTATCGATCAGTTGTGTCCCTAATATTCGATCAGTTGCACTGATTTATCGATCAGTTGTGTCCCTAATATTCGATCAGTTGTATTGAGTTATTAGATCAGTTGTGTACCTAATATTCGATCAGTTGTACTGGTTTATCGATCAGTTGTGTACCTAATATTTGATCAGTTGTACTGATTTATCGATCAGTTATGTCCCGAATATTCGATCATTTGTACTAGTTTATCAATCAGTTGTGTACCTAATATTCGATCGGTTGTACTGATTTATCGATCAGTTGTGTACCTAATATTCGATTAGTTGTACTGGTTTATCGATCAGTTATGTCCCGAATATTCGATCAGTTGTACTGGGTTATCGATCGGTCGTGTCCCCGATATTCGATCAGTTGTGTACGTAATATTCGATCAGTTGTACTGATTTATCGATCAGTTATGTTCCGAATATTCGATCAGTTGTACTGGTTTACCAATCAGTTGTGTACCTAATATTCGATCAGTTGTACTGATTTATCGATCAGTTGTGTACCTAATATTCTATCACTTGTACTGGTTTATCGATCAGTTATGTCCCGAATATTCGATCAGTTGTACTGGTTTATCGATCGGTTGTGTCCCTTGTATTCGATCAGTTGTACTGATTTATCGATCAGTTATGTCCCGAAAATTCGATCAGTTGTACTGGTTTATTAATCAGTTGTGTACCTAATATTCGATCAGTTGTACTGATTTATCGATCAGTTGTACTGGTTTATCGATCAGTTATGTCCCGAATATTCGATCAGTTGTACTGGTTTATTGATCAGTCGTGTCCCTGATATTCGATCAGTTGCACTGATTTATCGATCAGTTGTGTCGCTAATATTCAATCAGTTGTACCGATTTATCGATCAGTTGTGTACCTAATATTCGATCAGTTGCATGTGTCGCTAATATTCGATCAGATGTATTGATTTATCGATGGGTAATGACAATCTGCGAGCCAGCGAGCCATGCGAGCCATGCGAATTTCGCATTTAAGTCTAAGCACCCATTTCAAATAGCGCTGATAAACAGTTATTAAGTCTAAGCACCCATTTTAAAACGGTTAGCATTCAATAACTGTGTGACTCGCATGCTGACTCGCAGTCATGGCTCGCATGGCTCGCATGGCTCGCAGCCATGACTCGCATGGCTCGCTTCTTGGCCCGCATGGCTCGCAGCCATGGCTCGCATGGCTCGTCCCTTGGCTCGCATGGCTCGCATGGCTCGCTGGCTCGCACATTGGTAAAACTCTTTATCGATCGGTTGTGTACCTAATATTCGATCAGTTAAGTCCCTAATATTCGATCGGTTGTACTGATTTATCGATCAGTTGAGTCTCTCATATTCGATCGGTTGTACTGATTTATCGATCAGTTGAGTCCCTCATATTCGATCAGTTGTACTGATTTATCATCGATCAGTTGTGTCCCTGATATTCGATCAATTGCACTGATTTATCGATCAGTTGTGTCGCTAATATTCGATCAGTTGTACTGATTTATCGATCAGTTGTGTGCCTAATATTCGATCAGTTGTATTGATTTATCGATCGATTGTGTACCTAATATTCGATCAGTTGAGTCCCTAATATTCGAACGGTTGTACTGATTTATCGATCAGTTGTGTCCCTAATATTCGATCAGTTGTACTGATTTATCGATCAGTTGTGTACGCGAATATTCGATCAGTCGTGTCCCTAATATTCGATCGGTTGTGCTGGTTTATCGATCAGTTGTGCCCCTAATATTCGATCAGTCGTACTGATTTATTAGATCAGTACAACTGATCGAATATTAGCGACACAACTGATCGGTAAATCATTGCAACTGATCGAATATCAGGGACACAACTGATCGATAAACCAGTACAACTGATCGAATATTAGGGACACAACTGATTATTAGGTACACAGCTGATCAATAAATCAGTACAACTGATCGAATATTAGGGACACAACTGATCGAATATTAGGTACACAACTGATCGAATATTAGGGACAAAACTGATCGATAAATCAGTACAACTGATCGAATATTAGGGACACAACTGATCGAATATTAGGTACACAACTGATCGAATATTAAGGACACAACTGATCGAATATTAGGGACACAACTGATCGAATATTAGGTACACAACTGATCGATAAATCAGTACAACTGATCGAATATTAGGGACACAACTGTTCGAATATTAGGGACACAAGTGATCGATAAATCAGTACAACTGATCGAATATTAGGGACACAACTGATCGATAAACCAGTACAACTGATCGAATATTGGGGACACAACTGATCGATAAATCAGTGCAACTGATCCAATATAAGGGACACAACTTATCGATAAACCAGTACAACTGATCCAATATTAGGGACACAACTGATCGAATGTTAGGTGCACAACTGATCGATAAATCAGTACAACTGATCGAATATTAGGGACACAACAGATCGATAAACCAGTACAACTGATGGAATATTAGGGACACAACTGATCGATAAATCAGTGCAACTGATCGAATATCAGGGACACAACTGATCGATAAACCAGTACAACTGATCGAATATTAGGTACACAACTGATCGATAACCCAGTACAACTGATCGAATATTAGGGACACAACTGATCGATAAACCAGTACAACTGATCCAATATTACGGACACAACTGATCGAATATTAGGTACACAACTGATCGATAAATCAGTGCAACTGATCGAATATCAGGGACACAACTGATCGATAAACCAGTACAACTGATCGAATATTAGGGACACAACTGATCGAATATTAGGTGCACAACTGATCGATAAATCAGTACAACTGATCGAATATCAGGGACACAACTGATCGATAAACCGTACAACTGATCGAATATTAGGGCAAAAACTGATCGAATATGAGGTACACAACCGATCGATAAATCGGTACAACTGATCGAATATTAAGTACACAACTGATCGAATATTAGGGACACAAACTGATCGAAAATAAGGTACATAACTGATCGATAAATCAGTACAACTGATCGAATATTAGGGACACAACTGATCGATAAATCAGTATAACTGATCGAATATCAGGAACACAACGGATCGAATGTAAGAGATAACTAACCGATAAATCAGTAAAACTGCTAAAATCTGGAATAAGTGACTCGCAACTGATCCAAGAAATGCTAATTATCCAACTATAAAGGTCACTTATGTAAGGGAGTATGTGACTAAATGATGAGTGGGCCAATCGGTAGATATAATTAATTTTGAAACAAACGGCGCGCCATAGTTTTGGTCCTCAAATGTTTTTATCTACATGCAAATATGGCAATTTTCTGTTACGTCGTTACATTAGAAAAGCCATGGTTAAAAAATCGGTCGCGGAAGTACTTAATTATCCTTTAGTCGACTCAAAAATACATTTTACGTCTTTTACTTAAAGTGAATTGTTAATTTCTGTTTCAACTCTCAAGAAGACAAATAAAACGTTCAAACAGACGTACGAAGCACCTAACATATCAACGATGAAATTAACATATTTTTCCATTTTCCCTCAGCGGTTACTTATCTGCTCGAAGACTTGGTCATTTCAGATTCTCGTGATACCTGTTGAAATCTCTTTGAGCTGTTGCTGTGATCCAAGTGAGCCACATCATCGCCGTCTAAAAAATTTCAGTCGTGCATGAAATAGAGAGAGACATCAATCAAAAGAAAGACATTTCTCCTCGCCGGACAACGCTGTAAGCTTACACAAAGAGATTTCGAGTATTTTCTGTCCCAAAGCTTTCGGCGGGTATATCACCTGCTATTCTTATCTTTCGCGATCCGCTCTTGCAAAGCAATGACAATTCCCACTGCAAACAAAAATTGAACGCCCTCAACACAATCTTCCTAAAAAGGGATTACATGGAATAAACATTACTAATTCAAACGAAAACTTCTTTCTCTTCAGCACTGGTTCCCGGTTTCAACATTAGCGTTTCTTGGAGCTCATAGCTTCCTTCGTTGCGCTTTTTAAAGCGATAAACAAGGAATATGAGCAATATAACGGTACACGCTGCGCCAGCGAGAAGGGCGACAAGAATTTCAATTGTTACAAAACCAAATAAAGTATTCTTCTGTTTTGGCTTCGGCGAAGGATCTTGTTGACTTTGCACATCGTCTCCCTCTTTTGTGGTTGCTTCAAATTTCGTCGATTGCATAGTTGTATTCAGCACTGTTGGGGGCCAAGTAGGGCTTGAAGAGCCATTTACGAAGACATTCGTTGATCTTGAAACAATAATATCGCGAGTTGCGGATATGGTTGTATTTGTTCGAAAATAGATTTCTTCGCTTGATGTTGACGTAGTAACCGTTACGATATCGACTGTTCCAGGTACATTGATACTTGATACAGAAGTCCTTGGTAGTGGAGGCGTCGTAATTATGGCAGCAGACGTTACAGAACGAGTGAAATTTGCCCCTCGAGGAGACACCACAGTTCCGATCACAATGGACTCGGCGCTTGAAATAGTCGACTCAACAACCAAGTCACTATTTGATGACGAGGTTCTGTCAAGCGCATGTGAGGCAGAACTGTTTAATTTCAGCTGTGACGAGTAGATATTTTGATCATATTTTTCGTCAGCCGGAGAAGCTGCATCACCCTGGAGCGAATTCCCCAAATCACCGCTGGATTCTGTGTCTTCGTCCAGTCGATCATCTTCGTCGTCGACAGGTTTAGAAGATTCCGTTTTGCCGTTGCTCGATCTCCTCCGCTCGAATTTGCTTTCAAATCGTTCAACGCGAAAGCTCCGTGCATCGCTGATCTCCTGCTTGGCTTCGTCTAAAATCAGAATAGTTCCCTCGTTCCCGTCACGTTCTTTTATGTTTCGTCCGCTGGGATCTTCGGCGGCGATTTCATAAATTATCAAACTGTACACAAGACATTGAAATACCCTTGATGTAATAGCCATTTTTCACTCTTGTTTTCCGCTTCAACGAGCAATATAAAATGCATTCATAAATTTCTTTCGCTGAATCCGGATAATTTGTTGTGTTCCCCGCAGCTTTCTTATCATTTCGTCTGGATGTCAAGCCCTTCCAAGTGTTTACATTTGCGGTTTTCCTTCGCCTCAAATGTCTGTCGAAATGTCTGGCAGTTCAAACGCAACGACCGAGACTGACTTGCTTCGTACGCCAAAAAAAAAGCATTTACATTTCACTATTCCTGAACAATAAGTAAACCAACTTGACGTTGTAGCTGTCAAAAAAATGACAGGTATAACAACTGTTCTTGTTATGCTAATTTATTTCCGTTTTCTGGACTTCTTTCAGGTTCGAGCTTAAATTTTCTGACCTTGTTTTTACTCGTCTGATGTTTGAAAGCGAAAATCCGATTAGCAGCAATAACAATTTTTTTGCAAATCACGAGCACATTTTATAGTAGTGCTTTTATATTTTTTTCCATAGAGTGGGTTGCCAAATTGCTTAAACACACCTATTTTAATCTTCTTTCAACCTGCGGCAAAATTCATGGACGCTTGCTTTAAAAAATTCAATGAATATAAAACGGCTGAGAAACCTAAAACGGAGTCGACTTCGAGCTTTTCAAGCTGTATGGTAAAATGATGTCAACTTGTGTGGACTGATCACCTCCAAAATTAGAACGCTACGGTGACTGCCAAGAGCAAATGTTAAACGGGCTTTTTTTACAGCCGGACAATCATAGGTTTTTCTCAAACAGAAATGCTTGTAGACTCTATTTTAATACTCTATGCTTTTCTTCTGAATGTCCTTATCGGTACTTCTGTTCGAAAATCAGATGCGCCTCCACAGCATTTACTGAATGCATAATTTTATACGGTTTAAATATTAATGGTGTAGTTTGAGAATTGTTGACGAAAAGAAACCGAATATTTATACCACGGGGTATGTTTGCTAATCATATATTCAATGCTTTCCTCTTTGTCCGTCAAATTTGGCTTGATTGAAACACGAAGCCAGACGGGAGAACTCTTGTCCAAAAATCAGCATTTTTTGACACTTCCATCTCGTGAAACTGACAATACAGTGTCACGCGCAGATCAAGAGGAAACCATGATTGTTTTCTATACTTAGCTTTTTATCGAGGGAGCCAAGATACGAGACCTTTTGCTCTAGGCCTTGCTGCCTCAGAAAAGCTCTGCATTTGGCCAAAAAACGGTTGAAACAGGCCAAGACCTTCTCCACAGTTTCTTTATTGGAACTTTATGCATCGTGTTTGCGGACAGAGTTTATAATATGCGAATACAGAGGCCTCTCCAAAGTAATGTGTTACCAGCCGGATATTCTTCATTTTCATATGAGGGAAAACAAAGGAAAATCTTTTTCATCTACAACGGCGCTTTCGTGCCCGTTTTCACCTGCCACAACTGACTAGACAATTTCTTTCGGTCTTCTGACGTCATCGTGTTTCGAAGCCGGGTTTTTTGGCCTCTGGAACGTTTTACTTGAAAACGATACGGTTTCAAACTGGGTCTCCACATTTTGAAACCGATTTCAAAAGTCTTCATTTTCGTCGGTAGGCCTTTTAATGTAGATGATAAGCGAGCAAGAACGACCAAAAACGTGAAGCATTTCTACGATACAGATACGAGTGAAACTGTTTCGTATTTTTATTTTTCCGTTGTAGAAACATCACAAAAAAAAAAAAAAAACGCTGTGTGGAGAAAAATAACTTTGAGGAAAAATGTAACAATGAGCGGATAGGCCTTATCACGGTTTTCGACGCCATCTTGACGGGTAGGCAAAGCGGTTAGAAATTACAGTGTTTGTATGGGAATCCGATAGCAAATAACTTCTTCCAAAATTGAATTTTACACAATTTGTGAATCAAACGTTAAAATACTAAGTAGAAGATTGTGTTCACCAAGTTTGAAGGATGTAGCTTTCCTATAAGTCGCTGGGCTAATTTGTTTTAATTTTCCATACATTTGTCTTTAAATTTTTTTCCCGCGAACCGCGTCTAGATGTTTGTCTACCCAGCCAAATTTACAGACAAATGTGTGGAAAATTCAAAAAATTAACTGAGCGTCTTCTAGGCAAGCTGCATCCTTCAAACTTGGTGAATACAATCTTCTACCTAGTATTTTAACGTTGCGATTCAGAAATAGTGAAAAATTCAATTTTGGAAGAAGTTATTTGCTATCGGATTCCCATACAAACACTGTAATTTCTGACCGCTTTGCCTACCCGTCAAGATGGCGTTGAAAACCGTGATAAGGCCTATTAACCACCAGTTGTTCACTCAGAATACTAAAATGCCAGATGTTATAAAGTGCTGGATTATTCATTTTCTATTGGAAATAATCACATTTTATTTCATAGTTAATTATCACTCCGGAGAAACAAAAATACGAATTATGATGAGACTGTAAAACGCACTAATTTTTTTAGGCAAAAGCTATATGTACCTACAATATGATGTACCTATGATGCTATAATGTACCTCTCGGTTGACCTCTGTTTTCTTTCAATTTTCCATCCTTGCTCTGCGACAAGGTGACATTTAACAAATTTCCAGTGTGTCCTCACAGCAAACGCCAGGCCAAAATCTGCGTTTGGGCAAACAGTCAAAGGAACTTGCTTGAATTTTGCTCAATTTGTGCCTGGCAACCACAGATTTAGAGCAACTTCTCTTGAGAGAGTAAAAAGTTACAATAAAGGTATTTTCATGCAGCGCGCAGAATGGCCGGCCATCGTCAATTATTCATAAGGCTCTTACCCGCGCAATTCAAACACTGATAATGGCTAGGTGCCGATGGGTTCCTGTGCATGGCTTAAGGCCATCCCCCCTTTTTTTTTTTTGTTTACCGTCGAATGCGTTTCCTGATATTGGATCGGTCGGTCGGATTGAATAAAAAAAAAACCTAAAAAAAAATCATAAGCATTCTCGGAATCGGAGGCCTCTCTCTTCTGTGAAAGAGAAGGAGAGCCTGCACGCATCCCTTTGAATTTTGAATGCCGCCTCCTGTTGTCACGCTGAGCGAGATGTCAAAAATTAGCCAATCAGCGCGCACCTGAAGTAAACATTGAAAAAAAAAAGAGAAAGCCACGCGTTGTGTATTTCAATTTGCTCGAGGCAGAAACTAAAAAAAAAAAAACTGTAAAGGAAGGAAGCCTTCGCCAGAAAAATCCTAACAACTACTGCTGATGCTGTAAAGCGTAGCTGAATATTCTGTACGGTAATTCGTCGAAGTCCTAGTCTGAAGTGTCAGCCGTCTCCTCGCCTCCCCTGCCAAACGCCCGCCCGCCTCGCCCGTTTGGCAGGGGAGGCGAGGAGACGGCTGACACTTCAGACTATCGAAGTCCCTTCCACGGAAAATGTGTTTCGTTCGTCAGGGAAAAATTTAGCGCACAAACTTTAAACTACGGGAATTGTAATAGAGAAATCCGTTTTCCCTGACCGCATCTTTACTGTGTGAGACTCGTCGACCACAACTGCTGCCAAATTTCGGTAAAGCGAAGCGGAGTTATCTTTTTTAATTTATTTTAATGAAATACAGACATTACAACTGCTACATCACACTTTAATACTAGACAGATATTCTAATACCTACACCATTTTATTTCAAAGGTTTATCGAGTATTTGTGGTTATATAATTGTATTTTACTAATTCAATAATTTGAAAATTGGAATATTTTGTTTTCAAGTGTATCGGGGTATTGCGGAGTTACCAGGAGATCAAGCAATCATTTGTGGAGCCGCCTTTTCGGCTTAACCAAATACTTGCTAAAATCGTGTAGAGTTCCTCTATCGTTCTCTACCGTTAAATCAGCAACTGAGGCAGCCGAAAGGCACATTTTTGTCCAAACGTGATCAGCGATAATGCCTTGTCGAGGACAGGAAACTACCACGGTGACATGAAGTCGCCCTCGTTGTATTTTGGCCACTACGAAAAACAGTTGGGAAATAAGACTTTTCCCGAATCCTGTGGATAACAGAGATAGAACTTCCTTTCCTTCCAGCAGAGAAGCCATTGTATCGCGTCGCCCGACCTTTAGTTATGTAAAGTTGCGGTAAAATTGCAACATTCTACAATCTTCTCAAACGCATTTCTGACCACCTCATCTCTGCGAAGCGAAGTGGCTTTCTTGCGTGTCAATGGTGACGTCACCAGGTAATTTAATTTCAGCCAATCAGTATTTTGCGTCCAAAATTTGGACGCGACATTCAAAATCTACCCCCAACCCCAGTCCCTCGGAGGGCCTGCTTGCAGGCTATCGTAGGCCTGGTACCCCGGCATCATAGCTGTGGAGCCGGGAAAACAACAAGACGAGAACCCAAAATCAATATGGCGGAAAAGTTGGCGGATGTTGTGGCAAAATTAAGACAGCGTGGGAAAAAGGATCAACCACCGAAACTCCTGTGCGACATAAAATGGCTTAAAAACGTCTAGCCTGTGTACAGACCGCCCCTCCCCTCGGAGAGGAGAGGAACGGTCTGTGATTTACCGTTGATAATCGTGTTCCATACCACGTGATTTTTCCTGGAATGTGTGGAAAATGATTTGATTGGTTATTACCCATCGATCATTACATCATTGAAACAACGAGTTTTGATTGGCTTTTATTTTTATTTCTCCACATCAACACCGTCAGAACCACCGTGAGAGATTTTATGATGAGTTCGTTCGTGTGTACTTTGAGCACGGTACAAAATACCAATAAAAATCTTTTTGATTGTCAAAGAGGTTTTTCTTTTAAAGTACGAGCGGAATTGTTATCTATGGAGTGTAAAGTGGAAATCGATTCGACGTACATTTGTAGGAATTGTCAGCGCAAAAGAAACGAAAGCGCTCTTCACGAGGTGAATATAGCACTATTCAAAAGATTGTCCACTCGAAAACATCTCCCGCTATTCCTTACCAGTCAATGTAATCCCAACCAGCCTAGCCATTCTCAAGTACAATCTACAAAGCGTGATGCCATGGAAGATTTGAGAATGTACACACCGAGGAAAATAACAGCTCATCGGCAACGATCTGTGCTGTTTTGAAGATCAGAGCCGTACCTGGTTGGAAGACTTGCAAATACATCCTCTCCTTTAAAGAGTGCTTCTATGCTATAAAGCCAAGGTATCTTAAAACTATCGGAGACGCTCTTCGATGCACGTTTGAAATCTACCTCATTGACCACCATTTTGAGAATTTAGCTCCAAACGAAATATGAGCCACGCAAATTTTGGTCAGCGTAGATTACTAAATAATGTATGCAAAATTATTCCGGAACACGATTACTAACGGTAAATCACAGACCGTTCCTCTCCGATTTTTTTGTTTGAGGGGAGGGGCTGTCTGTACACAGGCTAAAAAACGTCGTTAATTTTTTTTTTTTTTTTTTGGAAAATGCCCAAAATTTGGGTCGGTCGGACGACGCGAAACGGAGACAAAAAAGGGGATGGCCTAACAAGCTTTCTTTTCAAAGAAAACGAGCCAAATTTTGCAAAAATGGCGTTCATTATCGCAAAGTTATCTTAATAATCAGGAAACCACGAGAAGGAGCGAACAGCAGCGCAGTATTCCTGACACAGCGTTTTCACAGTCCGATTTATTTTTAGATTGAATTTCCCGCGAATGAGACTCCCGTTGGACCCAGATGACCAATCACAAGAAACTAACTTGGCGTCATTGCGTCACCGGACCGGAACTTTTTATTCCCAAGGGAAAAAGGTATTCTAAAAATAAACGGAGTTGATAATGTAAATTGCCACCGTGCAGAGATTCTAAAAACTGACGTTTCGAGCGTTAGCCAGAGCGCACTAAGCAGCAACTTAGCTTTCCGTTTAGCCACTCTCATTTTCGCCAAAACTAGGTTTAGAAGGCTAACGCTCGAAACGTCAGCTTTTAGAATTTCTGCACGGTGGTCAATTTGCATTTTCAACTCCGTTTTGTATGGAAAGTAAAAGTAATCTGCGGATCCACTCGGCTATCGCCTCGTGGATCCACAGCTACTTTGACAATGTTATGACGCAATTCATGATCAATAACAGGACAGACGCATGAAAAACTGACATCAATTAGTTAATTCGCGCGGCGGTCATATAGGTCGTAGACAATAGATTTCGTACCCCGAGCCTCGAGTTAAAATGTTTGGGAACGAGTTTCGGTGAGCAAAAATAAAAGTTTTCAATCCCTCGGGACTCAACATGGCCGCCGTATTAAAGCCCATTTTCAGAAGACTGAAACAGCGGAAAAACCTTAATTAAAACCA
>OX421453.1:15926535-15949035 GCA_949126865.1 Montipora capitata
GGAACTGAGACAACACCAAGAATATAACCCGCTGCCTTAGATATTTTAGAACCAGCGCCTCCAATTACGGCAATGACGGAAGAATTAGAACAGGTTTTATTCGATTGATCGCCTTTGTCTTTTAAGGCACGATATCCCGAGATAAAATCAAGGGCAACATTCATTGCAAATTGTACTTCATTTGCGCTGTCCCTTATATCGTATCCCAGCGTAATATTGGGAAGGATTTCTGTGCTATTGTTGATCTCTTCTATGGCAAATAACATCGCCTCGACCCACATCAATCCAAAGAGGTTCATTCTATAGCACCCTTCGACTCCACGGCGAGGAGATGCGAATTTCTGGAAACGCTGATTGGTAGTTTGGCATTTTGTCGCGTTTTTCTCGCTCAAAAACACGGGAAATAATCCTCCAATGATAAAATCCCCATCGAAGTCTAGCGCTTGCGTAGGATGGTTCAGAACGGATCCGTCCAAGGCTTTTGACTTGGAGAGATTCGGAATGAAAATTAAACAGAGGAGGCACGCATAAAAAAAACGATAAAAAATCAACCGTTTTCTTTGAAGTCCCCGTGTTGAAGCCATTAAATATACCAGGAGGTATTCTTCATTGACCTTTATGCTCAGATTAATGATATAAAACTATGAATATATGCTGATGCCTTTGAGATGAGCGACAAAGTCTCGAGAAGAGCAGCACAGTTGAGCAATCTGCAACGAGAATGTCAAAGAACATCGTTTGTCAAAAAAATAAAATTTGTTCAAGAACCTCCTAAATACCAAAGGCAGCGAAACAATCATTGCAGATCAATCCTTCTAAGCTAAGCATCCTTGGGTTTGTCAATCTTTGGTTGCACGATGTAAAGAGGCAAAAATCCTCTTTGAGTCATTCGTACTTACTGTTAAAAGCTGATTTTTTGTGCATAAACGTTGCAAACTAAAGAGAATTGGTCGACAGTTGAAACTTAACAACGCCAAAATTATGACCATAACTAAAGGGTAACTAAACAAATAAAAAATCTGATCTTTAATAATTCATGAAAGTACACGATTTGAAAGCTGTTTAAATAATATCATATGATAATTATTACTATTTTTATTACCATACTTTTACGATTATAATTATTATTACTATTTTGTTAATATTTATTGGGGTTGAATATGAATTGGGACATCGTCCTGGTTTCTTCTCCAGTTGCTGATGTTATTTTGTACGCGCAACAAATTCGATAAAGTAAAGTAAAGTAAACTGAAAATTTTATTGCTTGATGAAATTATTTTAAATTAAATACCGGATCACACAAAACACCGTCATGCATGCAGGCTGTTATAATAATTGGATATACACAAGAGCCGGAATCAACGATTTATTCTGCTTCCTCTGAGGTAGAAATGCAGCGAAAACTTGAACTGAATGCGATATGTGCTATGTAGTCTACTCAAACGAAAATGGATATACATACCCTTTCTGTTGGGAAAAAAATTTAAGAAGCATTTAAAAATTACCTGTGTGTGAGTAAATAAAAGACCACTATTTGGGTGAAAAGTTGAAGACATGCAGGGTTCTCATATTGTAGCAACGGCTAAAACTATAGTTTAGTCACATTACTGCTTCATAATGAAAAGTTGGTTCAAATGCAGGGTTTTAACAGATATTAATTAATTTTAAGAAATTTAAGGATGAGACAGAGGAGGACGTAACAGCCACATATTGGAAATGCTAATATGAAATGATTTTCTGAGCAAAAGATTATCGAGTTTAGAAAACAACTTAAGACATTACGTGCTTTACCACCTGCGTGATGTTTCACTCGGAAAATATTTAATTAGCTTTGTTTGCTTTCCTGTCATGCATATACCGCCAAACAGATTACCTCAGTTCAGTGTTCATAACACCGGCTAACTTTATTAGTTGAAATATTACACACTTGATATATTGACGGTTTGCATCTGACGTCGTCTGATGTTGGTACCAGTACAGAACAAAGCAGCAAAATGTCCTTTGCGAATTTGACTCTATTATTATGCAAAACGTGTGGAGCCATTTTCTATTCTTCTTTACACCAACATGGTCATCTCATCACGTGGATGCAAACCAAGAATACGACCTACGACGGCGGCGTTCACGAAAATACCATTTATTTTTCGATGTTGACTCGGGCATACTCGGAAAAAATCCGAATGCTCCTTATAACCAGTGCTCATTCCGAACTAGTGATCGGAAGGTCGTACTAGGTTCGGCTCCTGCAAAGGAGGACTCGGATTCTTTCCAAGTACCCCCGAGTGAATATCGAAAAATTAATTTCTTCATTTAATTGACCGGGGTTAACATGCAACATCTGTTTCATTACCATGTCATTACTTTTTTGTGGATATTCTCATTTTCATAAACTAACTGAACCATCCCCAATAAAAGTCGCAGGGGCCATTGTTTCTTTTTCCCCGAGAATTGTTTGCCATGTTGTTTATTCCTTCATGGATCAGCCGGCGATCACATGGTACTGGAGAGCAAATTGCACACTGGGACATCTAAACAAAGCAAGCAAGAGTCCATTAGTCCATTACCAAAGAGTAAGAATGTAGTATTAGGTTTGTCCCCAGCAGCGTCAGAAAAATATCATTTCTTAACCAATTTTTGCGGAAAAATATACAGTAGACCAAATTCTGTGTATTGTACGAGATTCTTTGTGTATTGTATTTGCATTATAATGAATTCAAGCATTCACATTTAAATGATATGGAAATACCTGGGACGAAAAGCTTTATTCCCAAAGGGTTTGAATTGGGTACAATATAGAGTTATCCGATTTGTATGGGTATCCATCCCCGCCACAATTCAAACTTGTTCTTAAACCCAAACCTTGGGTAGACTTTCATATACCGGACCAAAATGGCGGAAGACAAAAGAACCATTTTCATTCTGATTAGGCCTTGTTGATTAGGTATTGTTATGTTCGCTTTGTTCTTTCAATTCGTCAGTTCCAACATTCAATTCGGCAATCCAAACATTCAATTCGGCAATCATATTGAATGTTTGAATTTTATAATTGCGAGTTTAAATTGCAAGATAGAATGCTTGAATTGAAGGACTGGTTTGGATTTAAGAACAACAAGTTTGCATTTTGGCGGGGATGGATACCCATAGATTGGTCTATTGTTTATTTTCCCGCAAAACCTGGCTTAAAAATGGACACTTTTCTGACGCTGATGGGGACTGGACCAATTTGGGTACAACTCACGCTTAGGTGATGGACTCTTGAAACAACTTAATTTGAATTTCTTTGTTTTAGGATCACAATTTGCACAATTTGCTCTCCAGTGTGGCGATTTCTGTACCATGTGATCACTAGCTGCAAAAGGCCTATTTCCCAAGCGCGAAAGTTATTTTGTGTGTGCCGCGTCGCTTTCCAGAATTCATTAAGTAGAATTTGATTAGCTAAACTGTGGGGAAAGCCAGCGTTCGTGGGCATGAGTTGAAATACGACTCCCCTAAAAACGACTGCGTTTACCCTGTGCCGTTTGGTAAAAAGCGAAATAGACCACTTTAAAGTTGTAGCTAAGTTACCTCGCCTAATAAGAATGGAAGCGAGGCTGCCGGTGACCCTGTTTTGATACGAAACTTCGTGCTTTTGTAATGTTAATACGGACTAATTAGAATTACAACAACACAATTTACAGGATCAAAGCAGTGGGGGGCTGTATCAATGCAAGGTCACTGGCAGCCTCGCAGACATTCATAGGCTAGGTCGCTGAGCAAACAACTGTAAAATGCCCTATTGGCTCGTTTCGAATTGTGCAGAAACAAAAGAACAGAGTCGAGGTAGGCTCGATTACCAGCCGCTGTTTCGGGAAATGAGCCAGCGCTCACTTCCGAAACATGAGGCGACCCATTGTTAATATCTGCCAATCAGAAACTCGCCTGCACAAATCGAGCAGGCATAAATTATAACTTTTGGTACAAGTTGTGGCTGCGAAGGCACTCTATAACATTGCGTGTTCGAGCTTTACAGTACCTTTAACGTGGGAAAGATCCAAGATTATGACAACGGGAAGAGTTCGAGAAGCTAGAGAATGGTATTGTGTCGTTTAATATCGCCTGAGTTCGGAAATCCATTGCTATTGCAATTTCTCCTCAGACTTTGCTCGTGTAAGAGCAAGTAGAATTCCTAAAGATCAATTGAAATTACTGCCGAGTTTCTTGGTGGCAGAACGAGGGGGCTAGTGAGGCCAACTGAGAGATTTGAAGCAGCCGAAGATTTTGTTGATGAGTGATTATTCGCCCGGGTTGAATTCAAACTCACATTGATCATTTAACCACAAACTCCACCTTGCATCGTCATAGGCACTGTTTTGTTAAAATCAATCTTTTGTGTTGTCTAATGCCATTTCCCCGCAAATGTTAACTTCGCATAGATTATATTTTGAATTTACGTCACAGACACAATCTATCGCTCACGCGTCCAGCCGTCTCTTCTCGGGGAGGATACCCGAACTCGAGTGAGCGGCGGAAATCGAGCCTAAGTCGACGTTCAGGACAATAATTTGCATTTGTCTTTGTTTTGAACCTCAACTCTGTTCTCTTGTTGCTGCACAATTCGAAACTAGCCTAATTGCGGAGTAAAAATATAAACAAGGATACGGACAAAGGAAAACAATTCAATATAGGAGAAGCGAAAACTCCGAGGGGGGGGGGGGGGGAGGGGGCGAGAAAATTATGCAACTGTAATAGCTGAAACAAAAACCTCCAACTCAAAGCACTAGCTCTTATCTTAACTATTCTAGAAAGATTGTGGTTGACCGAAGCCAATCACTAGTTCCGCACAAGTTCGACATTGTATTTGTAGAACGCGATTTTTCAGACCGGGCATTTTTTTTGATTGATTTTCCCGATAAACCAGATTTTTCCAGCTAATGACAAGTCTTGCATGAGAAATTATTACCCGTGGGATTCGGAATGGACACTCGTGCAAGCTAAATCTTTTTTAAGAACTGGTCTAACCAAGACCAAGACCAAGTTAGACTGGTCTAACTTAGCTTGACCATGTAGGCTCCTGTCAGGTCTCCCTCCTGGCTCCTGTCGACATCTGATATAACATAATTTATTATACACTCAACGAAATATCTTGTTTCTAATTGGCCAATGGCGAATGCATAAATAGGTTATAGAGTGCAATACGGAAGTTGCTATGGAAACACCGGGGAACAGACAAATTTGAACACCAAAGTGAAAAAAAATGGCTGACAGTCGGTTTGCTTTGTCAAACCAAAACATCGTTGAGCAACTTAAAGAACACGCGAAAAACAAAAACACGTTGAAAGCTACACAGACCTGGTTGAATGTCTGGCAAACATGGGCGACTGAAAGAATACGAGCACGAACAAAGTAGCGCGTTTGAGTAATTTTGTTGAGAATATAATAAATAAAAAATCGTATGAACCTGCTCGTGCATTTCGTGATTTATGGTCACTCGTGATGTTTTGAAAGTTCTCAAATTTGAGAACTTTCAAAACATCACTCGTGCCCACAAATCACGAAATGCACTCTGCGGTCTGGGTTTTACAGAACGGACCTTTACCATGGCTGAACGGCCCTTCTCCGTACTTAATTTTCTCTCTACCAAGAAGTTGTTAAAAAGGGGAATTTAATTTTTTAACCACAACAGTCCAATTATAGCAAGCAGAATTTAGTTTTAAATGTTCAAAGTTCGCTGATGGAAGACGAAGATTACGGAACATTCACCAAGCGCTAAAAGAAACGATGCCATATAATGAACAACTGGCTGAACTCACTTACTCGGGCCGTTTTTGTACGGACCTCGCACTGTCACACGACTTCGGTCCAACATTCCCCAGTACGGCCCTGACGCTCGGTTAGTCAGTAAGAGGTTAATATTTTATCAACTCAAGATCAGCAGGTACCGGAGCTGTTACAAGCTGTAGGACTCATTAAGTGTTAAGGACGGTGCCTACTATTGTTATTGCGCATACACTCTGCACATCTCGAGATACTCGGATTTCCTTTGGATGGTGCTTATTAATACAGGGATATTTTTGCGCGGTTCAAAACTATGCGGAGAAAGCAGAACTCAGCAAGTGTTCTTGGTATCCAAAAAGAGATAATTAAGCTTCAATTTGGAAAAGAACGCCATACATTACTTTGTATTTTAAAGCTTTTTACAAAGATTATTCATCAATTATCTTTTAAAAATGCGTGGTTACCGCCACTTTTCTTTTCGGATTTCAATAACACTTGTCAAGATCTGCTTTTCCCGCATATTCAGTAAACCGCGCAAAAATATATACCTTTGAATTATAGTAGGAACCGTCCTTAAATTTTTAGCTGTGGTCAACATGCAAACCTCGCCAAATCCTTTCCAATATCCTTAAGTGTTTAACCTCTCGCCTGTTCATTAGTACGTTCAGCTTTGCTTGTTTTAGTTTACACTCAGTGTATAAAACGCGAGGGTTTTTCCTTTAATAGGTTTCTCCTTTTGAAGCGCTCTATGCGCATTTTAACATCGGAAGTAACTTGATCGCTCAATGAGCCCTTTGCATGAAACTGTCACATGGTATAAAATCTGCCCTGTTGGATGACAAGCTACGCACTGGGACATCCAAAACTCAGAAAAGTCACGCTTGGCCGGTTGAAATCGCTTTGGTTTGGAGGCCGTTGCATTCTCTTTCCATCCAGCATGGCGGATTTAGTACCATGTAACAGTATCATGCAAAGAGTCCATTTTAGTTTCTCACCAGTTTTTCGACTTAGTCAGTTGTCTATAGCCGTAACGAAAGAAGCAATCTTTTCGTAATCGCCTCCTGGTTAAACATTTTTCATCAGTTTCATTTTTGTGTTTCATGGTTCTCAGGTTTTGTAACCTGTAACATTCGTCGTCCAAGTCCTAAAGCTACAATTTTTCGTCATTCGTCTTTCCGTAACCTTTATTAAATTAGACGTAGTAAGCGCTATGTGTGAACAAAGTGTTTAAATTATTAAAGCTAACAATAGCCCTTTTTCGGTATATTAAAATTCAGTCCTAAACAAAAGGCATCATCTCGAGGAGGCTGGGCCCGGTTGTTCAAAAGCCGATTAACGCTAATCCCAGATTAAAAATTAAATTGAAGTAGTTTATTCCTCTACTCCCAAATGCTGTTCAACGCTGATATTCGGCAAAACTTTACATTAGAAGAAGTCGATCTTGAAAAACAGAAATAAGCAAAAGAAACTTTCACCAAAAAGTTGAAAACATGAAACAAAAGTTTACACTAATCCTGGATTAAGTTAATCGGCTTTCGAACAACCGGGCCCTGGAGAATAAATATAAGGATTTATGAGTTTATTCCCCAGAGCCTCGAGATGGTGCCTTTTGTTTAGGACTGAATTTTAATCTATCGAAAGTGGGCTATTGCTTCTCCAATGACAGCCCATACAAATGTATAAATGTTTAGGTAAGGTGTAAGAAAAAATTAAAGAAAAGTAAAACAATGTCAATGTTTTCTAACAGTCCAAATTACTGTTCGTAAGAAAACTCTTGGAATTGATATTAGAGAGATTCACCAGCCCGTTAAAACGGCAAACTGTTGCTTGTCATAAGACCATCAAAATTCTCAGTTTTTGATTCTCAGTTTTCTCTCTCCCCTCAGGAAGTCGCATGATATAAATTTTTTTGTTTTGTAAATTTACGTTAGAATTTCTCACCAAAACAGAAATCAACACCTAGAACTTGAACTGCCAGAGGGAAAAGAAATATGTCTCTTACAGAACTAAACCCAAAGTTCCTAATCTGATTCTTCTGAACTTAAGGGTTGCGTTAGAAATTCTGTCAATACTCGGTTACCTCTGTCCATGTTTCCTACCTTCTTGAAGTTCTTGTTATATCGCAGTATATCGGTCACCAGATTTCCATGCGGTCACGTACTTCTTATCACCTCAATCTTCCCCTTATGGGCAAATGGCCAACATAAATTGTCATAATAAGATCTTGCATTTAGATAACTAATTCATAATTCATTATTGATGTGTTTGTTTTGTTGCAGTCTTAGACGATTTCCATACACTTTGGTCCGGCTTCGCAATGGAAAATGGCCAAGATAAATTATTACCACTGCACAATGGGAAGAAATCTTTATTTAAATAGCTAACTCATAATTCGTCAAAATGGCTAATGGTAAAGTACACAGTTGATGAAAATAAGTGAGCGACTAAAACTAACAACAATCGTAAATTTGATGTAGCAGGACATGTAGTCTATCGGATCTGAAGTTAAGGCGAAAGTGTCCCGTGCAAAGACAATTCCAAAAAATTAATTAAGCGTTTTACTTAATTGCAAAATGCAGGTGATAAACAGAACTTTTATCTTCTTGAATTGTTTTTGTCAATTCATCAAAAGTTCTTTGTTTTATTTTGGCTCTATGGATGCTTCCGGCCACTTTAAAATTTTAAAAAGCAATTTAAAAGGCACGCGGCTGAAGGCGCTTATGCCCGATGTGTTGTTCGATGAATACTACAGTACTACAGCGCTCTGTTTGCACGCACAAAGATTTTTTTTGTTATTAAATACCATACCGAGGACGTATGTTGTTTGAATTTTCTTTCAAGACAAAGGGTTTGAAAATGGCAGAACATATGACATGAATTCATGACTACTTCGAATTTTCCGAACTTGGCCGGTCCGTAAGAGATAAAATGATCAAAAACCGAAAATCTACCGAGACCGTACTGCTCAGTCGGGAACAGGGATGTAACCAAATTCAAATGAATGAAACAAAACATAGCTAACGAAAGATAAAAACAAATAGGATTGACAAGGTAATATTCGTTATGTGTTTACAATTCAAAGACAATTCCTGAAATGAGCTTAGTGGTAACATACTATTCCCGCGATAAAAGCATCACGTTCACGGCAAACTTCAAACGTGGACTAAAATTTGCGTTTTGCCAAAAATGGAAGAAACTCTTTTGATATGAGCTCTTTTCTTGCGTGTTAGCAGCAGGTATCAAGTGACTTTTCAAATGAGAGAAACGACTTAGAATAACATAATTTTCATGCTTTTTTAGAACAAACAGGAGCCTACCGTTTCGCGTTTGCCGTTTCACGTAAACGCGATGATTAATCTCTCTAATAGGAAATTTAAGCAACGACAACGCCACAAAGCAAGAAAATCAATGGTTAAAAATGAGAACTAATACCGTGCTGCACGTGCGGCACGCATTTCTTTGATGCACTCCACAAGAACAACGTGAAATCACCAAATTTTAAGTTCTGACGACAACGTGAGAAAAAGGCGTGAGAAAAAGGCGTCCTCGGTGCGCAAACGAGGAAACATCGTTTTCCGAAATGTTTCCTCGGCGCGCAAACGAGGAAACATCGTTTTCCGAAATGTTTCCTCGGCGCGCAAACGAGGAAACATCGTTTTCCGAAATGTTTCCTCGGCGCGCAAACGAGGAAACATTTGCTGAGGAAGCAAAATGTTTCTGAGAAACATTCAGTGAGTGGCGCAAGCAGTGTTTCCGCAACATTGTTTCCCCGTTTGCGGGCGCTTTAACTTTAAACAATGAACCATTCGTTTAAAACCGTCCTTACCGATCCAGTTACAGGATAGTTCACCCGTATAGCAAAAGTTG
The DNA here is from genome assembly GCA_949126865.1 of Montipora capitata. NCBI lineage: Eukaryota > Metazoa > Cnidaria > Anthozoa > Scleractinia > Acroporidae > Montipora > Montipora capitata. The sequence goes on from OX421453.1 coordinate 15,936,157, forward strand.
AACAAGATGGAATAATCGCTAAATATTTAAGACAGTGCTAAGTTAAATTTTGGAGTGGCGTTTATGTTGTTCTTGCGTACATGTAAAACTCCCTAATCTAGTGATGGGACATGACGTGGGACACGAAAGAACGTCATATAGGAACCATACGCCGGGTCGTGTTTCGTGGATAAACGTGAAGCTGGGGCAACCAGGAATGTTTGACTACTCAAAAGGGCTGTAGGACCCCTGTAAATGGCAGCAGCTGCAGATGTTTTGGTAATTTTACAGATAACCTTGGCTAAGCTTACATATGACATCAAAGAGTGATTTTAAGGCAAAAATATCTATATTTAGTATAAATACACAGGTGATTATACAAAATCACGCGCTCTCATTGGCTCGCTATCTCGGATTATCAGCCGATGATTGCCTCGACGGACAAAATGGCTGCCAGTAGTCGTTTTGCCACTGTAAGTGAAGATGATTTCGCGTTGAAATCTTTTATTTTTTTCTCTTTTTTGAAATAATCACCTGTGTATTTATACTAAAACAATTATTCGCCTCAGGCTCAGTGATTATCGGTGAATATTCACCGATAATCACTGAGCCTGAGGCGAATAATTGTTAAATATTAAAGTGCCCCTAACCCCAAAATATTATTTTCGCAAAAATGAATCTTTCCACCTGTTCGAAACGCATTGTGGCCAATTTGCGATGTTGAGGCCGAATTTAAGGCTCTTTTTTTCATAGTGGAAACAAATATACAAACGTCTTACGGAATTTCCCACCTTTTATCATTCAAACGCTTTAGCTTGAGCACGGGGGACCTTGATAACTTACCACACGCGATCAATTTCAGTGGTATTTTACATATTCAACAATCTCCACCGATGTTTATAATTTCGAGACAATGCCAAAAAAGCTTGAGCAAACCCTCAATAAGGATTGGCGGATGTAGAACACACTTGCACCTCGGGTGACAAAAAATGGGACAAGTTTGTAACAGTCAATGCAACCGGCTCAAACTCCTTTACATAGGCAAATAGCCCAGACACGAGTGCCTTTAGATTACAAGTTTGGAGAACGTCTTGGATAGAACAAAAGACGTTTTAATTACAAGCTCAGTTTCACAGAAAAGAGAACGTGATCAACTTCAGCTGTCCGGGAAACTCTACATCGACTACATACAACACAGCCTGGGGAGGTTGGGGTGGGTTTGGTGTTTCCCAGTCCTCTTATCTGTCTCTTCCAACCATTTCTTTCCCTATACTTTGGATGGGAAGGACAACTTTATTTCAACAAAGTAAACTCATCAAACTACATGTTTGAGATATTTAAATGTATATTAAACGACTAGAATAACAATACTCGTAATGTTATGGGTTTCACAGCTGTAACGATAAAATAAAACTGCGTGAGTTCCCCGTGTACCAATACTAAACATTTCTCTGTGAGAAGAAACGCTTTCAGCCAGCTCGAAAGGCTCTTAGCAAACATCTCAACCAGCAGCCTCCAAAGAGATGCTCCAGAGAAGCTAAAGCCATTTTCTCCTTAAGTCCCTTCCTCTCGCGTCCTATCCTTTGATTATTAGGGAGCTTAAGCATGTGCGTTTTTGAGACGCGGACGGCAACCGGAAAAGAACATTTCGTGAGCGAGGTCAGTGGTGTCTCCCAGATTTTTATACTAATCATCTCTAATGGAGAAAAGATACTTGGTAATGTAAATGTGGTTGTGTGAAGACGAGTTAGAAGGGAAAACAGCTCACTTCCGGTTGCCGTCCGCGTCTCAAAAACGCGCGCGCTTAAGCTCCCTAAATATTGCACTTGACGTCACGGCCGCCATAGCGAAATAGTCTTTTGGGAATTTGACTCTATTATTATGCAAAACTTGACCTACATTCTACCTGAGATAGGACGCGGCTCTTTACAACTTCTAATTTCAATGGATCCCTTTAGGACTCAGCTCTATTTTTTTTTTAGGGTTAGGGTCCATCGTTGATTGGTTGTTTGTTTTGGTTCATTGTTTTCTGAGCCAATCCCGAGAGCCGTTGTAATAGCTGCGTACTGACCCCACATTTTTCTATTGTCTTGGCTGACCACTCAACATGGCCGTCTTATCACGTGAGCGCAATCAAAGAATAATTACTTATTTGGCACCTTTCTTACACACTGCTTGCCCCTTCCTCATCATTTCCACCTCTCCTCGTCTTCCATTCCTCCTCCCAATTCCTTTCAACCCCATGCATTCTTTCGCCCTCATTTCCTCTTCAATGCATTGTATCTTTTCTTTTCCTTCCTCTCCTCGATCAATGATCTTTCCTTAGCGGTCTGCATATTCTCTTAACTTTTTTGCATACTGCACAAGACACCTCCCTTTTGCCATCACGTACTACAGTACTATCATACTAACACTGTTATAATAGTAAACGAAGATGTTAAATAAATCCACTCCACCAACCTTTATTTCTAATTACTTACCTCCGGAGAGCAAATTTGAATTTCAGATTTCTGAGCAAATGTTTGATGTTTCGAACTATTTTTTTACCTTTGATCCCGAATTTCGTCTCTTGCTGCGCAATGTTGCCATGAAGTCAGAAGCAAAGATCCAAATAGGACTAAACGTTTGTGCCAATTTGGGAATATGCCAGTGCTTATCAACTCTAGTCCCATAAAATTACCATTTATTCCCCGATGCTAAAGGTGTTGCATTTTATGTTTTTAAATTCACTTAAAAAGTTACGAAGAAAAAAATAACTGCATGACAGCATTTTGTTTCGTTGAAGTAATGGAAAAGGAAGCGAGACAGAAAAATCAAGTACGGTTTATAAAACAACTGCATTGTGGTTAATATTTACAGTTATCGACACAACTTTGTTGCCACTGGCATCAAGAAAACGTTTCATTTATGAAACACTCTTTTGCAATTCAAATTTTGAATTTGGAAAAATGATGGGAAAGAAAACGTCAGCGAGAAAGGATGGATTCCTCCCTATAAAAAAAAACAGTCTTTCAAGCTTAATCGACTTGTACGACGTTATTTATGCAATTACCTCTATGTGCCGATGCTTGCTAACAACGAAATGACAGCTGTATATTTATATTGACAGCACAGTCTACGCATAGCCATTGTTTGGAGTCATGGCTAAAGACAGCTGATACAGCAATGAAAGCAGCGAAAAATTGATTCACAATCACTTAATTTTATCCGTGATTTGAAAAACTATTTTTGCGATTCGGAAATTCTATTTGACACAACATTCGAGAATTCGACGAACAATGGTAATTTTTAGGCTTCCTTTATTTCGCTTTTCAATCACAGCAGCTGCAGATGTAATATTTTTTGTGAATTTGCTAGTTTCCATTGCTCGATGCGTTCAAGCCACTAAAACTGCCGGCAACGCGTACGTGCATCAGTGGATATGGAAAGATGGGGACGTCATGTTGAAGGGCTTATTTCCAATAACGTCCCAAGATGGTGGAAAGTGCGAGCGTTTGGATACAACCGGCTTAACTTGGATGATGGCAATGGTGTACGCAGTAGATAAAATCAACAACGATATGACGATCTTGCCAAACAAAACCATTGGTTACGAAATCGAGAACACTTGTCAGAGCATCCCCACGACGATGCGTTTCACTATACAGATTGTATCGAAATATCGACCCAATTCGGTCTGCAGGTCACTAGACGATTGCTGTCAATATAATATCTCCTACCGACCCAACTCTAAGCGAACATCGGCAGTAATTGGGCCAGCTGCATCGTGGATATCGATTCCTGTAGCCAGACTGCTAGGTTTGTATGGCATCCCCCAGATTAGCTACGCGTCCACTAGCCGAATTCTCGGCGATAAGACCCGATACAATTCTTTTTTGCGAACTGTGCCTTCGGACACATTTCAAGCCCAAGCCATGGCAGAGTTTGTCCACAACTTCCAGTGGAATTATGTGTTTTTAATCGCAAGCGACGACGACTATGGAAAGATGGGTGCTGCGGCATTTAAAGTGTCGGCCAAAAATGTCAGCGTTTGCATAGCTAACGACATTTTTATTGCTTTCGAGTCGCAGAATTCGGATCAACAGATTAAGGATGCTTTGTCTAAGTTGAAAGATGCTGCGAGAGCCAAGGTTGTCATTGTCTTCAGTTACCTGGAGCAGGGAGAACGGTTATTAAAGCAAGCGGAACAAATGAAGATAAATGATCGAACATGGGTGACTAGCGATGGATGGAACTCAATAAATTCTGAACTTTCGAGGTTGAACGTGAGTGCGTCCATCCTCCAGGGGTTGTTCAGCTTTTCCATAAGATCTAAACAAGTCAAAGATTTTGTCAAATTTATGCGAAGTTTGTCATTGCGAGACTCGCAGAATATATCGTGGTTTAATCGATTCTTGGAAGATACTTTACAATGTTCGACTACAGAGAACGCGGATCTCTCGCGTCCCAGGAATCCATGTAATCTTGATGCAAAACTTCCACCGAGTCATGAGATTGCCACAGATTTCGTTGCCAACGTTATCGATGCAGTTTATGTGGTTGCTTATGCAATGCATAATATTTTGACTTGCAAACTACCGAATAAGTGTCCCAATACAACCCGTCCGATTACTCCAGAAACGCTCTTCGACTTCGCATCGAATGTCGACTTCCAAGGTGTCGATCACAATCGGGTCAACTTCGACAAAGCTGGCGAGCGAATATCGAGCGACTACGTCATACGAAACCTACAACTAAGCAATGGAAAGCGTCAATTACAGTACATCAATGTGGGATACTGGAGCAAAAATGGCACCGAAACGAGTTTCCACGTCAATCACAGTTTGATTCAGTGGAATTCTGGTAAGAGGCCAGTGTCCACTTGTTTTCGCAAGTGTCAGCCAGGGGAAAGAGTGGTTGGACAATCAGAATGTTGCTGGAACTGTCAAAAATGCGACAAGGGGACCATTAGCTTTTCATCGGGTTCCACAAAATGCTCAGCCTGCAATGAAACTCACTACGCAAACTATGAACGAACTCAATGTCTGCTTCGGAGGCTAATTTATCTCAAATATTCCGAGCCTGGTGGTATTGCTATTGTAACTCTGAGCTGTTTTAGTATTCTACTGTTATCAGCGGTGGCGGTTCTTTTCATACGGCAACGGAAAACACCAATTATTATAGACTCGAGTCCTCATCTTCTGATCATATTTTTCATCACATTGTACTTGTCTTTTGTTGTGACAATCATTCCAATCGTCAACAAACCAACTGACCCTTCTTGTATAACAACAAGCGTCTTGCTGTTGCTGACGTTTTGCTCTTACGCTGCGTTTTTCCTGGCCAAGACGAAATCAACGACGCGATTTCTCACGTCAGCGCTCTCCCGATTCACAAACATGCGTACAAACCATTTACAGCTTGCCAACGTTGGTGCACTCCTCTTACTGCAAACTATTCTCATCATAGCGTGGCAAGTGACTTCGCCTTCTGCGGCTCGTTATCAAAACCAAGAAGATGGCATACGCCTTCTTGAGTGCATCGAAGGTTTTGCTGTAGCACAAATCACAGCCATAGCTTATCCAATAGTCATTCTCGCGCTAGCCACTCTTATTGCCTTCCGCGAAAGACATCTGCAGGACAATTTCAACGAAGCAAAGACGAGAAGTTTCTCCACGCTGGCATTATGCATCGTCTTGGTTGCCTTCACCCCGACGTATTACTACGTGATGGGAAGTAATAGAGTCTTCGTTATCGCTTTCACGTTATTCGTTGCGGCGTTCGCATGCATGGGATGCCTGTTTGTTCCCAAAATATATATCATATTCTTCAGACCGGAGATAAATGTGGTATCGACCATTCAAGAAACGGTTAAGACTAACGTCACGCATCTAAGTCCATCTTTCCAGCGAGAAACTGCTTCAGGAACTAATGACAGACGAGACATATTTATAGGACATATAAACTACACCGCTTCAACGGAAGACCTGACGTCTGAGGCGGTACAAAAAGAGTGTAAGACCCCAGGCATTGTTACCAGCTCGAAGAAGAATTCAAGAAAAGATGCGATGAAATCTGAGGAAGACGAAATAAGTAGCATAAGTGAAATACTTGCTTAGGGCACGGGTTGATGTAAAAATAAGCGACCAACACAGACCGAAAAAAAAAAAAAAATAGAAGTCGGCCTTGTTAGGTCCAGCAAACATTCATAAGGGCCGATTTACACGGTACGACTTTGTCGCATGCGACAACGGCTTACGACAGGCCCACGACATGATTTACGATTGTTGTGTACGTCAGAAAAAATGTCGCAGCATTTTAAAACATGTTTTAAAACGCTGCGACAATCGTAAGTCATGTCGTAGGCCTGTCGTGAGCTTGTCGCATGCGACAAAATCGTATCGTGTAAATCGGCCCTAACTGTCCATCTGAAGGCACGAGGACTAGCCGCAATAGTTTTGTGAATAGAATAGTCAGGCGATCAGGTAATCGCCGTCTGTCAAGGACTTTCACTGACTCGAGCCAGCCTTCTAGATTTTCAGGGCATCTCTAATTTTTATTTACTTATTTATTCATTTTGCTGTTCGCCATATCATGTAGGTTCAGACAAGGATTACAAAACGTAATTGGCATACAAATACAAGAACAATTAAATGGCGAGGAGACCTGAAAGAACCATGGAGCTTATGAAGGGATCAGGTTTCCTCACAAGTACAGCAATACGGCTCCATTTTCGTTACGCGAGGGGACGACGAAACGAAATTGAAGCGAGTGCCAACATAAGAGGACATAAGAGCAATGCTTAATTGGGCCTGATAGCTGGTTAGGAATAATTAACACTACACACTGATATTCACTACTTGCACAATCCCATAATAAACCCCTATTACCCCCCAAAACTTTTGCATAACCATTCTTTGCAATTTCTCCCTGGACATGAAAATTTCCCCAGAGAAGTCGAAAACAATGCCTATGCAGATTTTTTGGGGGTAAAAGAGGTGTATTATGGGATTTGTGCAAGTATTGAATAGAGTGTTTTCACGCGACGTCACAGCCGCCATGTTGGTGTTCTTAAACAATAGCACGGCGGCCATGTCGGGGCCAACACTCAGGGCCATCCTTCAAACTGACATCTCCCTTTTGATTCAAATTACACGACGTGCAATTTATTTCAAACTTCTATCTACTTTAAAGAAACTAGGCGCTCCATGAGCGTACACTGGGTTGCCTGTGGTAAGTGTTACTCAAAAACAGAAGGGACTGAGTTGGGTGGTATTAAACTGCAGCGTACCAGGCAATTTTTTCAAGTCGGGGGTCATTATATAACTGAGACTTTTAACAATAATACTGAAATTCCTGGCCTGTCGTGCATTATTATTTTTTGTATGTTCTTCTTATCCGCACTAGTCTCACACACGAAAATAATAATTGTTTCATTACAATAATTATCATGACATACAGATACCTGGTGTTCTAATCTTCGCAAGTTTCTGTTTTGAACGGTCATTCAAGGTCACGGATCTCAGTCACCAGCAGTGGAACAAATCAAAATACCGGAAAAACACTGTATTCAAATACATGTAGCAACCTTACTGTTAAGTAAACTGTTGAGGGTTCAACTTTGTTGGCTGCGGCACTCACAGACAAGTAGAAGATGGTACCATTTAATGCGCCGAACAAATCGAAACTTTAACACCCCCTTCCCCCTCCCCCCCCCCCCCCCCCCCATCCCCGGGCAAACCAAGGGCATTTGACTATCTTCTGTGACTGGGGAGTGGGGAATTTGACCTTTGCCTACGTGGGGTGGGGAAAATTGAACCGGAAGTGTCAGGTTTCAAATAATTGTTATTTTTCGGGCGCCGAAGTCGCTAACCGGCTATAAAACACGTGTTTGGACGAGATGGAAGAGTTTAAAGGAAGAGATGTAGCATTTGTGAGCGATTGGCTTACAAAAAAGGTCTTCAAAAGGTCTTTATTAAAGACGGTAGAAGCCGACGACCATTGTTCTTTAATAGGGTATGACAGACAAATCTTTCAAATCCGGCGATAGGGTAGGGCATTTGAACACCATTTTGGCCCGACAGCGCGGAAATTTGAATGATCCAATCTTCAAAAGTTCAAATGCCCGAGCAAAAAACGAATTTCACCATCCTCACACAATGGGACTCGATTTATGATGTGCATAAACGAAGTCTTGTCAAACTAATCTATAACATAGCCAGCGATAATATGCCCGCAATGATTTCGGATTTAGTAATAGTCCGTATAACTTAAGAGGACATAATAAGGCCGTCGTTCCACGATTTTCCACTTATTTCATGACAAATTCTGTTTGTTACAGAGGAGCTGTACTGTGGAACTGTGTTTCAGAATATTTTAACGCTTCTTGTAATTTAAACAATTTCATTCAAAGGCAAAATCTAGTCCGATGTTTGGGGAAATTAGAATTGCGATAAAGTAAATTAATTTCCTATATTTCATTCATTTTTCAGTAGGTAATTGGATAATTAGATCATTATAAATACAAGACGCCTCAAGCATGTAGTGCTTAAACGCTAATCGTGTTTTTAAATAAAGGATTTTACTTTACAGTACTTTACTTAGCTTCCAAGAGACTGATCTCTCACTTGAAATGTAGAAACAAACATTCTTACCTTCTGTACGGGATTTTTCGCTCACAACAGCTCGAATCAACTCGAACTCGCAGTTTCCTTCCTAATAATAATAGTCCTCTAGTAGCGTAGCCAATCAAAATGCAGGATTTGCATTAGTCCACTGGTTGGGTGATACGAATTCCTGTTATTGTACTAATTTTGCGATTACTCCAAATCTCTCGGCATGGCAAGTGTGAGTCCACATTCATTCCAAGAATAAAATTGGTGAGAACGGTATGGATATTTAGAGAGAAGATTGAAAATTCATCGTCAGGTCCTCGCTTTCTCCACATGACCTAAAATTTGATCATTTCACGTCGTTTTCAATGCGAGAATGGCAAAGAAATGTATCAAAATATAAAACGCACGTGCAGGGCGTGCAGAGCTATTGATTTTGCTAATTAAACCTATTGTTTTGTGGCGTTCTCAAAACCGTCGTTGTCGTCCTTGATTAAGGTCCCTATTAGCTCCTTTTCTTCTTCCACCAGCAATTGTACATTATACACTTAATGTATGGTCACGAGGGAAACAGTTAGTTTTGTTTTCCCGAGAGTCCTCATGTTTCCCGAGACGAAGTCGCAGGAAACATCAGGACTCTCGGGAAAACAAAACTAACTAGTTTCCCGAGGAACCAGACATTAAGTGCTTTGTTATGTATTTAGACTTTTCCTGCAACAATCGCAGCAAAACATCCGGAGCGGGCAACAACTGCGGAATTGTATCCCGGTCGGGATACATTTGAATTTGATCAGGGCCACGTGACCAAGAATCAACCAATCACAGTGCTCGTTTTGTTGAGCGAAAGTCTAGGTATATGACAATACAGCATTGTTAACTGTTACTCTAGAGAATGGTTGCAAACCATCTAGACCTTTTGTGTCAAAACAACAGAGCAACCGTAACATTTGACAGTTTGAAAGTAAATAAGCAATTCTAAATTTTTCTTCAGATACAAATACTTTTTTTTGAAACAAAATCGGAAAAAAACTGGTTGCAAAGACTATTGCCTACGGTTATTGCTTAGTAGGAATGGAGGTTACCCTCCTTATACCCTAAACCGATGGGCGGTATACCATCGCATTTCGAGATAGACTTCTGGGTTATTGACAACGATGATTCCTTGGGGCTGGAAATTTTCATGGGGCTCACATTGAATTGATTTTCCGTTTTCGTTTAAGGTCATAAATGCATGCATTGCATCAATGGAAAACAACTTACGGGATCTCAAACAAGCCATTACAGAGAAGGAAAATTCTCTCAAAGTGGCACACACCCGACTAGATAAATGTTCGCCAAGGTTAAAGGTTTATTCCCTTTTCCATAAAGGTTTGAGTTTTTTCAATTTTGAACTACGTAGTGTTTTGTTACCCTTAACTTTGTTGAGTCACATTCATTCATAAATAGACAAAATATTTAATAACCCCTATATAAAATTGGAAAGTTTTAAGGTCTCGGTAAATGAAAATTTTAGTACATTGCTCGATTTTGTTTTTTTGGATTTTTGGCATGAGTGGGTCCTAAATTTTATTTTGGCAGAAAAAGAATATCAGAAAGTGCTTTTTAACCCTTCTAAAATGAGCCTTTTCTGCTTCTCGCCATAAGTTGCCCCCGAAAAGTGATTGACAGCCCCTGTCTATTGCGTGACAAAACACTATTGCGTGAAGCAAAAATCAATATTCTCCCACCTCCACTCGGGACAGGTTTTAAGCTATCGCTTTGAAACTTTCAGATATGATGGATAATGATATAGACTCAAAAAGAGTCTGAGGAATTTTCCGATTTCCCTTTGTAACTCATTTTATGTCAGTTTCTTTGCGTAAATCGTGCTCGAGATTCGACTTTTTAGTTTGAAATGCAATAATTCCGCTAATACGAGACATATGCAAATTTCCTCACACCCTATTTTAGGTCTGTTATCTGTCAATCAGATGCAATAAAAAGGGGGTGAATATTAACAACGCGAAAGGGCTGGAGCTTCAGCAGTAAACTCGATACCTCGAGGTCGAGAGCAAAAAAATTAAGCGCCTTTTGAAATTCGATAAAATAAAACCTTTTATAATGTAATTTAGTCTTTTAGCTTTAATTTGATATATAACTTGCCTTTGTAGGGAAAATACTCGCGCGACTAGTTTTTTTTTCTGTGGGCACCTTGTTTTCATTTACCGAGACCTTAAAGTGTCACTACGACGAAAATTTTTGGTTTTCTTTTCGAATTTCTTCAACGTCAATTAAGTCAATATGTTCAAAATAATACAATGCATTTAAATTTGGAACGATAGAAGCGAGATAAGTCGGGAAATAGCCAGCCAAAAACCGCTAAAAATCTGTCCGCCATTACTCGGACAGCATTGGAGAAGCCTGCGATATTTTGTAAGCGGTCTTCACGCAAGACTTGGCTCGTGACGTTATCCGCGCATCGCTTCGTGGGCGTTTGACAAAGCGAACAAGGCCGTCAAGGAGTAATGTATATAATATCAGCAAAAAGCAACCCGGCGATCTCTCACATCTCATAGACGGCATGGGAAATTAGCCGCGTATATTTTGAGCGTTGCGCATATGACGTCAGACCCCAGGCGATCCAGCTAGACCCAACCCTTTTCCTTACTCACGGTCATTTGCCGTTCGAGTAATGGCGGACAGCGAAAACCGAAAAAATACGTTACAAAAATCATACTTTCCGTGGGAATTTTGAGATAAAAATTGGCATGATACCTATTTAGTACGTCTATTTTCAAAATCTAGAGAAAAAAGGACATGCAAAATTTTCATCGTAGTGGCACTTTAAATATTGAAGGTCTTCATTTTTTGAAGGGGCGAGGAATTGTGATTTTTTGCTGTCAGTTACTGGACGTTAAACAAATCATTTATGACTTTTTACTAAACCAATTGTAAACATTCAAACAATAGAAGTTGGACTAAAAACTAGATAAGACTCTAATTTAATTGCTTAATTCCTTTGAACATTTTTTCATTATTTTTCTTTTGCTCTAAACGTCTGAGTCTTATCTTTTTGTAACTGTCAACTTAGTTTATTTTGTATTATTCCCGGCTCATTCAGGCTTGCCTTGATTAGCCTGTCAATTTCTAGCGGTAAGTGAGCATCCCTCAGTTGTCTTAAACGTAACTGAAGTAGTGACTTTTGTTGTGTTGAACTACTTGCCTTAGTAATAAATCTTGTTACTGCTGTTGTTTTTGAGAGAGAAGCAGTCTGCGCGAACAGCTCTTGGCGACTGATCCTATGAACTATTAACTTAAGTTGGCCTAAGCTTTAACATTCTAATGGGAATTAAACCTCTTCTCGGCTTTCATTCCTTTATAGTTGTAAGGGAGGAGATAAGAGACTGCCTTGGTCCAATTATGGGTAAATTGCAAGCGAATCGATTCATAGACCGCAAGCATGCATCACTGTGACGACGAATCTCTTTGTGAAAAGGGTAGAAAGTTATATAAACGGCATCATGATTTAGGTCACGCAGTCTCGGGCTTTCTGTCTCCGCCAGGAGATTGTTGGGACATTCCTTCAGAGCTGCAACGTTGGAGCTATTGGTCACACCGGCTTGTTCTAACGAATAGCGTTTTGTGCTTTCTATCGTCGCCCGCATCGTGTTTTTTATGGGTCGCAAAAAGATAAGCCAAACTTTGGGACAGAGCAGAAGAGAAAGCGTTGAATATGCGCTAACGATTAGGACCACAATGGTACAAATAAGGTTTGGAATCTCCTCGATGAGCGATGAGTGCCGAATTATTAAGATGATCGACCACGATGAAAAGTTTGTCAATATTGCAATACAAATCCACCTGCATTCATTGTATGCTGTTGGAAGATTCTTTGCCTGGTACGCCAAACATAAACAAACAATTGATAACATGGTGTTATATCCCAGTGATGCAATATCAAAACGCCAATTTCCGCCACAAGTAACGACCAGGGAGTCCATGACATTGTAATTATAAGCGATTTTCGGCGGAGAAAAACATATATACGCTACATTCAACATCAGCTGGACAAACATTAGATTGCAAGTCAAAAATCCATGCCACCAGTTGCCGAGAAAAGGATTTTTCGTGATAGTTTTAGCGGAGAAAATCTTTATCAGGCGATTGGTTTTCGTCAATAGAAGCGACGATATGGCTGTGTATGTCATGGCGAGTGACACTATTCTAACTTGACATGACTCGTCTGAAGGTTTCGCAATGTAAAGCAAGGGACTGAGAAACCACACAAAGAGTACAATCAAAGTAAATATCGTGAACGGGAAATTTGTGC
>OX421453.1:15956535-15961535 GCA_949126865.1 Montipora capitata
AAGCCCTTCGCGACAAAGTCGTTTGCTAAATGCGGGGATTTGCAGAAAATAACTTTCACGTACTCACCACTGTACATTGAGTTGGTCTGAAGTTTGCAGTTCCTTGACGTGCTGTTTTATCATTTCTGACACCATGTTTCAAGTTATCGGTAAATTAAAAACAGAAACCAATCTCATAGTATTCCGCCAATGAACGCCGTCAAATGACAGCAAAGAACGACAGATGAAACGAACTTCTCAGCAACATGCTTCCTTCCCTGAAATAACAAATGCAAAAATACACAAAATATCCGGTCTAAAACTTTCAATCGACAGGAAAATCCAAAGCAGTTTACGAAATCATAACATTCTCATAAAAGCACGGTGAAATTTCCTCACGACTTACAATCTCACCTACTTTAAATTCCAATTTCAAGAACAAAGCTGTCCTACTTGGCAGTCGATAGAGCCAATCGAGGTTGCTGTAGTCTCAAACCGTCATATTTTCCTAACAAACACTTCTTTCGTGTTTGGAGAATACAAACGAACACTAGACTGCTGACGAAACCTGGAAGGAAGGCACCGCCTCTTAACGTGAACTTGAACATTTTGTATCTTCATTATTTCTTTTTTATTGTCATATCAGTGACACCAATTTCCCGAGAATAGTTGCTGTCGAATAGAAAAGACAAAGAAATCCTGTCCACCGATTCGAAGCTCTTTTTGCAGATAATCTTTACGAAGAAACATGTGAATTTGCCCTGAAACACGTGAATTATTCTATAAACACGTAATTTTTTAACTTGAGATTTTCTGAAGTACAGAAAATTTGGCAAAAAAAGCAATCTAAGAAACGTTTCTTTGCCACTTCTGAATTTTCTGGCTTATATTTGCAATACGCTTTGTAATATTGTCCAAGAAAGTTCTCACGTAAGACAGATATGATGTAATTTATTTTATGCTGACCACTTCATCGTTGAATAACTCACTAAAAAAAATGGAGCTTTACAACAAATCTTCTGAGAACTATTGACACATTACTTATAGCCTTTACCATGTCACTGGTAAATCCATGGAAATTTCTATGTACAAGGGTGGATAAAAAGTACTTATTATTTTTGTAAATTTACCATGCCAATTTGTAAATCCATGGAAATTTCCATGTAAAGGCCTGGAACAAAATCCTTTATATTCTTGTAATTTCCATGTATAAGGCTAGAACGAAACATTTATATTCTTGTACTTATACGATGCCAATTGTGAATCCATGGACTTCTGCGTACAAGGCTGAAAAAAACACGTGAATTTGCCCTGAAACACGTGAATTATTCTATATAATACACACCGAAAAATTTCTCCATTCTGATTCGCTAAGACAAATGAAATTTCCAAGTGGCACCGCATGAAAAGGGAAAAACCCAAGCTATCGAACTGGTCAATTAGCGAAGAAACTTAGAGATAGCGAATGAAATGCGAGCCTAGCTGGATAGTACAATTTTTGCGCGATATGAGTGTGACTATCTCAAATTTTTATGCATATTATTGGTTTAGGTAATCGCCAGATTTTTTTGCCCTATGGGCTGGTACAATTTTGTTCGAGATTGAAAAATGTGCTAGTGTTTATTTTTTCCTAATAATATACACGAAAAAAATTTCAGCGCGTTGATTGGCTGAGTGTTGCACTGATAGCCAATCAGATGCGAGCCCTGGATGGTGCAATTCATGGCGCAATTTTCCCGTGATTGCGTGATACGCGTGCGTTGCTTCTGCTTAACCATCGCGAATTTTTTCATGTATATTATTAATAGCAATCACATGATCTTTCTCTCTTAAATAAGCACTTGTACATTCGCCCATAGTTAATGCATGGAGATGGTTAAGAAACTAGACAAGTTCTTTTGTTTCATGTTTTTGTCCGTATTTTTGGCCTTGACCCTGCACAAAACACGCCTTTTTTCGAGAAGATAACCAATCAAATCCTTCGATTAAATTATGCGCAACTAATTTGCGAACCCGTGCGAAGGGAAAACAAAAGATTGTGCAGTGTCACGGTCAATTCAACATCGATTGCAACAATATTGGTCTCGCTTTTGAAAGTTCTACGGTTTCATAAGCAGTCCCTTTGCGTCTTGGAAAAACATTACTCGCGCTTATTTGTTCCAAATTGCACTCGAAAATCATGTGATTATTCACCTGTAAGAATGTTTGTTATAAAAAACAACAACAACAACAAAAAAACACAGTGAGCTCGTTTTATTAAAAAAGAAACTTTCTCATTGTCTGTCACTAACATTTCGCCTGTTTTCTCGTGGTCTCAGCACAGGTAACCCAGGCTCACTGTGTGTGCCACATTGGTAAATATAAGAACATGTGAGGCGAAGTTTAGGTCTGGAAATTTGCTAGAAAATGGAAATAAAAATCGATGAAACTTACCATGTGGTGAGCTGTTGTTGTCTTTAATACGTACACGAAGTTTCGGGGAAAATGGTCCCCGTTCACCTTCCTTCATAGTATAGTGACAAGGTAGGAGACTTAAGCCAGCGTCGGGACTCCGATCGACCCAAAACAAGCACGATTTGTTTCGCGAAAATCGAATCCAGTCGCTAAATAAACACGCCAGGCTCGTGGAACATGATTTTTTATAAACCATGAATCCACTGAAGCATTTCCAGGTAGCAACGCGAAGCCACCAGGCTCCGTAGAACTTGTAAGTTAACCTGCTAAAATGGCGGCCAGAAACCGTTGTCCTCGCAAAGTGTCCAATTCAAAATGGCACTGAACTCGGGACGCCTGGTGATGAGTATAATAAGTTTTCCTGGAGGGAGGGGAGTCCCAAATCTCACTAACCCTAACCCCTATAACTTCGTGTACGTATTAAGGACAAAAACAGCTCACCACATGGTAAGTTTCATCGATTTTTATTTCCATTTTCTAGCACATTTCCAGACCTAAACTTCGCCTCATATGTTCTCTATGTTTACCAATGTGGCACACACAGTGAGCCTGGGTTACCTGTGGTCTCAGTTGCTCTCATTCATGTAGAGCATCGTTTTATTTGTCGCCAGCTTACTGTGTTTTTTTTTTTTTTGTATCTCAGTCTTCTTTCCTCTTTGTACGACATATTAAATAAGATATATACTTAGCTTGTTTTGGTTGTCTTCAAAAGTTTTGCTTGTTTTACGGTGCATTCACTGAAGCAAGGGACACTTTTGTCTAATTGGTTGATAATTTGCTTGTGCCCAGGTTTTTTTGACACGCGCGCGAGCGAAATAACAAACAAAATGGCGGCCGAAGATGTCTTGTTCGATTACTTGCTCCTCGAATTTTTTAAGGCCCGTTTATACGGTACGATCTGTCGGCCGATTTTGTCGGGCCGATAAGTCGTACCGTGTAAACTGTGTAAAACTTGTAATTTTTCCTCCAAAGATCTCACCGTTGCCCTTTTAGATATTTTGAACGCTTTAACTTTTTCAGTATTTGTGCAAATTACCCACTCGCATACCCTTTGATTGACAAGGCGGTTTCTATCTGAGCGTCGGCCCGACTTAAAAAAATCTGTTGAACAGATTTTTTTGAATCGGACCGATTTTCAATCCCATGAATCGGTCGTTCATCGACTGTCACAATACACGCAAGATTTGCGCTCCGACGCCGTCGGGCCGATAAATCGGGCCGGCCATTATAGCAACAGCATCGCGTACCTTTTCTTCTTTCGACATAGCGGTAATTCAGCGGTAAGACTTCTTTACAGTCCTCGCTCTTGCGTGATCGAAGTTTCGTCGGTGGCTTCATGCACAATTGAGTTGGGCAGATTTCCGAGTTAAAATGTTGTCATAGATCAATTGAGGTAGGAGTTCAGCCGAGGCCGCGCTGTCAGTTGAAGTCTGTTCAGGTGAGATGAGTTCGCTATGTCTTTCGTTTTGTATATAATCTTAAGCTAACATAAGAAAGCACAGCGTATTAAATCTTCTTTTAAAAGTTAATGTATTTTACTTTCCTTCTTGTAAACAAAAAAAAAACACAAACTCTTCACTAGTTCCTAAATTGTAATTACTAGTTTCAAATAGCAACTTGTGTGGAGGTTTTGCTAAATCGCCATAGATTGAAATCGGGGGTTAGATAATAGGGGAACTGCAGCAAGCTGCCACAGTAGATAGTTGATGAAGGTGCAAGCTATTGTTATTTCCTATTTTTCTGTGTCCTTTAAATTCGATAGTTTTTCAGGAAAGATTTCCAGTAGTAGAAGCCTCGGAACCTGCCATAGTTTGGTATTGTAAGCAGCTTCTATTTTTTTTTAAGTCTATTGTTTCAATTGCTTAGTCTTTTGTTTTTGGCTAGGGCACCGAGCCAATCGCATTATACGTTATGTTTTCGGTTAGGGTCGAGCCAATCACATTATAGGTTATGTTTTTGGTTAGGGTAGCGAGCCAATCACATTATACGTTTCTTTTTTGGTTAGGGTAGCGAGCCAATCACTTTATACGTTATGTTTTTGGTTAGGGTAACGAAAACATAACGTATAATGCGATTGGCTCGGTGCCCTAGCCAAAAACAAAAGACTAAGCAATTGCTTAGTCTTTTGTTTTTGGCTAGGGCACCGAGCCAATCGCATTATACGTTATGTTTTCGGTTAGGGTCGAGCCAATCACATTATAGGTTATGTTTTTGGTTAGGGTAGCGAGCCAATCACATTATACGTTTCTTTTTTGGTTAGGGTAGCGAGCCAATCACTTTATACGTTATGTTTTTGGTTAGGGTAACGAGCCAATCACATTATACGTTATGTTTTTGGTTAGGGTAGCGAGCCAATCACATTATACGTTACAAGAACTGCTACATCACCCAAAATTTCCTATTTTTTTGGTGCTCATGGCTGGAGAAAAATGTTGTAAGCTTGTGCTTCATGTTAATAAAACAGTTATATTGAACCTCGCAATGATGACTTCAATTGTGCATTTCCAACTGCTATTTTGTTCCTACTTTTAGCTTAAAAAAACCGGTTTTCTTATTTTCTGACTTAT
>OX421453.1:15966535-15981535 GCA_949126865.1 Montipora capitata
TGTAAAAATCAGAAGTCCAATTAGATTTCTTCCTCCGCAAAAGTCAACATGTTTGGAAGCGTACAGTGCAACAACCTCCATTCCAACTAAGGAATCACTTTAAATCACAGGGGTTAACGTTTGGAATCAAATTGTTTGGTAGAAATTTAAACCCTCTTTTGCTTTAATTCGATAAATAAATAGAGGATATTACACGGTGGCGAGAAGATATGAATTTTATGTTCGAGTGGCAAGAACAATATCTCACGAGTGAGCGAAGCGAACGAGTGAGATATTGTTCTTGCCACGAGAACATAAACTTCATATCTTCTCGCCACCGTGTAATATCCTCTATATATTTGTACTCGTTCGCGAGTTTTTGTACAATAACTAATAAATAGATAATAAAAAATCATATTCAGAATAAACTGCCAGATCCCCTCCCCCCTTGCCCTCTCAAAAAACTAAATAAGCAGTCAATTATAAAGAAAGTCGTAGCAAAACTCGCCTGCTTCTTCCGCTGTCCCGGCCGAAAATCCTTATGGTTTTATCATAGCTTCCGCTTACAAATTCCTGACCAGTGGGCGAATAGTCCACATCCAGCACGGCTGATACGTGGTCCATGTGAACGTTGATTGGCTGTGTAAAGTGACGTATGTCAAATGTGTATAGATTCGTGTCTTCATTGGCTGCTGTGAGGACGAATGATTCCAGCGGATTCCAGGCCACCACGTTGCTTCGCATCTTCATGACAAGCTTACGAAGAGCGGTTGAGCCTCGCATATCGTAAAGGATAATGCTGCGATCGGATGCGGTGCTGGCTAACAACTGGGTCTAGAGTATAAAAAAGAATAGAAGCCGGCAACCGGCGCTGTAGTGCCGCCTACTTGACCTCTAACTTGGCTTCTCGCATCTCCGTCTTATTAGGTATCGAACAATGGACTATCAGTTCGTCAGTGATTCAAAGTGACCAATTTTGCATCTTGTTGCAGCTAACTGTCAGGTCCTTCAATTTTATAATCAAATTCTGAAAATGCTGAAAACTGCATTTCTGAGACAAAATTTTGTGGTGGAGTATAACAGGGCCTCCTTGAAGAAAGGAGCCTTTAGGCTGGCTTGCTTCTGTTCACGCCCTGATATATTATATCTTAACCAGTCACCCAGTTTAAAATCCTGTTGATAACCCGTTCCTCAGGCCTCGCACGTGAAATGTCCACTTCCGGCTGCTTTCTGTGGTTCAAAAGCATCGCGTGCTTAAGCTCTCTACTCTCCTTCGTACAACCTCATCACAACGTCACAGAGTAATGACGGTAGAAACTAGACAGTAAACTATCCTTGAGAGACTATAATTTTTTGTTGAATTTTTGACCTCGGATATTTCTGGGAGAATTCTCCACAGTTATGCAAACCCTCGACTGTGTCTGGGATTTGCATATTAACTGTCTCGAATTCTCCCAACTCCCTCTTCAAAAAAATGACCTTCACATGTAATAGCTCAATTGATAGAACAATACACTGGTACACGTACATGTATCACAAAAGTCACAGGCACAATCCCTTTAAAGCCTGAATTTTCAGACTTTCTTTCTGTTACTGCTTAAGGAGGGTGGCGCTAAACTACCAAACTGTTGCTATGGACCCCTTCAAATAATCATAGTGTGTTCTATTTAACATTTCTGTGTCTGGTTTAACTCACAACCATATTTGGTACATTGTAAATCAAGCGACCAAAACAGAAAATGCCTAAAAACTCAGCGAGTTAACTATATTTTTCACAAATTTCTAGCGCAACAGTACAGAGAACATGGCAGTATCCTAAATAATACGTGCACACGAAATGCAACTGTACCTCTATGGGGTTAAACTTGACGCTGTGTATAGTATCTACGCCCCAAGTGAAACTTCGGATGGGATTGGATCTGTTTTCGTTCCAGATGTCAACTTGCTCCCCACATGTTGCAAACATGGTATCCCTCTGGTGATGATCAATTCCATGATAGATGTTCTAAAGAAAGAAAACATATCGGTAACACAGGTAATGAAAAGACATGCAACCAAATTTTCCACAATTTAATTATCAATGTTAAAAATGGTTTACAGCTTCATTGATAGCAGTTCTTCACATTGCAGGTCTGTCACTCATATTTGAAGCTGGCAGGGATGTGCATGCCATTGTCACCATTGTGGTATATTAAACATAGGCATAGTCTGATGCTACTCTGGTTTGAATAAATTTGATTAGTATAATTACATTAGGTGATTAAAAAATAGGTATGAAAATTTAGCCACAAGTTATAGCAGCAAATTAAATTGCATCATTTGTAAAAGTAGGGACAATCATTGCGATGAAGTTGTACAAAACAGAATAGGAGCCCATAATAAGTATGTGTAAAAAAACGCTGAAAATGGTGAATGATCGAGGGAATGGATCGTGGTTCAACCACATCACAATTTTGCTCCATATCTCCAAACTGAAACAAAATTCATGAGGAGAAACAAAATACTTTTTTTATCGCTTTATTTATTTTAGCAAAAGTGTCGGTAAAATACCGATTACTAACCCTTTTATTTTAACGGTGAAAGCCGGTCGCAAATTGGCGACTCATCCAGATAACTTGATCGCAAAGGGAAAACATTCAGTCATAAACCCAACTGTATTGATCGCAATAATTCGAGTCCTGATTTACCATAAGCAAGTAAATACATTGGACGGGCCTAATTATTAGTTCCATAAATTGTTTAAATTTCTGCATAATCCAGTGTAATTTCTGCATAATCAACGCATGTTTACCGGTACGCATAATATGGCCAAACATTTCCGCATAATCTTAATTTTTTCCCGCGCCTGGATGGCGCAATTTATGGCACAATTTTTCCCTGATTGCGTGATACGCGTACGTTTCTTCTGCTTAACCATCTCAAATTTTCTCGGATATATTATTAATAAGTACAGCTGTAATCACATGATTTTCCTTGTTCAATTTGGAATAAATAAGCACTTGTAAATTTTTTCAAGACCACAAATTGCGCTCGCCCTATGGGCTCGTGCAATTTTGCTCATCTTTGAAAAAATTTAACATGTGCTTATTTAGTCCAAATTGCACTTGAAATCATGTGATTACCTACAATTATGATACTAATCACCTGTGTAATTATACTAAAACAATTATTCACCTCAGGCTCAGTGAATATCAGTGAATAAAAACCTTGATATTCACCTCACCAACTGCGAATATTATTGTTAAATGTAGAGCTCTTAGAAAGTTACAATAATGTACATGTAACAGACCCAGACCCAGACCCAGACCCAGCATTTTGACACTCCTGTCTAGCGTCTACATCAGGGGTGAGGGGATGTTATCGCAAGGGTCCTTCTTTTATATTTTTACATCACCCCTGATGAAGACAAAATGCTAAATCTCTGCATTTAGCTTTTCTAACATTCATACCTTGCCAATGATTGTGTTGAGTGGATCAGGAGCTGTTGCCAAGCTTAAATCCAAGCATTGATCCATACTCCACTGTTTAATAACTTTGTCATCGCCAACCTGCAAGAGTATGAAAAGAAATTAACTTCACATATGATACATGTAACTAAATCCTTTGTGATTTTAAATTGTGCCCATCCTAAACTCATTGCTAAGGCCACCAACATCAAACATGCTACATTAAATTTTTCTTCAGTTCATGTATTTCTTGACCTAAATCCTTACAATCATTTCAATTTTAAAGTGCTAAAAGTGATTTAACTCAATGGTTAGGAAATGAAAGAAAAGTCTCTTAAATGGAAGTAAAAATCGTCTTGGAAATGCAATAAATCTATTCAAATTCAGCTGATGAAGTTTGTAGGGCCATATTGACTTGTACCTCTCACGAGAGGAGAGAGAAATGAATGCCTCTTTTTCGTAAACTTTGCACAAATTTAACAATGTTTTCTCCATTTTCATAGCATTAAAAGGTAGAGTCTGTACAATATCCTCTCCTTAGTTCCTTTATTCAGTCAATTTGCGCAACAATAGTGTAATGACAACTCTGAAACACTGTAAACTTGACTGCTTATCTTTGTCTCATGATGATGGCAAGCAGTCAAAACACAGCAGTCTACATTAATTTTATATGGCCACATTGCACACAACCTCCCACAGTATAATTAGCATGACATTGTACGGTGTACCAGACTGAGTATATTTTTTGTAACTACTTTACCACAAAGACCACAACCTTTTCAGGCTGGCTTCCAGGCACGTTTTTAAGGCAGGGTGTCAACAAGGAATTCCAGCAGGTCAAATTTCCACAGCTCCTGGCCCACCAAACCATTATAAATTTTCTATATAATTTTGTTGGGTCCTAAAGCTGACCTTCTAGGGTTTTTAACCTGAGACACCACTCTTTTCCGAAACACTACTTTTTGTTCACAGGTGCTATGTAGGCATCCTAAAGCACCTCACTCTAAAAGCTTTAATACAGACCAAGAACAAAACTTAATTTCATCTACCATCTGATTTTCAATGTTGAAACCTTACAGTGACAAATGTGTTTCCAGAAGGACTGACACACAACCCACGAACAAACCCTGAGTGAGCAGTCAAGGTTCGGAACCGTTCACGTCTGGGTAAACTCCACAAGCAAACCTGAAAAACAAATTAAATTAATAATGATAATAATAATAATAATAATAATAATAATAATAATAATAATAATAACAATAATAATTATTATTATTATTATTACTATTATTATTATTATTATTATTATTATTATTATTATTATTATTTCAGTTTTCAGAATTCCTTGACACCATCTAGAATTTATAGGAAGGAACTGTGGAATATTACCGCAACATAAAACAATGGCGATGACGATGATGGTGTAGTGGTGATTGCACTCACCTCCCACCAATGTGGCCCGGGGTTCGATTCCGGACTCGTGCTTCTTTACTCTACTCCGAGAGGTTCTTCTCCGGGTTTTCTAGTTTACCCCCCTCCTCAAAAACCAATACTGCTAAATTCCAATTCAATCTCCTTTACCGAGTGACGAGTCTCAGCATTTATATAGTCAATCAGTGCAAGATGAAACTCGACCACTGAATACCCTTTTAAACCTGCCAGAACATACCTGCCAGAATGACCTAAGACAATTGGACTGGAGAGGCAGGCAGGCTTTATTTTGTAAAATATATTTTGCTAGATCGTAATTATGAAGCTAAAATATGAACCTTTGATAAAGACGGTGAAAAACACAAACATTGCGTCTGGGCTCCCTGTGGTTAAATCGTTAAACACCTACCTCTCCATTGCAAGAACCCGACAACAACACGGATAAACTTCTAGGATGTCTGGTAATACAATTCACGCCATCTGTGTGTCCATCAAGCGATCCAACAAACGGTTTTGCGAAAACACGCTCGAGTTTGACCGCATTCAACGCCCGTGTGTATTCACGTGGAGCTTCTAAAGGGTGCAACGCTGGGTCGAGATTACGATGAAGTTTGTGAATTTCTGACTTGTTCTGTCGCACATAATCTGCCGGGTTCCTCGACAAGACTTTCACCTTCATATTTTTTTAGAACTATGGCTTTGGATAACAGTTTTCTCATCCAACAAGTCACATATCGTTTTATAGCATCGCCATTTTGTTCAGCAGTTGGTCAGCAGTTGCATCAGCCTCGTTTTGATAAAGCTAGAACATGGTTTCCATGGCAACTACCACAGAATTTGGAACAAGATGGCGCTGCCTTTTAGTTGTTTTTTCGATGGACTCATTTCAGCTGCTTCCTTTAAATCATGTTTTTAACTTTTGATAATGGTAGGTAGAGGTTTTGTCACAGTTTTCTAATTCATTAATATTCGAGTGAATCTCTTTGACGTAGCCTAGAAATTAAAACGCTCTTTTAAGCTCTATTTCCATTCCTGCAAAAGTGCTTGGAAAGGATTGTTCACTCTGCGATTTATGATCATGTGGCACCATTCCTCCCTGACTGGCAGCACGGGTTCATTAAAGGAAGATCATGTGTAACTCAACTTGTCGTAACGTACCATCATTGGGCCAAGTGTTTGGACGAGAGTCGATAGACTGACGTTGTGTTTCTTGTTCTTGACTTAATTGCCAAAGTGTTTGATCGAGTACATGTACCTCATGACATTTTACTACTAACAAAACTTACTTAATTTTGGTATTGGCGGTTCCCTCTTGAATTGGTGTGCAGATTACTTGTATTAACATTATCAGAGAGTCATCATCGACGGCCAGCACGACTTCCTGGTCTAATGTTACATCAGGAGTTCCGATCCCTAGGGATCTATCTTGGGTCCTCTTTTTTTCGTTATCTTTATCAGTGATCTTCCTGACTTCGTCTGTTCTGGTAATACCATCGCCCTTTGTGCTGACGACTGTAAAACTTCAAGAGTAATTGACAATTCTCATGATCATGGCACTTTGTTTCAAGAAGACCTCAACAATCTCTGGAATTGGAGTAAATTAAATAGAATGGATTTTAATATTAAAAAGTGTAAAATAATGCGGATATCTAGAGAAGTGCAACCAGTTAAGACTGAACTTTGTATGAATGAATCACTTCTTGAGATGGTTCTTGAATTTAAGGACTTGGGTCTGTTCGTCGACCGTCACCTATCCTGGAATTCCCACATGAATGTCTCCAAAGCCAAGAGAATGCTGGACCTAATATCTCGTACCTGTAGGGACTTTGCTGCTGTCACAACTCTCAATTGCTCTTTTGTTCGATCTCACTTAAAGTATGGCTCTGTTGTATGGTCTCCGTACACCCAACAGAACATTGACATCATAGAACGTGTCCAGAGAAGAGCTACCAGGCTCATCCTCAAGTCAGACATTGACTATGCCTCCTGTTTAAAGAAACTCAATCTTCAATCTCTTGAGCAAAGGCGATTTATGGCAGATGTCACATTTCTAAACAAGGCACTCAATGGTTATCTAAATGTGGACCTCGCTAAATATCTGAATTTCTAATTTCTACTCCAGGCAAGATCGTTACATCGTCAGGGGTTGTGATAGTATGAGGCTAAAAAAGAACTTTGCTAGAACAAATTTAATAATTATTATAAATTTTCTTATTTTAATAGGATAGTTGATAGCTGGAGTAGCTTACCTAGTAGTATTCATAATTATAATAGCTCTAATTTGAAGACCTTTAGAATTAAATTGATGAAACATTTAACTCAGTCTTAATTGATTTCATGTAACTACACAAAATCTTTTTTAGGTTATATCCTTATTCAATAATCATTTTTATAATTATTTTGAAGTGTTTATCTAGGTCATCTGTTTCGTATGGGATCTCAGACTCTTTTGTGTATCATCCTTATGGCGCTATATTTTCCTTCTCTTTTTTCTCCCTCCTTTGTAATATGTTGCCATTAAATAGTAATAAACAAATAAAAATAAAAAAATAAGAATTTTACTACGCTGATCTTTTGTGATCAATTTTTGACTACTATTTTTTCTTATAATTCTTCACGCAGGAAAAATCTTCCTCCAGCGTAAAGTTACCAAACGTCGAGAACACAACTATAAGAGAGGGAGAGAGATTCCAGGCCAAAAACTGGAAAGTGTTGAGCAAAAAAGATATACAGAAGCTTTCACCGCAGCAGAGGAGCAAATACTTAGCGGTAAGAAATCAGCAGCTGAGGGACGTATACAAAACATGGACCCCAGGTCCATGGACCACCACTGTGGACCTGGTCCATGTACTACCCCTGTGGACCACCGCTCATTTTGCAAAGTTACAAGCAGAAAGATCTTAAGACAAGAAAGAGAAGTCATCCTGGCACTTATCTGGAGAATTTAAGCAATAATTATTGTCTCTTTTACTGTACAGCCCATACCTTGGAGCGATGTTTTCACAGACCGCGATTTATTGACATCATAGCGTCACCAAACAGGAACTGTCTTTGTTTCTTGCAGAAAAGGTTGACTAAAAATAGATTGGTCTGCAAAACTGCCTTGACATAGGCTTAATATGGAAGTTGTTTGCTCCTAGTCATGGACTACTGCTCAAATTGATTAGATAAGTGCGACAATCACTTCTCTCTTTCGTCTAAAGATTTTTCTGCTTTTAACTTAACAAGATATAAGGGGTGGTCCACAGGGGTAGTCCATGGACCAGGTCCATGAAGGGGTCCATGGACTCAGGGTCCACACTGGGGTGGTCCATGGACCTGGGCTCCAATTGTTTTGTTTTCGTGCCTTTCTGAACTTCTAGATTCCTACGTTTCGGTATTTCCAAAATGAAATCTTTATAACTTGCAAAAAAAAAAAAAACAACAACATAAAATTGAGAAAAATAAAAATAAAAGAAATGTTTTCTCAGTTTCATGTTGTTGTTATTTTTTGCGTATTATAAACTTAGGATTCTAGAAGCTAAAAAGGGCTTATCTACTTTCTCGCGCATGCATATTTACTGTAGCATCAAGTAATTGGGTCATTCCAATTTTTATCTGCACTCCTCCCCCCTTTTTTTCACGGTCTGGACAGAACCTGTTGGAATCTGAGATTTTCATTTTATCCCCTTGGAATCATTATTTTGCCAAAAAAATTTGGACGAGCCATTATCATAATCGGGAGCCATCTTGATGCCCCTGAGCTCTTTTCTTTTGCACTAGTTTGAGGGAGAGAAGAGCTCCAAGGAACCCCTCAAACAGAGATTCTCTTGTTGTTTGTTGTAGAGAATGACAGTATCAAAATGCATGATAACATCAGGGTTGTAGCTAAGAATAAATTCATCCGGTTGAAGGCACTTAGCGACATTCCTGTAACATAGTTGCTTAGCAACAGGTTATTAAAGGACAATCGAAAAATCAGACTCTTTGGCAGGATTTGAACTTACAACCTCAGTCTAACTGCACAGATTTTGTGCTCTACCTATTGAGTTACAAGAAATTTAAATGTGAAGTCAACAACTTCTTTGAAGCTTGCCAGTAGTGCCTTGATCATCACTGACAGTGCTGTGGCTCAGTTTACAGAAGACGATGCCAAGGAGAAAAATAAATGTCATACTGTAGCTATATCAATGGTGACAAAA
The DNA here is from genome assembly GCA_949126865.1 of Montipora capitata. Classification (NCBI taxonomy): domain Eukaryota; kingdom Metazoa; phylum Cnidaria; class Anthozoa; order Scleractinia; family Acroporidae; genus Montipora; species Montipora capitata. Next base: position 15,975,573 of record OX421453.1, read on the forward strand.
AGAATACAAGGTTTGATTAAATTCTTTTATTGTAGTATGAGCCAGCTCCTAAGGAATGCAATGAGGCCATGTCTGCTGCAAGGAAAAGATTAAAGGACTTGGAAAAGTCAAGACGAATGTAAGCTTTTCAAATAATATTATTGTATTACAGTATATTTATTTACTGAAAGGTCACATATCCACATGGATTAACCATTAAAATAACCAACAAAAGTACAGGAAAATGCTAACACACCTTTAGAGATTGTTATCTGTCTACGTTCCTTCCTACAGTACCTACATTAATTTATCTATTCTCATTTGCAATTCTTTTCTTGCATAAGAAGGGGAATTTTTCAGTGGGAGTTTTGTGGTCGAGTCCTATGAAGAGTGTGCTTTTGCAGATTTTGCCATAGCCTGAAGTAACCATTGTCAAATTAATAATAATGTTATTTATCGAAGTTACCAATCAAGAGGTACTCACATGTAGTTAATTTGAGTCACATGTATTCAGACTGTAAACCCCAAGGCAAATAAACTGAGGTTGATAGATTATATTTCCCACTCATATTTTGTCTACTACAATGTACTTGCATTGTTTCCCTTAGCAATTCAAACTTCCACCTTCCTGCCATGCGATCGCTTGATCCGCATAGCGAACAAATTGAATGTCTAAATAAATGCAGCACAAGTTCTGACTTGCTTGTTTTTCAGTAGTAATTTTATATCATGATGTCAAGCATTTCCATCGATCGTTCGCTCATTACACTACAGTTATGACTTTTGATTTTTACTTGATTAAATGGGGGAAACCAGATAAAGGAAATTTCACTTAGCTTGGTTTGAAATGAGAGGTAAGGATTTATTGACGGATTACGGCAGCAATCCAAAGATGAATCCTTATTCCAAGAACACTCAAGCAAGGCTGAATTTCTCAAACAGAAATATACCGACTCTTTCATTCCAACTTTCATATTAGTCAGATTCATGTACATTGCTAAGTGGAAAATACGTGCAATCCACGTGTAATGAACATGGCAATTTTACTCCTGACAAATTACATGTACACACAGTCTGCGTGTAATTTCAGGTGCTTGTAATTAAGTTTGTGTAAAATTTTACATGCATGTAATGTGCGTATTTTGCCGTAATTTCGCCATTTTGCACGCATTTTACACGGGCTGCTATTTCCTGTGGCCAGTACTGTATATTAATAATAGTAGTTGACTATCAACTTCAGAAGGGAACATTTTCTTCAGTTTTTGGGTGGAGGAATTCTTTTCATTTGAATTTTTCCCTGAGGTTAACTTACTTCTGTAATATTGTTGTTTGATTTGTGTAGTCATCAGAAACCACCACCAGTTGAAGAGGTGATGGAAAGTGAAAGACATATAAAGATTATAGGACAGCTCAAGTAAGTTTTTGTAATTTCTCCTGGGACATGAAGATGTCCCAAGAGAAATCGAAAACAATGCCTATGCAAATTTTTGGGAGATAAAAGAGGTGTAATATGGGATTTGACAAAGTAGAGAATGTGGCGCAGTGGTGAGAGCACTCGCCTCCCACCAATGTGGTCCAGGTTCGATTCCCAGACTCGGCGTCATATGTGGGTTGAGTTTGTTGGTTCTCTACTCTGCACAGAGAGGTTTTCTCCGGGTACTCCGGTTTTCCCCTCTCCTCAAAAACCAACATTTGATTTCATTTTCTTTAACTTGTTAATTTCAATTTACAATGTCCCCGATTAGTGCTCTACAGCGCTAGAAGATTAGACACTTCAATAAAGTTCCTTTCCTTTCTTTCCTCTCCTTTCCTCTAAAGTTGTTACGCTGCAAGAAGGTGCTGTTTGCTCCACCTTATGTAACTCTGTGTTTATTTAAACTTCTTCTCCCCTCTCCTCAAAAAACAAACATTTGACTTGAGTTGTGTTAATTGTTCATTTCAATTAATTTTACAGTGTCCCCAATTAGTGCTTCAGCGCTAGAATGACTAGCCACTTAAATAAAGTTCCTTTCCTTCCTTTCCTTTTGGATATCAAAATTGGGCTTGCATCTACATGTGATTATTTGCATTTCTGGATATGAGTGAAATCATTATCATTTTACTATCAGAGCAGCAGAAGCCAGAAACAGAATCAGACTCACAAGACTGAGATACCAAAACAACAAGGTAAGATTCTCTCAGTCAGTCACTCGTTCCATTAATTTTAGGGGCATTATTTAAAGACAGTTTTATTAACTGTCAGACCGTGGCAACATTCTTTGAAGTTCCTGAACTGTCCCCCCCTTCCCTTGATTCTTGTTCCTCGCTAAAACTGAACTCAGGTGCCATGAGTGCCATTCTCGAAGATTTGTAATTGGCCAACAATATTTAATAGCAAGTGTTGCTTTTAACAAAGTGTTTTCCTTGCCCTTGTTCTGGATTTCATGCATTTTTTACATTGGATCATGCATCCAAGATGATTCCCAGGCCACCAACTAAGAACAAGTTAGTAGTTTGCCTACTACACATCATTAGATTTCCAGCCTTTCTCATACAAAAATTGCCAGCAGGGTTGTCGTGATGGTGCAGTAGTTAGCACACCGGACTAGTAACCAGGGACCGCGGGTTCGATTGCCACTCACAGCATATAATATTATATGTTTTTCAATCAAAAGGATCAGTTAGTAGTTTGCCTACCGGCTAGTGACTACATTGTTGGATTTCCAGCCTTTCTCGTACAAAAATATAAATTGTATTCAATATTTTACACAAAAAAATGCATGAATTTATGGACTCCGAGGTTGTTTCACTTGTCCTGGGAGTGCTCTGTGCAAAACTGTGCAGAGCAAAATACATAATTATAACTTTCGAACTAATAGCAGACAAGAAATAACTTTTAAATAGAAACACACAATTTTAAATTTACAAAACATGTTTCGGATGATCGACATCCATCGTCAGTTGTGAATACAAGTGAACCGCTAGTCGGTGTTATATAAAGATAGCTAATAGAATGCATGAGTACTGATTAAATAACAACGTGAATGTGAGGTAGGGTAATAGAAAATACAATGATGAGAAGACAATGGGTATAGGACGAGGAAAATTACAATGAAAGTGTTAAATTGACATGGTTGACTTGCTTATTTAATGAGGGTTTTTCCCAAGCTATGTGTAAGGCCTCCTTGATTTTTTTCTCCTTTGATTTTTTCTCCTTGATTTTTTCAACTAAAAATCAAGGAGGCCTTACACATAGCTTGGGAAAAACCCTCATTAAATAAGCAAGTCAACCATGTCAATTCAACACTTTCATTGTAATTTTCCTCGTCCTATACCCATTGTCTTCTCATCATTGTACAGTGAAACCTGTATTAAACGGACACCCTCGGGGAATGCTCTAGTGTCCGCTTAATACAGGGTGTCCGCCTAATACAGGTTTCGATAAATAACGTCTTATGAGGTGTCCATTAAAATGAACGGTGGAAATGTTTAGAATACTCCCAGCGACTGTGACAAAATATGTTTGCATTACAGTATTTAATTTTTTTATTTAAGTGGAACAACTGATCCGATTACTACAAACATAGATTACACCTCAAATTTGAAGAAATCAGACGAGTGAAACAAGCTCTATAAAAACATAACGAATCAATACTGTACTCTGAAACTGATCAAATGAGCGAAACAAGCTGTATATTGTACATAAAAACCATAAAAACTTAATTGTCCTTTTCTAAGCTGTTGAATGTACTAATCCTTAACCTTAATTTCATTTTCTGAAGCAAGTCGGTTGCCTTGCTAATGGCCAGCGTTAGATCTTCTTGTCCATGATATTTGGAATATTCTAGCAGCATTTCAGATAATCTTGTAACTGGTTAAAAGATAAACTGATCAACGAAGGATTTGTTGTATACTAGCTGTACAGGCTTCGTGGACGTGTATGCATTTACGGTTTCTTTTGTCCTTGTGTATTCAACAAACACCGTTTGTCAAGTCACGTTTTTAATTTTAAAAATAGAAAAATTGGTGGTTGGTGCCTTCCTCGTTTCCGGTGTCTGGCACATTGTGTGGCGGAGTTTAATTACAAGTGTCCATTTAATACAGGTTGGCAACAATAGAAATGACCATTTCAAGTACTTTTTAGGTGTCTGCGTCCGCTTAATAGAGGTGTCCGCTTAATAAAGGTTTGATTTACAGTAAATAAGGGATATTTAGGGTATTCGGCCACTGTCCGCTTAATAGAGGGTGTCCGCGTAATACGGTGTCCACTTAATACAGGTTTCACTGTATTTTCTATTACCTCACATTCACGTTGTTATTTAATCAGTACTCATGCATTCTATTAGCTATCTTTATATAACACCGACTAGCGGTTCACTTGTATTCACAACTGACGATGGATGTCGATCATCCGAAACATGTTTTGTAAATTTAAAATTGTGTGTTTCTATTTGAAAGTTACATAATTATAAGTTTAGAGATGGACAACTCTCCATCTTTAAGCTTATAATTATATATATTTATTTATTAAAAATAAGATTTCCACCATTTTCATTGGCTCGCCAGACACAGGCTATCAGTTCATCTTTGTTTTTTGTTTTTTTTTAAGCTTAAATGTAGAAATTTATAATTTGCATTCATGTTTGGACAAAATTGAAAGGAAATGCAATGGTGGGCTTTTTAGATTGCACTAGAACAAGACAATCAAGCCTAATGACTGACTGACTGACTGACTTATTGATGGACTAGTTAATTTTTTTTCCAGCGCTCAGAAGTTAACCATTTGATTTCATGCCAGCCAACAGCACTAAAAGCAGTGCGTTTGCAGAGTTTAGTACCACCTAATCCCGAGAAGATTCGCATCAGAGATTTGTTAGTGAAAAATGAGGTCAGTACAACTTGGGAATTTAATTTCCCTTAAAATAGAGATGTTAGTTTTTACTCTTTTAAAACCGTACTAATAAGGCATAATGCTAACGTTCTCCTCTCACAATCTGAACCTTTATTTGGACTGCAGAGGGACCCACATTTTTGTGGAATAAACATGCATGTGGTCTAAAACCACTTTATGGTTTAAAATCCGATAAAGCACTCCTGCTCATTTTTTATATTAAGCAGTACTTTATGACAAATCTTTGATGAGTACCGGTACTTTTAAATTTTATTAACGCCAATGTACTTCAATGCAAATTCCTTATAATTACCGGTAATATTTTTACAATGACTGCAAAATTCTCGCGCGCTCATTGACTAATTTTTGTTGTCAATAACCGTACAGACCCATAAATTTATAATTTATGCAAAATTTATGCAATATTGGTGACGTCAGCTTGAAGAAAATTGAAGTTTCTCGCATTTTTGCCTCGCTTTCTTCTGGTGATTTTGATCCCTCTGCCTTTTTGTTATTGTAAAAAACAAATTGATGTCAGTTTTTCATGCGTCTGTCCTGTTATTGACAATGAATTTCGTCATAACATCGTCATAACATTTCGTCTGCCTTTTTATAAACCGGCAACTGGATTTAATAGTGAAATACATGTATTGGTACTCACTAAAATCCTGTATTTGAGAGATTAAATTGTGCCATTTCTAAATCGATGTAGTTAAGTGGTAATTGAACTTTGCATCATGCAATTTTGGTCTGAAATCAAACTTGTGATTTCAAATCGAACTCGCATGCTATTTTGAAATCACATGTATGATTTCAGACCAAATTGCACTTCACTCAGTGCAATTACCATAATGATTGAAGTGCTTTCAAGTGAATTTCAATAATACTTGTTAAGATCTACATTTCCTGCATAACCATAAACCAGGGCAAAAATACCTTTGAATTAGTACTCTGGCACCGTCCTTAAATATCTCAGGAACCAGTGCAGAGATTTCCAAATGGTAAAAGGCGTTTTTAATATTTCTTGGAATTCTATGTAATAAACCTAAAAATTCATGGAATAAAAATTTGATCATAGTGGCACTTAAATTAAGACTTATTCACTGGGTAGTGG
>OX421453.1:15986535-15989079 GCA_949126865.1 Montipora capitata
ATGCACTATATCCTTGAGTCAACCTTTGCCCGTATCTTTCTATTGTTAGAACGCCACGAGTTGTTCGGCACTGCACGCACTGTTTAAAATGGCCTATCAGAATAAAGTCATTGTCTAACGAAGACAAAAATAACAAAAACAATGTACAAATTGATGTAAATTGATGTAAATGTGAGTCTCCTGCTGAAGGTATGTAAAATGGAGTTTAACTGAGGAGTGGGTTACCTTTTCGGTGGCCTACGAAACAGTTCTGTATTAAACATCCATTCACTCAAGATTTGAGTAGTTCACCTACTTATATATATATATATATATATATATATATATATATATATATATATATATATATATATATATATATATATATATATATATATATATATATATATATATATATATATATATAGTTAGACTTCTGTTTCTCTGTTTTGTGGGCTTTGTGCACCTTGAAATTCAGACCAAAAGACAGAAGTGAACAGGAAATGGAAAAGAACACAGACGTTTCACGTAAAGCGGAGTGGCAACTCGGACTGCAATCTGTCAATCTCGAGTATTAAGTTAACAAAAAAAACCTCTTTTCAAACATTGCTTCTAGAAAAAAGACGCTGTGAAAATCCTTAAATGAAAATCTTTAACTGAAAATCCTCACCTGTCAAATTTTGCGAGTTTCAATGAAGCTGTTTCTTGAGTCAACATGGGTTCACGAAGATAATTGCGGCAAGGAGCCAGTAATGAACGATCTAAAGCCATGACCCCTAATTTTTCCTTGTTTCACTTACCGGAAAGTAGTTTGGGGGCTAAATTCCACGTATACGGCAAACGCGAAAATGCCAACTTTCACGTAGAAACGGTAAGCGGTAACTGGCAAACGCGAAAAATGGCGGCTAAATCATGGTCACGTGGTCCCCTTTGCCTCCATATCCACTACTTGCACAAATCCCATAATATACCTCTTTTACCCCCCAAAAATCTGCATAGGCATTGTTTTCGACTTCTCTTGGGACATTTTCATGTCCCAGGAGAAATTGCACACAATGGTCATGCAAAAGTCTTGGGGGGTAATAGAGGTGTATTATGGGATTGTGCAAGTGGCGAATTATAAACTTCCCATAGCTGGAGCCGGAATAAAATATACATGTACTGAATTATAGCTGACGAATTTTTTACTAATACCTTCTTAGCTCTCTCCTGAATTCTCTCCTGAGAAAAGATAGGTATTCCTCCGTTTGAGCGATTGGTATATGGATTCACAAACTTGCCAAAGCTGGTTTTTACCCTTTTCTGTTTTCAAAGAAGCAAAAGGATCTGATTAAATAGTATTAATAGTTATCACGTAAAGTCGGTTGTTTAATTTTAGATGTTTCAGTTTGTAATAACTCTTTTGATTGCATTTGTGAATGTTATAAACGAATTGGTTTATATTTTCAGCCAGAGTAAATGAAGGCGCTTCTCTTTGGCTGCTCTTATGCTGTCCAAGCGTTCTGTACTTTATCACAAGTCTATGTAATATCTGAGCCCGGTCCAAATCATTGAACTTGATTGGTTAAAGCCTTGCGATTCAGCGTTTACAATGTTACTTTACAAGCCTCACTGGTGAAAAGGCGGAAAGTGTCATCCATTGAAAACCTACCTGTTTGCTTGAAGAATCTTCGTTCGTCGTGATACTTTGGCTAGTTTCAAAAGGTCCGGTTGGCTTCTGCAAGAGAATGCGGCACGATTCAGATTAATTCGTGAAGCAGTGCACACAACGCGAGTTATATTATTGTGAATGCTATGGATTCAGTTACCACATGTACAAATTACAATTACGATAAATCGCCGTTCTCATCTTCATTGCCAACACCCTCGGCGCTGCCTGAGTTAATTAATTGTGCGAAAAGACAGTCAGTTTCGGAAAAGCAAGTTGACATATGATGTCACAGAACGCGGAATGCACGATCACATCTAAAAAAAGAGCGCGCGCGAGATTAGCGCGAGCATTGCGCGCGAGGACACCTGGGATCATAAACAGTGGCTTTCCTTCGCAAGGTCTTTCATCCACACATTTAGGGCAAAAGGTTGTGGTCAATAATCGAACAAAAAATTCTCCAGAGAGTAATATGAGTTCGCTTAACGTAGACAATTCTAAATTTTTTTGTTTAACAAGTCTTACCGACAACGTGTCCCACCAGTGTTTAGGTTTTTTCTTTTTCTTCTTCTTTTTCTTTCTCTTTCTTTCGCTCTAGAAACACAAACGCGGAACTTAAAAGATGTATCTTTAACAGATTCTTAAAGTCTCACAGATTAGGCATTCCGACGTACGTAACCAGTGAAAGTCACAATTGCTTTTGCTTCTGATTGGTTGAGAAGAGGGCACGAGATAAATCGTCAGTTCTTTGGAGACAATGCAAAATTAATGCAAAAGCGCGGGAAAATGCACAGAAAAGTCAAAAATGCTCCTCCCTCTGATTGGTTGCGAAAATGGCGCGAAATTATTTGGCCACTAGCTGTAGGAGATGCAAATCCAAAGAAAGAAGAGTGAACTTTTTGGACACAACCGAAAAC
>OX421453.1:15989279-16019279 GCA_949126865.1 Montipora capitata
AAAGAGCGGTTTTCAAATGTGTTGAGCTGGGTTCAAATCCTGTCCTTCTGTGTGTAAGCACATTATGTTTCGTTTCAGTGGTTACTTTCTAATTATTAAATTGAAATGCCTGACAACCAGCTTGATTTATAGAATAACCCAATCTATTCTCGCATTTTGATTGGTTCTTGCCTATGATCTATTAGAGGACAGACGCACGATTGACGTCACCATCAGCTTTTATGCGAGAAGCGCACTTCTACTGTAAAAACAACGGCCTTTTCGCGCGCATAACGGAAGGATGCGTATAGTTTGTTGAGCTGTGATTGACTCACTTGTCCGTCGTGATTGGCTATAGATATGACTTTGATTTTGGCTTCATCTATCATGAATAATTGAAAAATCAGCATAAGTCACATCGCTACTCCTGAGTAACCAATCAGAGACCTTACCGGGTTACCACTTGGATCCAGGTCATCTTCGTTGTTGTCCGTGTCATCACCATCACTATCTGAGTCACTGGAACTTAATTTAACAACAGAAAACTGTAGTGTCAACATTCTTGTTAAAGCTATTCTAACAGACGCATACTAAAGAAAACTGAACTGTCAATAACAACTTTATTTGCACATGGGTTTGTAAATAAACCACGGAAATTCATTCGGTATATTCAGTCGGAGACGTTTGTATTGGTCAAATTTGTCACAGACTGGCACTAGACACGCTTATTAAGGGGTGACTAGATAGTTCGTTGACGTCATGATTCTCACTAGTGCCAGTCCACCCAAGGTCGTGGTAGCGGTGATGACATGGTTTTCAAAGGTAACGAAGCTAAGAAATTACTTCGAAGATTATCTCAAACTACATTACACACAATTCGTTTGTAGTTTTCTTACTCTGATTCGTCGAAGCAGTCCACGAGATTTAAGCTCTCCAGTATTTTAAGGCAGCCATTGAAGGAGTCGGCATGTACACTTTTCACAGAAAGCTCCACTTCAACGTCTTCTTTCTTTAACGCGCCTTCAACACGCACATCCATAAAATTCACCGATTTACCACCGGAGGAGGAAAAGGCTTTGATGCCACTGTCGCCAGATCTGTTGCTGACTTCTTGGTTTTTTTCAGATGGAGCATCGCTTCTGTGACCTTCGCGCTCCTCTGATTTTTCGTCTCTCGTTGCGAAGGCTGACTCGTTGTCTGAGAGATTCTTGAGGTGATAATTTCCCAGCGTTTGTCGCAGGATATCGCGTGTCATCTTACAGGCTAATTCGACAAACGCCTGGGTCATTTCGCTCCTGTATCGTAAGAATGGAAAACAGTGAAGTTCATTTCCTAAGCGACAGATCGTCTTGGAGAGCTAGTCAATGCGCGCGCTCGTTTTTATCCCGTGAGAGGTGAAAGTATGTTTGAGAATAACAAAAGTCGTACGTTGGACATGCGGATATAATAGAAAGATATTTCAAGAGAAAGATCAATGAAACTCCCACGCAAAGTAAGCAGTTCCCAAGAAGCAAAATCCAGCCTTAAAGGGGCACTGTGATGAGCTGCGCATGCTAGAGTTTGTTTGCTCTCGAGCCCACGGAAAATTCTAGCCGTCATCATGGATTCACGCGTGAGTCACGTATATTCGCCGGAGTTTCTCCTTTGTCCACCATGGCCCTCCCCAGTGGACACCATTTTGAATTTGTCGATTCAACTTGAAAAAAGTTAACCTAACACTTTTCAAGTTTTCACAAGACGCTAGCGCATGCGCTTATCGTGACAGTTTCCCTTTAAACGGGACCACGTTGCTCAATTGCTATTAACGTGGGATACCTGTGGCACTAGGTTAATATCTGTTTTGAACATTCCTGTTCAAAGCACTTATTCCGAAAAGTAGGACCAATTGGAAGAAAGGCGATAAATTATTAATTCCGCCACCATGTGCTTTGTTTCTGTTCCAAGTGCGTAGAAAATGAAAGAAATCCTTATAGTGAGTTATACCCCTTATTCCTAAATGGCCGCCATTCTGGTATTCGTTTGTTTGCTTGCAAATTCAAGAGAATATTTAACCTTGAACGAGTTAACAAGGGCTAATTTGCAAGAAAACAAAAGAATACCAAAATAAAATATTGGCCATTTTAGAAAAAGGTGTATGACTCCACGATGGTATACACGAAATGAATGTTTCTTACCGATTTCCTGTCTTTGCTTCAGAGTATTCCAACAACACCTCGCAGAAGTGGCGACCCATCTCCTCAAAGTCACCCACATGAAAGTGTCTTCCTTTCTCCCTAGTTAATGTAAAAATGTAAGATAAGTACACCCGGTGAACTTTATCCCCTTCGCGCTCCCGCGCGTCCGAAGTTCTTCGTGCCCAATCCCCTCCCCCCTTCGAACGCCTGCCAGCTGAGCGTAATGTCCAACCATTTGTTCGCCGTGAAACGCAATCCACACTCTCTCAACTCTTACTTTACCTCCCTCCTATTCGGCTAATCAGGAGACAGCAAAGATTCGACCAATCAAACCCCTTAATCCACTCCAAACTCAAACGAGGAACGCCTTCATTATCTTTAACCAAAAACAATCAAAGCTTTTATACTCACATGTCACCAAAGTTTGCGCCACAGAAAGTAGCCTCCATAGTGAAGCTATTGGCGATTCCCATTTGCCGCCACATCACCACGCGCGCAGTTGATTCCTTGCACTTGCGTACTCGAAACTTACATCCACTGAACGAGAACTTATCGGGAGCCTTGCAGCAAGAACAAAACAAACTGTTATTGCACATAAAATTTCCATTAGTGTGCGAGTACGGTTTTGCCCTCTGAGGGAGGGGAGGGGAGGCCATCTTTTTAACAATCCTTACTCCGAACCACATTCGTTATTATGTTGTGATTCAAATTTATACTTGGTTTAAATTTTATCTTTCCATTTTTCTTGGGTATAATAATGTATGATAATGAGATTGAAACAACAGAGAATAAAATTTAATCAAGGAAAAAAATTGCATTACAACAACTACTCCCACAGAGAGAAAGAGGAAATTTTATGATAAAGGTCGTTTTCGTGAAATAAAGCAATTTATTATATAATCACGAATGAAATACCAAGTGAGCTTTCGCGCGAAAACATGATACTACCATTCTCAGTTGAGTATGACACTAGGGACGTTTGGTGACCAAGTTTCATCGTTAAAGTTACCATGTTGTCAAGGGAAACTTGCTTCGTTTCCAAGGGTAACGTTTCGGGGTTTGACGTCATTAACTGGTAACGATCGCCAGTTTGAATTTAACAATTACCATTTGTAGATTTTGGCAGGCTCATCGCTCGTGACGTCAAGGCCTAAAAGTTACACTTAGAAACGAAGGAAGTTGCTTTGAGAACATGGTAACTTTAACGCTGAAAATTTGTCACCAATTTTCCCTAGTGTCATACTCAACTGACAATCGTAGTATCTTCACACGCGAAGGTAACATGTTATTTCACACGTGAAAAGATCACTGTTGCTATGCTTACATATGAAAATCGCGCCTTTCGCTGCCTTTCGTGAAATGACTTAGTCTTTCATTGGTGTTTTTATGATAAATAGAATATTACATGGCCGCTTGGAGAGACGAAATTTCTCTTCGAGTGTTGAAATATTTTTCAACAAACCACTGGATATACAATGAATAACTTTGGCCAATCACAACAGACGGAGACACAATCAAATATGCCAATCACGACACAAAACAAATACATGAAACCGGCCAAAAACGAGGGAAAAAAGGTACGTATGAGACCAGATATGTCCAGGCCTCGGTTGTTCAAACGATGGATAAATCACTATTCAGCGGATAAGCACTAGCAAAACCACTTTGAGTTATCCAGTGGATAGCGCTATCCACCCTGTGGAGAGCATTTCTGGGGCTAAGAATGCAAATAATGGGCCATTTCCGAGTTGCTGTTTGTCTCGGTTTCGAAATGAGTCTTGGTGCTCAACTATTGTCAGGGAAATGAGTTTGAATTGCATAAGAATACGCAACTCATTTGCATGTCAATGGTTGTGCGCCAGGACTCGCTTTGAAACTGAGGCATGCAGCAACTCGGAAATGGGATATTCTATGCACGCTGATTTCAATAAGCGTCACGAAGTGTCCCGTTGCTCTTCTCGCCAACTTCGACATCACTCGTGTCTCGGAATACAGACAATATACTACGTCACAAAGTGTCCCCAAATGCTGCCCTTGAAGTAAAGATTAACTGCTGCATTTACCCAAAGCTAAAAATAACGATAACCTTTACCCTTGCCTTAGCAAATGCTTAGACTTCAAGGGACACTTTGAGCTTGCATCAGAAGCACATGATTTTGAAGCGTGTAACTTGCAACTCTTTTCCTTGGAACAAAGCCACGTTACATGCAAATAAGGAAACTTTTAATCTCAAAAAACCCCAGCTCTGAACCGGAGGTTAAACGCTTTAAGGTCACGAGCTTCTGGTTTGCATCCAATTTCTTGCATTCCTGGACATAAGTGTGCGAGATAGTTTTACTTTGTCTCTGATTGGATTAAAATTTGGCAGGAGATTTTTAAGCCAATTACTTCATGTAGTAAAGCAAAATCAAACCAGTCACAGTCCGCTAAATAGACCATTTTACAGAAGTAGCTAAGTTACCTAACGTAAGAATGGAAGCGAGGCTGCCGGTGACCCTGTTTTGATACAAACTTTCGTGCTTTTGTAATGTCAATACGGACTAATCAGAATTACGACAACGCAATTTACATGATAAAAAAGTAGTGGGGGCTGTATCAATTACAAGGTCACCGGCAGCCTCGCAGCCATTCATAGGCTAGGTCGCTAAGCAAACAAGTGTAAAATGGCCTATTAAGAGTATTACCTTTTGCGACATCATCCATGGGAACAATCGCTCTTCTAAGAAGTCACTCATGGACGCCATCTTGGGATCTGCCGTGCACCCGTACATGAAGACATTGGGTTTTCGACTGTGACCGTGTAAATCACAGTAAATGATGACCTAAAATGAAACAATATCCACTCACTTCGAGAACAAATATTTCTTGATCACTGATCTTTTATAGCTAAGAACTAAATTGTATTTCACTTGGGTACCTGAATAGTTGCTATATAGATGCTTGAGGTACATTTATTTTTAATCATATAGCAGCCTACGCTATAAGTGCTCCCTGATCAATTAACATCTCCTATCGTCCAAACCGCATTAAAGTGACCTCCGGTTTACAGTACTTATCCGAGAAGACTTGAAAGTCTAACCATTTGAAGATGTAATTACAAGGGCAGCACTTTCTCCTCAGTTGTTTTAAGACCCTGAGTGTTGGTCCGGCTGGAGTCGAACTCACGAACATGACAGCCCGGTGCTCAACCAACTGAGTCATCGGTGCGCGGTGGATTATCCTTGATCATATTTTAACCCCCTTACCTGGTGATCTTTTTTGAAAGCTTCCAACATGTTCTTCATGTGCCATACGGTTGGAAAACTTTCCTTTAAGGAAAAAGCAATGAGTGAAATATTATTATCTGAAATAACAAACCATTACGCTAGGTTGCGAAAAGGGCTGGAATTATTTTGTTAGCGAGCAAGAGTTATTCGATTAAGAGCAGACGCAACGAGGATTTCGGACTGCATGTTGATCTGGGGTCCCTGTTCTCTTTTACCCCGCTTTGAAACTCGTAGGGGAGATGCTGTCTTTTAGTTACTTTACAAACTTACACAGGAAGGTGAAGCCTAAGATTAGCCGCAAGCCTGAAAGCTGCGGCGAGAGGAACGTTGAGTCCCCTAAGGGTGTCTTTTTCCCCTTTATCCAGGTCTCCCGTGGGCGTTGTCTTTTACTTGGGTAAACAAATCAGCACGACTGGCAGAACATAAAAATCGTCATACTCATACCGGCGTGCCGCACCGTCCCGCAGAAGAACGGCGCCTTTAAGTGACAAGAGAAAGATTCTAGATATATAGAGACGGCGTTATTCAAGCTTCAATGACGCTAACTTTAATTTCACAAAAACGTTGAAGAAACTTCCTTCCCAATACTACCCTTATCCACCCGTATCCAGGATCCACCCGGATCCACCCGTACCCCTACACCCGTATTCGTCCCTCTTGAGCCTTGCCCGATGACGTTGCGTGACACCCCCAAAAATCCTAAAAGTTTCGTCACACCAATGCCTATAGGAGTAGAAAATAACTCACACACCTTCTTTGGGTCTTTGTATGTTCTGTTCAAGTCTCTAGCAGCAAGGTTCGTTCTGTAGTTTCCCACAATCACACCATCGGGATTCAACATTGGAACTAGTTTGAACACAAACTTGCGTCGAAGTTTCTGTGTATAAATTAATCAAGACACACACGTGAGGTAAAAAGAATATTCCAAAAAAGTAATTCACTGCAAACGATAACCGGCACTATTGATGTAACCCCATTAGTTATAATTCAACGTTTCAGGAATACATTTTTCAGTGAGGTACTAAAGGCAATTTAGTACAAAAACAGTGATAGAATTGGTTTTTCAACATGTGATGCACCACAATATTTCACGCCATTTTGCCAACCATTAACCAATAAAGTAGTTTTCAAACGACTGTCGAAAGTAAGTATGCAATTGCGATTTCTACGCTTAGTGATTGGTTTAAAAATCTGGCGCCAGTTTATCAACCAATGAGAAGGAAAACCAGAATCAATCGAGACTTCCACGCCCGATTTTTCCCGCGCTTTGAGCAAGTTACATGGAACTGCTACGAATTTGAATTGGTTCGTTGTGCTGTTTGAACTTGCTGTGATTGGTCGAAGTAGAGCGAGTTTCAATCGAGTGACGTAAAACCAAAACCAAAGTAATTACTTTGGCCAATCAAAAAGGACGGAGACAATCCAGTAAACCAATCAAAACTCGAAGTAATTACACGTAGCCGACACAAAGCCCGGGAAAATGTGCACGCGGGAGCCACGATTGGTTTTGGGCTTACTTCTAATTGGTTGAAAAAGTGGTGCGAGAACTTTGAACCAATCCTTACGTGAAGTAATGCAAAACCAAAGCAATTCGCTAATTACTTTCGACACTCAATTGAAAACCGCTCTCATTACTTTGGTATTTGTTTTACGATACTCAGCAAGACTAAAACCAATTCTTACCTTCCCGCATTAGTAACGACTCCAAACGTTTTCAGGGAAGAATAAGGCAAACGGAGCAAATGAATATAGCGGATTTAATAATTTTGATTGGTGGGCGGCAGAAGCGGAACCGAGGAATTTGAAGCGGGCTGCACAATTTACTTATTATTATGATTATAATAGTGATAGAGCGAGTTTCAATCGAGTGTCGTAAAACCAAAACCAAAGTAATAACTTTGGCCAATCAAAAAGGACGGAGAAAATCCAGTAAGTCAATCCAAACTCGAAAAAATTACACGTATCCGACACAAAGCGCGGGAAAATGTGCACACGCGAGCCACAATTGGTTTTGCTTTGACTTCTGATTGGTTGAAAAAATGGCACTAGAACTTTGGACCAATGACTGAGTGAAGTAATGCAAAACCAAAGTAATTCGCTAATTACTTTCGACACTCAATTGAAAACCGCTCTAATGACTATGATAATAGGGAGCTTAAGATTTTACGACGACGACGGCAACAACAACGCCGCAAAACAATGATATCATTGGTTAAAAGAGCATAAATAATCGTGCAAAAGAGAATCTTTCATTCTCTATTTTCACTTTGTAACTGCTCGTAACAATTAGGGACCTTAAGATCTACGACGGCGACTTCTACGAAAACGTCACCTCGAAATATCACTTTGCTTTATCATAATTCTTTCACGGTTATTCAATCTCGTTCACTTTTTACAATTTGGGCGAACTATCTTGAAAATAAATTGTTACGAGCAGTTACAAAGTGAAAATAGAGAATGAAAGATTCTCTTTTGCATGCTCACGTTGTCGTCAAAACCTCAAAACTGGTAATTTCACGTAACGCAGAGTACCGCAAGAATCCGTCCTAAAATCCGTGCTGCACGTGCAGCACGATTATTTATGCTCTTTTAACCAATGATATAATTGTTTTGCGGCGTTGTCGTTGCCGTCGCCGTCGTAAAATCTTAAGCTCCCTATTTATTTTCAGGATAGTTCGCCCAAATTATAAAAAGTGAACGAGATTGAATAACCGCTAAAGAATTATGATAAAGCAAAGTGATATTTCGAGGTGACGTTTTCGTTGAAGTCGCCTTCGTAGATCTTAAGGTCCCTAATGATAATATTGAATTTAACAACGATGGTAGCCTGTATTGCTGTAACTCAGTAGTTCTTATCATGCGGGGGATTTGCCCTAAGTCCGGATGGTGCTCAACCATTCCTACCGCGACTCTGTAAAAGGGAAGGTCATCACAGGTCATTGCAAGTCGGTTGCTACGAGAAGCTCGTGCTCTCAGCGGCCAAACCTATAAATGCTGTCATACGCACTCGTTTCCTAACCATCAAGGGTCGGCAGGTCACGAGGGTCCCACGATCACGCAGTGGAGGATCACAGAATAAACTGCTGTCGAAAAAGAGGTCGCTTTCTACCGACTCAAGGTCGGCTTCAGACAGCGGGTCATCACCCGAAAGCAAGGCCTTGTTACTCTACGCGGGTAGGCTCGGCAAGAGACATCACTTGGTTACTTTCGATGTTTTCTTGCGAGCAGATTTCAAATACAACTTCTTAATCCCGCGGCCTTTAATGCTCTCAGTTGTATCAGAAATTAGAAAGTAATTCTAACCTCTGCAATATGATGTCCGCTTGTCAGGAAGTCCAGCATTCCTTTCATCATCCAACTGGCATTAGTTTCCCCTGGGTGAACTCTGGCGCTGATAACGACACCCAGCTTCTCACTTTCCGGTACTGGAAAAATGGGCATTAGGTATTAGTTAGGGGAAAAAGCAAACATTATGGTGATTTACTAAATTTTTTTTCTTTCGTGCACAATCTTCAGGGGACAAAAGATTCTCACAGCAAACTCAAGCCCATGCCCTGTTTCATGGAGGAAAAATATCCCGGTTAGAGTTGGTCACACCGCTTCGCTAGGTAAAATGAGAATCACCAATTTTACCTAGGTAAAAACGGGTTCAACCTGAGAACGGATTTTACTGGCAACATTTATGCTTGCGTTTCGAGTCTAAATCAGCCGTAGCGTTGCTTGTCTCACCTTGGGAAGAAGTGATAGTTAATGCATAGCAATTATTGCCAGCTATGGTCTTACACAACACCTGTTAAAAGGAGAAAAGTAACACGCTTAGTTACCAATAGAGACTAGACAGAGATAGGATACAGCTAGAATACACCGAAGTGACAAAAAAGTGTTAAACGATTCTAGGATATGACCCTCGTGGATACATGAGAACTTTGGTTGTTGTTAAAAGTTTAGCGAATATGCCTTCCACGTCACCTATCATTAATGTGCTGACTAAGGTCGTGGGCTTCCGGAACAAAGGAGTGTTTGATTCCACAGGCTCGCAAATTTGAAGCTTTTAGTTTGCTTTACCTTGAAAAAAATGGCTACTTGTGTAACTTTTTGTGAAAGCCAAGAAAAAACCTAACCGTAATAAAATAATGGTAAAAGCTCAAATGTAAACACATAAGTAAGACACGTGCACGAGTAACATTGAAAATTTTCCAATAAAATTTAGTTACCTCTCTCTGGACATACTGAGCTGTCTTCCGATTGTCCATTAGTGTTCTCAAGTATAACTCAAGGTCAGTGTATGAATATGGATAACAATGTGCAAGATAACACGTGTCACCCTCGTGCGGGAATTCCTGAAAAGCAATGAAAATCACCATCAGAAAGCATCTCCAAACTTTCGTCTACAAGTTTTAAAATCAAATGCTTGCTTTTGAGCTGTCAAGAGAAAAACTAGAGTTCTCCGAGAAAACCCCTTCGGGACGGCAAAGAACGCAACGAAACTCAACCCTCATTCATCCCCAAGTCATAAAAAGTCGAACATGGGATACATTCGCGAAGGCGAGTATTTTCCCTCTACGGTCACTCATCCTCAGTTACGAAACCTAAATTACATTCCAGTCTACACCATACACACGCACGCACGCACGCACACACACGTGCACGTTGGTAAGCCTGTGGCATCTTCATTTCTGCCGAAAATCGTCTTTGTATAGATCGACCTTATTCATAAATGGCGGTCACATTTATAATTCTTTTGTCCACGGGCAAATTAGCCTACCAAGCCTCATTTTAGAGCAAGAATTCTTTTCAATTCACTGTGTGGTATCGAGGCTTGGTAGGCTAATTTGCACTTCGACAAAAGAATTATAAATTGACCGCCATTTATGAATAAGGTCTATTGCATCGTATCGTAAGTCATATTAGATCTCGTATAAGATAAGATTTCATTCCGGATCTACAGAATGAGAGGAACAGTGAAAGTCACTGGGTATTGAGGAAAATACAGGAGAGAAGATTGTCATGGTATGGCCAGACGAGCGTTGTGTGAGTGATAGCAACTGATAGCAATGGAAGTGGACGAAGAGAGAGGAAGAGGGAGGCAAAGACAGAGGAGGCTGGATAACTATGGCGAGTTTTTAGTGTCAAAATTCAAACATGTATTCGGCAATTCAAACATTCAATTTAGCTATTCTTCAGTTTGGAAATTCAACAATTCAAACATTCATTTCAGTTGTTTCAAACCTTCAGATCAATTGAATATATGAATGGCAAATAGGAAAGGAAAAGTTTGAATGGCATGCATGTTTGAATTTTGAAGGTTTGAATTGAAGAACTGAAAGTTGGAATTACCAAATTGAGGGTTTGAATTTCCAAACTGAAGGTTGGAATTGCCGAACTGAATGTTTTGAATTGCCGAACTGAATGTTTGAATTGCCGAACTGAGGGTTTGAATTTCCAAACTGAACGTTTGAATTGCTGAACTGAACGTTTGAACTGCATGTTTGTATTTTGACATTAAAAACGCGCCATAGATAACATTGGGAAAGATCCCCAGATATGTCCAGGAATGCACGAAACTAGATGCAGGACGGTTTTGATAAGCGTCACGTAGTACCCTCTTCAGTGCACTTCGCTCTAAGTTCAACATAACTCGTGTCTGGAAATGCAGACAATAGATATCACAAAGTGTGCCCAAGACTCCAGTGCTCAAGTAGAGATGAACCGCTTCATTTGTTCTCTTCAAGAAATAACGCGAACATTTATACTTACCTTATGCATTGTTAGAAATAGGTAGCAAAATGCTTAGACTGAAAGGGACACTTCGTGTTGGATCTCAAACTTCTGCGTGCATCTAACTACGTGTAGATTTCAGGGGCAAGTGGAGACGATTGACCACCGTGAGGAATGTTGGCCCCACATAGAAAGTGGGAGAAGTTGTATGTCAAAAAAAAAGGAAGAAGATTAAGTCGCATTAGGTTCTTACCAGAACCACATGAATGACCTTGAAGCGTGTAACTTGCAACTCTATTCCATGGAACAAAGCTGGGGATTTTAGGACACCAATTATTTTATGCCCAGATATGGGCAATAATAAGATCGAAGCGGCACGCGCGGGAAAATGCCAGAGCTACGTTACATCCAAATAAGGAAATTTTTAAACTCAAAAAGCCCCAAGTTAAACGCTTCAGGGTCATGAGCTTCTGGTTCTTACGCAACTTACCATGTGAAACGTGAGCGTGTGGTAGACGATTTCGCGATTCAGTAAAAGATTTTTGTACAAGGATGTCTTGTAATAACTAATACTTGATCCAGCTCTTTTCCACCCCAGTCCTCTGACCTTTGCCTCGTGTTCTGAGTACAGCAGAGGCTTCATTCCTGAGAAAGGAAATACCAATTATTTGACACCGCTAGCATATACTCAAGCATATACTCAAATTAGTTTTTGCCTTTAAAGTTTCCTGTTGCATGGGGAAGGGAATTTTGTTTAAAAAACATGAGACTTTGTCCGCCAATCTTTCATGACGTCTGTAGCTTGGTGGAATTTGATCACCCGGGTGAGTGTAGTCACAAGAAGGACTGTTCTTTTAGATTAAGTCGTATTTTACATACATACTTAATTGACCGCTCCCATAGGGGCTTTTCAGGGCCAATGAAACACAACGAAACGATGGAACAGAACAACAACAACTGTTAAGAATTCCGACTGGCCGGAGGCAAACCAGTTGGCTATTTACAAGTGCAGCTGGGAAGTTGAACCAGGGACTACCAGGATCAAATTCAACGAGTGGTCAGAGCGGGTGTTGAACCCGGGATCTCCGGATCTCGAGGCAAGCGCCCAAACCACTGGGCCACACTGAGGTAAGAGAAAGTGTGTTGTCAGTCAATCGAATAAGTAGTCGAATCTGTAAGCTGAGTGGTCAACAGACACGTGAATATAGTCCATTTGACAAATCGAAAGTGGTTCAGCGTTGTCTGTACTCTTATTAATGTTCGAGGCCAAAGAAAGTGTTTATTTCAGAGCGTGACCAAAATCATGACACAAAGAAAGCGGAGCAAGTGTTGGCTATAACTTTCTCGCAATATGATTGGTTTATTTCCCAAAATGAGCGTTCCTGGTTGGCTATTACCTTTCGTGACAAATTGACGCGAGCATGACGATAGCAGCGTTGTCTAGACTCTTGTCTACAATGGCAAATTAGCCAATCAGATAACGAGATTACAAGCAATTGTGGTAAAAAAAATATTCTTTGCATGTTCTGTTGGTTGACACCTACCATAATTGTATAAGCTGTCATTCTTGAGCAGATTAATGATGTTAAACTTGTACGTGACACCAGGGACCATATTTTGAACTCGAAAATAATACCTACAATGAGAAGAGGAAAATGTTTTTCTCAGTTGGGATGCGATTGGTAGGATTAGTGATAGGCTAAAAATTATCACAACACTTTTTCAACCAACGAGAAGAAAAATCCAAACCAAGGCTAACACAGCTCGTATTTTCCCATGCACTTACAAGGTTACACAATTCTGATTGGTCCATCGCGCTGCTTTCGCCTGCCACAATTGGTTATTACCGGTACTTTCGTTCCGTTTTACGAAAATCAGTCGCAAACCGCTTTCTTTTAGATGTATATTGACTAAACGCAAGGATGACTGGGTAAGAAACTATGGTAACCCATCTGTGCGAGAAAATTTGGTTTTGGTCACCGTACGACCGTACGACTGTCCACCCCTCCATGTATGCCAATGTAACCAGTATCACGTGACCATATTGCAGGCTCAAGTTTAGAGCACATCGAGGTCACCTTTTTTTTTTAAGTTGATCGCTGACCAGGCACTGGCGTCGATTAGATCGCAGGCTCAAGCCAGGTTAACTTCTATAAATAACCCGGGAACTCCGCTTTTAGGCTTCGCCAGGAGCCCATGGCTAAATCTACATAGTAGAGCTTGCCTTAATTTGCTTGCTTCCCATATAACTTGAATAAGATCGTATGTTCTCCTATTCTTAACAGGGTCTCGGCACTCAGGCAATATCTCATATCAGGGGTGTAGCCAGGATTTTTCAAAGGGAAGAGGGGGGGGGGGGGTGGTCACACTCTGTCAAAGAGAGTACTCAACAGATTGTGGCGTTTTCGCCACCTGAATACTGTAGGCTGCTTGCTTAAAAAAATGCTTACAAAGGAGGTTCACGAACACCCCAGGACCTCCCCCCCCCCAAGCTACGCCCTTGCATATATAAATACCTCTCTTTTAATGGCAAGAAATAAGTAATAATTAATAATAATTAATTCTCACCATTGCATGTGTCGATTGGTGTAAAGATCAGAACTCAGCACCAGGTCGTACTCAAAACTGCCACTAAAAGAAATAAGACATAAGATAATAGGGAAGATATCAGCCTGTTTCAAAACAAAGTGTTCTTTTGTTCCATTGGTTAGAAAAATTTAAAGTGCTACTATGATCAAAATATCACTTCCTTGTTTCTTCAGATTTTGAAAGCATGTTTGCTTAACACCTGACTGGTAAAATTTTGAGCTTTGATTTTTTTCCAAAGGCTGTTTACTTTGAGTGCAAGTTTTGGATTTCTGCATTAGTCACGTTCAAACCTCAAAGGGTTGGATCTTGGAAAAAAGACGTCGCTTCCTAACTAGCTAAAAATTTCAGCGTCTAAATGCAGCTTATTACATATGCAAAACACGAGTTTTCAAGTCCGAAAATCCGAAAATTCGAAAATCTCGTGCCGCATATTAATTCAGCCGCGTACATACCCATTGCATTATTAAATTTGTGAGTCTTTGACGTCATTTTCTCCTTGATCCAGCTCTCTCAAGATTTTATAGTTAGTAATGGCGGACCATTAAATGGGAAAATTCCGGTTAAAATAAACAGATGTCTTGTTGAAATCAAGGCTTAAAATTTGCGTCGCTTAGTGTTTTAGAATCAACATATTTTTTGAAATCGAAAGAAAAAGAATTGATTTTTTTGTCATAGTAGCACTTTAATTTTAAAAAAAATGTTTGTACAGCCAATAGCGATATTTCTTGTTTACGAACATTGACGTCACATTTCCTTTGATATTGATATTTGCCAACCACGAAACAAAAGAAGTTATTGTTTCAACAGCCAATTACCTTCTGGTTGGCATATTAATGACAATGAGTGACGTACGAGAAATATCGCTATGAGATAAGGTTGGAACATTAATGGCAACAGATGACGTCAAAGATTTCCTTTGATGACGTTAGCTCTTTCTGGTCAATGCTGTTGTCGGTGGCGAGCCAGAGAAACCGAACGGAAAAATTCAATAAGAAGGCCATAGCAAACATTTTCCTAGTTTCTTGTAATGGATAAAGATTGTCTAAAGATATATTTTAGCGGCCTGAAGAACGCCATCTGTGCGAATTTCGTTTATTTAAGGAAATAGAATCTTCCTTTCAGAAATCGCTCGGAGAAAATAACCACCCTCGAAATGCCTAGCTTACTATTTTGTTTCCCGAAAATTAAGTGGTAGCTGAACTTTTTTAATACAGAAATTTGCAAGAGACTAATTCTTCAGAAAACTCGAAAGATGTCTTGCTCAAGGAGACGCCGTCACTCGCATATATCATCTTGTCATATAAAAAATATATGTTATTCGCCGGCCTTCGTCGGTCCGTATGGGAAAAACTGAGCCTGAGGTCTCGAGTACGGCCCAAGGCCGCAGGCAATATTTATTAATTTGTAAAGCAACACTGTTTACTTTTGAAAACATTTAAGAGGCTTCAAAAAATCTATTTTTGGTCCTAACAAAAGCTCACGCACACAAGCTCACGCAACCTGGGCGAAAATTCCACCCGGGTTGGCAGGCAAGATAGAAAAATTCCGCCCGTTCCCAGAGCCAATCAGATTGCAGGATTCGCAGAATTCCGCCCGCTTGCTCATTGAGAAAAAAAGGAACATATCTGTAGTTATTATATAAACACCAATGAAATACCAAGTGAGCTTTCGCGCGAAAACATGATATCTTCACACGTAAAGATAACATGTTATTTTCACACGTGAAAAGATCACGGTTGCTATGGTTACATAAGAAAATCGCGCCTTTCGATGCCTTTCGTGAATGATTTAGTATTTCATTGGTGTTTATATAATAAATAAAATATTATATGGCCGCTTGTAGAAATATTTTTCAACAATCGAAGAGAAATTTCGTATCTCCGCGCGGCCATGTAATATCCTCTATTTACCTTCAGATTTTAGAGTAGCTTGATGTAGCCAAGAGAAAATTAAGGAGACAGAGAGGGAGCCTCCCAGCCTAGCCCTTGGGATATGTTAATTTCAGTCAAGTTATTTTTAGATGTCAAGAAACGGAAGTATGTTTCCCGAGACGTCCGCAAAGTCAGATAATTCAAAATGGTAATCCGAGTGGAACTGCGGTTTGTTGACGAAAAGGAGTTTCAGAAGCAACGAGATTCGTTTATCTTGTCCAATATCATGGAGTTGGAGATAGACTCTACAATTTCTAGTGAATCGAATGGCTTGTTGGGTGAAGAATACAACTCCGAAAGCCATTGCACATTGCCAGATAAATTCATATGACGTCTTCTTTAATAGTCGCGAACGTCTCGGGAAACAGAGTTCCGACCTAAAAATAACTTTCGTGAAATTCACATATCGCGGCCATCGTCCCTACTCTCCCGCATATCGTAGCAAGTATCTCCGAGCATTTTACACACCCAACCATGATACACCACAGAAGACAGACCACAACACCGGGAAATCCATGCCCTACTGTTTGCGACAAGTGTGTGCGTTCCTTTATATCCCACAAGGTTATGAACATTGAAGGGTTGTGAGACGGGTCTACGGTTTATCGTCCTTATCCGAGAAGACTAGAGAGTCTAACCATTTCCAGATATCATTACAAAGGCAACACTTTCTCCTCAGTGTTGGGCCGGCCGGAGTCCAGCTCACGACCTCCCGCACTGCAGCCCAGTCCTTAACCACCTGAACTACCGGTGCGCGGTAATCGCAATACCTGAGATGGAGAGCTTACCGGTTACTGAGCAAGTTATTCCGATCAAACGTAAACATCGTAATAATAATAACGATGATGATGATGATGAACGTTATTTAAGTGTCAACTGTATTTAGCGCCAAACTAATAGGGATACTGCACAGAAATCAAATCAAAGCAAATGAACCCAGATTTTAAATACGGCTCGCACAACCACTGGATACTTTATCAATCTGCCAGGAATAAGGTAAATTCTATGATGCGTAAAGCGAAATCTGACTACTTTCGCCTGAAAATCGATGCGTCCAAGGCTACTGACCCTAAGGCGGGCTGGAAATTAATAAATT
The DNA here is from genome assembly GCA_949126865.1 of Montipora capitata. Classification (NCBI taxonomy): domain Eukaryota; kingdom Metazoa; phylum Cnidaria; class Anthozoa; order Scleractinia; family Acroporidae; genus Montipora; species Montipora capitata. The sequence continues at coordinate 16,006,033 of OX421453.1, forward strand.
CACTTACTGGCAAAGGTAATAAATCTTCCCCTGTCAATGATATTCTTCAGGGGCACCCAACGACCAATTTGTTGTAAAATGTATTATTATACCCCAGTTAATGAAAATAAATGTTATTAAGGCATTTTCAGGTGTTTTTCAGTGTTGCTGGGAAAACATTATCTGTTCCTTTTTCCCAGCAAGACACACAAGAAATTTCCCAGCCAGCTAGATAAAATTGGTTGGTTTCCCAGCCAGCTGATCAAATTTATTTCCCAGCCAGGAATTCCGCGCGCTTTCAAATCCCTCGATCCAAAACGACCGAACAAAAGCGACAAAACAGGTTTTTTCCGCAAGCCCAATAACTCTGACCAGCCGTCGTATGTTTGTGACTACTCTGTGGGAGAGGGAAAGGGTTCTTTTTTTTTTTTTTTTTAGTCGTCCTCAGTCTTCGGAGTTTCTACAGCCAGCTCGGGTTGAAATGCTAGAAAAAGTCAGTAATTCCCAGGCAAAACCTCTATCAATAACAAAATTTCCCAGCCAGCTAATCGAAACACCTGTATTTTTGCCAGCCAGCAAGATTCCTCTGGGGAACAGATAATGTGAGGAACAAAAATTTGGTTTTATCAACGGAGTTGATAATGTAAATTGGCCACCATACAGAGATTCTAAAAGCTGACGTTTCGAGCGTTAGCCCTTCGTCAGAGCGAATCCAATCCATCGCTCTGACGAAGGGCTAACGCTCGAAACGTCAGCTTTTAGAATCTCTGTACGGTGGCCAATTTACATTATCAACTCCGTTGATAAAACCAAATTTTTGTATACTACTTCCCCACCGACGCAGCACCACAGTTTCTTTAGAAACTACCCCCTTCATTCAATGTGAGGAACAGATTCGTTGGGTGCCCCTGATTCTTGTTAACGATAAAATTGTTTCTGACGATAAAGATATTTCCGAGTCATTTAATGATTTTTTTGTAAACATAGGACCAACTTTGGCCGCTGAATCAACGAAAAGGTCCTCCAATAGCGTTAACAAATATCTCAGCAACATTCAGAATAGTTTTCCAGCCTTTCGATTCTCTAATATACCAGTGGAAAATGTCGCGCTTACGCTAAAAAACTTAAAGGTGTCGACAGGCACTGGCCTTGATAAGATTCCTGCCAAGGTCCTTAAAATCGCGTCTAGTATAATTGCTCCATCTTTGACTTTTATATTTAATTTGTCACTTTCCTCTGGAATTTTTATTGATGACTGGAAAAATGCGCGTGTGTGCCCGGTCTATAAAGGCAATGACCGTCGTGATATGGGAAATTATAGACCCATTTCAATCCTGCCAATAATTAGCAAAGTTTTCGAGAAAGAAGTTTTTCAACAGCTTTATCACTATTTGAAAGTTAATTCTGTTCTCTCTAAATTCCAGTCTGGTTTCCTCCCTCTCCACTCGACTGTCTCGGCGTTGATTCAAATGTGCGATGATTGGTCTGATAATATGGATAAGGGAAAATTGACAGGTGTAGTTTTTCTTGATATTCGTAAGGCCTTCGACTCAGTTGATCATTCGATATTACTAGAGAAAGTTAAGTTTTATGGAGTCGCTGATAGAGAATTGATGTGGTTCAAGTCTTATCTTACTGCCCGACAACAATAATGTTTAATAAATGGTTGCTTATCTTCTCAAAGTAACTTACTCTGTGGAGTTCCCCAAGGCTCTATTCTTGGCCCTCTCCTTTTCCTTATCTACATAAATGATTTACCAAATTGTTTAAAATTCACTACCCCCTGTTTATATGCAGACGATACTCAAATCTTTACCTCTAGTTTTGATATTGGCACACTTGCCAATAATATAAATTCTGATTTAAAAAATCTAAGCGACTGGCTCACTGTTAATAAGCTCCAATTCCACCCTCTCAAAACTAAGTTAATGGTTATATACAAAAATTTGGTTTTATCAACGGAGTTGATAATATAAATTGGCCACCGTACAGAGATTCTAAAAGCTGACGTTTCGAGCATTAGCCCTTCGTTGATAAAACCAAATTTTTGTATACTACTTCCCCACCGACGCAGCACCACAGTTTCTTTAGAAACTACCCCTTCATTCATAAGTTAATGGTTGTTGGGTCAACATATAATTTGAACACTAAATCTGGAGATTTACCTAATGTAATCTCCATCGATTATAATTTGGTTTCACGCGTAACCTCTAACAAATGTTTGGGAGTTCTACTAGATGAAAAGCTTACATTTGAAACTCATATTGAGTATATATGCAAAAAGGCATGTGCTGGCATAGGTACTTTGAGAAGAATTAAGCCTTTTGTCCCCCTCTGCACCCTCGTAACTTTATACAGATCACTCATTCAACCTTATTTTGATTACTGCTCACCCCTGTGGGATACATGTGCTACGCAACTGAAAGATAAATTACAAAAAATTCAAAATCATGCGGGAAGGGTTATTACAGGCTCTTCATATGATGTTAGGTCCACAGATGTGTTGAATAACCTGAAATGGAAAACCCTTGAAACCAGGCGCTTCCATACAAAGGCTACCCTTATGTATAAAATCCTCAATGATCTATCTGCCCCCCAACTGAGTAACTCCTTTGTAAAGCTGAATGATACTAACATAAATTACAATGTTAGGAATATCGAGACTGATCTAGCACTTCCAAGGCCATACACAAATTTTTTGAAGCGCAGTTTTAAGTATAGTGGTGCAATGCTCTGGAATAATCTTTCCTTTGAGGCAAAGACCGCAAAATCGCTTTCTGATTTCAAACGCAAACTTACCTCCTTGCCCTCCATGCCTTCTACTGGATCGCACTGATTCTATGTAATATACTTCTATTTTAAATATATATATATATATACTTTATTGTAACGTGTTTACCTACGCCCCACCTGAAAACCAGCTTTTGTTGTGTGTGGCTAGCGTAGTGAAATAAAGTTGTATTGTATTGTATTGTTGTATACTTACTTTATCTGTGGTGCACCATCATATTTTCCCCCAGAAAATCACATCGCAACTTGCGCTGCACTGCAATTTGTCTGGTGTACTAACTAAATGTGCACAGTAGCAAATAAATGCTATGTTTTTCTGAACTTCTCTGCATTTTCTTGATTCCAAGAGAAAACAGTTTTTACTTACATGCGTTTGGCTTGCTTTAAGTTTCCACACTCAAAACGAGATTCAAATGCCAGACAAGGAGCACAACCAGCAGGCACAACAAGACTGTGATTTGCCTGTGTAATAAATAGAAGAAAGTACTATGTATTTCAATGGTATCCCTGTTTATTTAAATGACAAAATATACTTGGCATATTCTGGAAATCTCCAGTCCATTGCAAATTAAAATCTATGTAGGACACAGATACAGCTCAGCAATGTGTTTGCAGGAAATTAAGTAATAACTCTTAACACAGGGGTGGACCCAGGATTTTTCTTAGAAGGTGGTGCACCTGATTAAAGAAATGGGCAGCTGACTGGTGAGGTTTTTTTTTTTTTTTTGCAGAATACCACAGGAATGGGGGGTGGGGGTGTGCACCCCTGCAACCTCCTCCTAGATCCGCCCCTGTAACAACATCTATTTTCACTGGATTTTATTAGAATGCAACTCAATTGTGTCGGCAGGTTTGCCCAGTTTGTTGAAAACCACTTAACCATTGTGAATTCTTTGTCTAACCTGATGGGCTTGTAATTTTTGTAATAGCTGTATTCTACCTGTTAGAATGTTCTATTTTTTTTCTGGAAAAATGTAGTTTAATCCATTTATAGCTCACCGCAAGCATAGGTAATATATGGACTACAAGATGGTTATAAAACTTGACAAGTTTTTTTTTGTTTTATTTTTTTGTTTGCTGTTTTGTCCCTAACCATTTACAAGCTATACCTCTTTTTGTAAAAGACAGGCAATCAAAAGTTTCGATTTAATTTCCTCAAAACTCAGGTGTGAACCCACAATGTCACTGTTCTCGCTTTTTAAATTTCCAGACTTTCGTAACCAGTTCATCTATATGAACTATGCTGAATTAGCAACAATATCACATATTCAAAACGTACAGTGTTGCCCTGCTGCAGGATCACAAATATTGGGGCTTAAAGATTCCAAAAGTCTGACCACTTCTGATTAGCATACAAACAGGCTCTCTTTACAGGGATTTGGCAAAAACTCACATTCTTGCCCTGCAAAGAGCCTGCTTGCAGGCTAAGGTTTGAATGGACAGGGTACATTCATGAAAGAGTGTAAACTGATCAAAAGTGCACATACTTTTGGGAACCTAGTTTACATGTTTCAGACAACAGTTATATACCTCCCCCTTATTCTGTCTCTCGTAAACTGTGAGGTTTCCTCTCCACACTTGAGGATATAAGACATGCTCATTCCCCAATAACATGGTTCCAGTGTTTGAGTTGTCCCCTGAAAAACAAGAGACGACAGTACAAGAACAGTAATATTCTTTCCCCCTTGAGCATAAAGTATCCAGCCAAATAGAGTACATTTCCCCCATAATGATAAATCGCCAAAGCTTCCTGCATATTTTTGCATGGGCCTTGAATAGGGGTCCCTAGCCCAGACCTTATCATCCCTCCCCCTCCACCCCCTACCCTCCACCCCTACCCCACTCCCGACCTCTCATCCCCACCCACGGAGTTGGCATGCCGCAAAGTTAACGCCAACGATGAGTCACTTGAAAAGTAAACATTGGCGTGTTTGGAGATGACAGGAAAAAATGGAGAGAGCCCGCACACATGCAAAGCATTTTTACTTTTTGCTGATTAAACTTTGTAGCATTGCCGCTTCTGTTTCCGTGGTCTTTCGTAAAGTTCCTTGTTTTACTATATTCCTAAACGGGCCAAACCACTACTAGGAGAAAAAGGCCAGATTGTTCTGAGGTCCCATGATTTATGAGTCAAATGGTCAATGAGTCAATGAGTCATGAGTCATGAGACTCACTGTCAATATAGCAATCGTTTCAGTGATTAGGCTTAAACACTCTCTGAAATTTTAGCTTTCATTTTATGGGTTAGGATAACTGCACTAACTCATTGACTCATGACTCATTGATTCAATGACTCATAAATACTTGATACTCCATTGTTCTAGGCAAGGCACATAAATTATGTAACATTTGTACGTATTCAATTTCAAAACTTCCCGGGACGAAAGGAAAATTTATGTTCAACGATGTTGAAGAAAAGTTTAGATCAGTTTAAAAGTTCATTCAACAATCTTTCAACATATTTTCAGCGTGTTTGTAATTTTAGTGCATCTTCCATTGGTGCATCTCAATTTACGCTTCATTAAACTCCGAGGAACCTGCGATTACGCAAAACTGCCCTTTAAAAAAGCTTTCCCACTTTCGAAAAAAGAAAAGGTCTTTCGTTCACCTGCGATATCGTTCCTGCATTTGAAGTTATAGTTACATGCAAAGAGAGCATGAAAAATAAACAAAGCATGCGATGGCATCAATGGGAAGTGTAAACAAGCGTTGTTTGTACGAAAATAATTAACACTCGAAAACTACACGCAAGCAAAATCATCAAGAGTTTTACGATGACTTTTATCCAAAATAGATTTGAGAAGCGCGGAAAATCAAACATTACAATTTCTCGATCATTGAGAACGTTCGATCTAATAATTTTATGATATCGACGGATTTGAAATTCGATCGTCTTGCACACAAAATTAATGTCGGTGTCATGCATATGCGTGACCCGTAATATTGGAACACGTTTTAATGTTATTTATACTTCACAAAATTCATCCAAATAGCGTGGAAGAGCGGTTGTCTGTTGAGTGAAATTAAATAAATTGCCAAAAGATGAGGGCAAGGTGATGAGTTAAACAGACGATCGAGACGCAGATGTAAGAGGCATCATTGTTACACAATAAATATATTTCTCATTTTCTGTCTAGTTCACACACTTACCTTCCGTGTTCAACCGTTCAACAAAGTCTGGAATAAAGTGAATGTGTTTCTGACATGAATAACGCGGCAAGTGGTCCTTTGGCCAAAATGGTCCCACGATTTCATGCCGTTCGCCATTGTTGTCGAGCCATACACAACCTGGTGAGCGTTTATAAACATTTGCTTTGTAACTTGTACTCCTATGTGCTCTGTCACGATCTGCATTTTCTAAGGCAGCACGCGTATAAATACTAAACTTTTTGTTAAATTCACTGGAAAGGGGATCTAAATACAGGTCGGAGTCCACGGCTAATCGACTTGGTGTCACTGAATTCCCGTCACCAAATCTCATCGACCGTCTTGTAGCGTACTTTTGCAAATATTGTTGACGTTTTTGAAGAAGCAGCCCATCGTCATCACGCAAACAAGGATAGCCATAAACACGGCGTTCTACAGTGCGTTGTCTGTCGTCAATGTTGATCTCTAATTGTCGTCTTTGCCTTTCTTCGGCTAATCTTTTCTCATGGAGTTTCTTTCGCTTCTCTCCAGGCGGGGTTCCTAACGCCGCGCGAACTTGCGATTGAATACTTTGTTCCACGGACTTTTTGACCGCCACGAGCCAAGCTCGCCTTTCTCTCTCATCTCCAAACAAACCCTTAGCTTTTTCTGACGATACAGTTTCAATCTCACGATGTAATTCTTCTTCCCGTTTAGATCTCCAACGGCTATCAGCCATATTAAAGCCGTCCGCTTTTTCCTTAACTTTTTCAGCCTTTGTCGCCTCATAATTCTGATAATCTTTCGATTGTTTCAGAGACATTTTGGGTTAAAATCTCAGCGTAGTTCACTGAATGATACCGGCAAAATGAATTTCACAGATTGGACATAACGACACATGATTTAAACATAGCGTGTTGTCTCTCAGCAAGGGAAATGTCTTGGTTGAACGCGCGTGTTTGACATGTTTCCATGGCAATTTTTTGTTGTCTGCAAAATTAAAAGGGTCAATTTCAAGTTGATTGTGGATGTGTTTGATGCAACGAGGAGACAATTGTTATTAATTATTACACCCTGAAGCAACACAATTTCTGATCGAATAGCAAGTATCGGAAACGAAATATCTTGGAGCGCACCGATATGCAAAAAAATTGTTTAAATATTTACCCATTAAGCTCGCGTGAAAAAACAACTTAGTTTACCATATGTCTCTTCGAAGAAACGTTTTGAGGAGAGTGCACAATTTTAATTAATGCCATCCATTATCACCATTTCAAAACTTTAACGATAATGTGCCGATTAAATCGAACTTCAACATCCCCCACCACCCCACCCCCCCGGGGGGCAAACTTGACTAGCCTCTGTGCCCGAGGAGTGGGGAATTTGGCCTTTGCCAGCGTGGGGTGGGGAAAATTAAACCGGAAGTGTTAGATTTCAAATGATTTTTTTTTCAGGCGCTACGCTAATCTCGTACCCAAATCTCACGCTGTCACTCGGTAGGGTAGGGCATTTGAACAGCATTTTGGCCCGATGGGGCGGGAATTTGAACGATCCAATCTTCAAAAGTTCAAATGCCCGGGCTTTGCCCGGGCGGGGGTGTTGAAGTTTCGAGTTGATTGGCGCATAACTCGTACAAATCATTTTCAACTAAATTTATCCCATTTACAAAAATCTCTCAACAATGTCCAGATGGATCACAGAAAGGAGGGCGAAAATGGCCACTAAAAACATACAGCTGATTCCAGCTGGCTGTAAGCTGTGCTACAAGGTCATACGTGGACCGTTTTGCGGCTGCCAGAGGCACCATAGTATACTTTCGGTTCGACCTTGTTGAGCTGCGTCGTTGCTGTACTTTGCAACGACGATTATTATTGTTGGCGAGCTGTGTGATCACCTACTACGGTAAATCTTTGAGCAACCCGGCGCCCGGTCGGTGGACGTCAGACGCAACAACAAACAGAACTGAATTGTTTTCTCTGTCGTGCTTCGACACGAAATGTTGCCTAAGAGTTTATTTTATACAGAACGTTGTATCAAGAAACACGTTGACTTTCGGTTGCTGTCAGTGAAGTCTCTAAGACCCTCCAGTTGCCTAACTTAGAGGTTGGGAGAGATCAAAAGTCTGTTGTACGGGTGCATTGTCTTCTATTGCCACAAGAGAGGATCCTCTCTTGTGTTCAGTTGGCATTGAGACTTACAGTACCGAGGAAAGATGGGTCGGATACGATATTTCATCTTTCATATACAGCATGCCAAAGGCAGGCTCGACTCAGTCACAACACTTGCAGGTAATCTTCTATAAAAGAAAAAGGGTTTTCGTATCCTGAAGATGCAGCAAAAGCAAGTTTCGTCTCTATTCTTCGCTATAAGCGATTTTTTATCTATTATAATATAAGCGATTTTTTATCTATTATAATTTGAATTTATTGATTGATTCAGTTCCTGACACGGGAGAAGTGCAACGTTTGAAACGGCCTGGGACCGATAATGGAGAAAGTAGGACACACCCCAAAGGAAATATTAGGCCATTTCCGAGTTCATGTCTACCTCCTCTTCAAAGCGAGTCTAAGTGCAAAGTTTTTGTGATGTTAATTAGTTCTACTTTTCATATGAATGAAAACTAATTTTCATAAGAAAAACTTCGCGCTTAGACTCGCCTTGAAGAGGAGGCAGACGGGAACTCGGAAATGTCCTAATTCCTCAAGCTTATATGCTACGTACATTTGCTGAAAATCTTGCCCCGTGCAAATAAAAATTGCTGACGATGAGATATTTGCTGATGTGAATGACTTGTTCTCTAAAAGATGGAGAATATTCAAAAATTGCATTTCGGTTAAATGCAGCTCGGCTTCTTTTCCCGTGTCATGCATTTTGCTGTTTAATGCAAGAGCTCACACCATATCTTCATTTACTTCGGATTGTACAGTGGCATGTCGTAGCAAGTATCTCCCGGCAATTTCCCTCCCGAACATGATATACAATAAAAACCAAACGTATAAGAACCTAAAACTTAAGAGCCTGTTAAGCTAAAATTTTCATTTTAAAGCCCTTTTTCATAAGAAGCTATTGACCCTAAAATTTTCAATAGGTTGACATGCATGCTAGTACTTTGGAAATATAAATTCACTGTATGGTTATCTAAATTATATTCTAGATAATTATTTAATACAGGAATATATCTAATACTGATCACATATATATGCCCTGATCTCTATCAAATTAAGAACCTATTTAAGAACCTAAGTAGCCTAAAATCCGACTAAATACCATTTCTATACGAACCTATTTGGGCTAATTTTGAAAAATCTAGATTCTTATATATACGCTGGTTTTTACTGTAGGATAGAGCAAGGACCGACCACATCAACAGGGGATTTCCCGCCCAACCGTCATTGCGAATCGTGTATTGACTCTTTCACATCCCACAGCCTGGGTTATGAACGTTGAAGAGTTATAAAAAAAAAGAAAAAAAAAGTCAGCTTACAGGCCTAATTGCCCATCAGGCCGGAGCTTATCCCAGTTTCTGTAGCATGAAGAGACTAGCAGTATATCTACTCCCGCCTGGATGGGATGCTAAGTCCATCGCAGGGTTACCCCCAGCATTTCGCTGGTACCCATTTATACACCTGGGTGGAGAGAGGCACCGAGGGAGTAAAGTGTCCTGCCCAAGAACACAACACAATGTCCCCGGCCAGGTCCCGAACCCGGACCATTCGCTCCGAAGTTGAGCACACTAACCATGAGGCCACCGCGCCTCCCACGTCGAAGAGTTATAATTGCCGTCATATCATAATGCAGGACAACTGTCATCTGAGCGACCATCTGAACGCAGTTGAATGCCAGCGAATTTCCTTCAGTTGTCTCCGAGTCTCGGCTTCGAGCTCATTGGTAGAACATCCGAGTTACAGCAGTTTGAATTAGGAGTTGATGAGGCTTTAGCTGAGATTCTTGCCGATGATGATTCGAATTTTGAAGGAGGTTTTCTGAACATGGCTGGAGGTGATAGTTCGGAAGAGTCGGAGGATGAAACCGATGATAACTGTGGCGAGTTAAGGGATGAGGGTAACCGAAATGATGACAATACAAGGCTTTTGATGTTAATTTCAAGAGTTTATCAGTTTCATCTAACAGTTTTTAAATGATAAAGAAAATCCGAGATGGCCGCCGTTTCCCAAGGCCGCAGCAACTGGTGTGGCAGTCAAGGGTTAAGTTTTGCATATTTGACCATGAAATGAAGGTTAGAAAGATTATTGCAGTTAGCTGAGAGTCGAGTTGCCAATAAGGATGTACGTCAAATGTGTATTTGTATTTTATGGTCACTTACGCACAAAATTTTAATAAAATTTCACTTGAAATGGGAATAAAATTTGCTTTAATGTGTCATATTTTGCTGATCTTTTCTCGTTTCCAAGACATTCAAGTTTTGTTCAAAATTGATGACGTCACAAATTGTGCAAGTGAAAATATAGGAGTAATGATATTCAAACAACAAAGGGGACTAATGTCACGCATGCGCATCATCAATGGCAAATTCAATTTTATTTGCATTGTGATTGGTTGAAAACCTTCGAGACAGTCTTAGAACGCGGGAGGAAAAGATGTCGACGCTGTCGCTAGTTGTAGTTTTTATTGCATTCACTTTCAATGCTATCTATGCACTTGTGGTACAAATACCGAAAGAAGATGGACAAAAGCTAGAAAGACCTTGGCAATTCCTTCTACTTGGGAAAGTCCTTTATCTCGGATGAAACGAAACGTGCTTAGATCGGCTGTTTTAGAATGAAGCGGTGTGCTCAGACTAGTCAAAGGATTGCGCGAAGTTGGAAAAATTTTGCCTTATTTGCAACGCGTATGGTCATGATTGAATGTGCAAATCACAATATTGAATAACGTTACGTATTAAAGTAACTGGAACCGGCATTAAAATTTTCCCCTGTGGTTTTTTCACGTGGATACCCGCGCTTGAAGTGAATGCAAAACAAATTTGCCAGGTTGACGGGATTTGTTTATGGCGCGTCAGTGGTAAATGAGCTGGTAATCCGTTCAAAGGATGTCACAGCTTAAAATTTATCAATGAATGGAGTTAAGGTAAGTAACAGAAAAACATGACAGAAGAATTTCGTTTGTTCTCTCTTTGAAGCGAATACATTCTATCCGGACGAAAGAGTCATTTTGCAAAATGTCAATCGGTTTATAGCTTTTTCTGTTTAAACCGAACTCTGTCATTAAGAGTACAGGACTTTTGTCTCCGACGTTGGTCCACGAAAAGCCGTCAACAGGTGATATTTTGTGAGCCAAAGATAAGGTTTGACTAGAGATATTCCCGGTAAAAGTGGCACAGCGAATACTGAACCCCGACGTTTCGACTTCTTCGTTTACCAAAGTGCTTTTCTTTGTCGACGAAACACTGCTTGTTTTTTCCACCATCAAATGTTATTTTCTCTGGACTAAGACATCAAAAGTCTCTGTATTGTTAATGTGTGATTTTCATACCTTCTGGACACTTTTTTGTCTTTTCTCCTCTTGAAATGTGAACTACAACCGTGTATATATGACGCGCAACTGAAATTTTCTTACCCCAAATCAGACAATGGCGTCAGTGTTCACGTTACTTTCGGTCAAATCTCAGCAAATATGTCTTGGTCCAGCGATCGCCATTAGTATGGAAAGCACATATTTGTGAAGAATTGAACTGCTTTGAAAGTTTTCCTTCAAAAGTGGCAGGGCGCACGAAAATGCCCTGTGAAAGTAAACCTAATTTCCATCGAAACTTGACACTTTGAGATGCGATGATTCAACTCTGGGTCAAATTATCCAGATGCAATGCATTCTTAAATGCAATGTACTGCAAATAAGACTCTTGCTTTTATTGCAATAAATATTAGTCCCAGCTATTAAAAATTATACTTAATTACATAAAAAATGTTTAGTTAGTGTAGTAATATTTACAAATAAAAATGCCCGCTTGCCACAACTTTGCACTGCACTTTTCGATTTGATAAATTTCTTACTTTAAATTTGAGGGAAACTGTAGTAATTGAAATTTTAAAGATATTTACAAACTGTATAGTAAAATTTACATGACAAGTAATTATTGTAAAATATAATTTTGTTCATGATGATTTACATGATAAGTAATTATACATTATATTTGTAAATAATGTATGTTTTAAAATTTTCATTCCCTTGTGTGGCTGCCTTGCATGGGTGTGTGTGTCACTATTTGCATCTTTCTGCTTTTGGAATCCCATTTAATAAATAATACAAATATAACAATTCTTTAAACTTTGTATGGTGAATTATTTTACCTTTGTCTGCACATTCAAGTTTTATGAGACATGTGACTGTGTGCAAGGAATGGCAGCAAAAATAAACAAAAACCAGGTCAATTAAACTTTTTGACACACAAAACAGCCATAATATTCAGGTATACCTTCTCTTCAATTTCTTCTGCAAGTTTTTTTGCAGTTACTATAAGTTGCCATACACCAAGAATGAAGTAAAAAATAAATTTAATGTCGGAACACAAAATGGTGTGTGATGTTCCATCATCCTAAATCAATGTATATTAATTACTTAACACTGTTGGAATCAATATTAAATTTTATTGGGACACATTAGTTATTAAATACTGGCTCAATTACTGATACGGTAATATTATTGATGCACTATATTTAATAATCCCCTTTCACCCCGGGCGCCCCTAAACCGGCCAAAACCGGCCATACTTAGTATTTAACTCATCAATAGGGAACCCCCAGGGGTCAATGGGTTAATTAATAGACTAAAAACATTTAAGATCAATGGCTGCATATTTTGTACATTTTCATCCTGATTTAGATAAATTTACATTATTCTCTGCAGTGAGATAGTAACTTACCACAAAAGTGAGCAATGAATATGAATGAGCATGAAATGCTCACATCAAAATTAATAAGTAGTTAATATTGTGTCAGAGTTCTATCAATAAGTCTGCTTTGCCTTTAATTGTCCTTTTAATTTTAAACATTGCACAGAAGACAAGACCTGCTTTATGTATTTCCAGACATCCCAATTTTAATTGTACATTTAATGTGGGTGTAATTTACATCTACAAATGGTCAAGTGAAATTTTTACCTCCCCAAAGAGAACTCATTCAGAAAATTTCATTTCAGTACAACCTACAAGTCTGATGGCAGTGACTACATCATTCCTCACTATTGTATAGATTTACTAAGAACATCAACATCACTTTTGAGTAATTCGCTGGTAGCATAAATGATGAAAACAATGAATAATTACTATGGCTAGACTTGATGGAGTTACCATAGATCAAGGACAGAATTATCCAATAAAGTAATAAACTGGAACT
>OX421453.1:16024279-16026779 GCA_949126865.1 Montipora capitata
TTGACGCGTAAATTTTCGTATCCGCAAAACAATATTTGCCGAAAAAAATATTTCCGGATACGTGTGGACATGGCCTTAATATATAAAAAATTCCTCACAATGCATTGGAGTACATTCATTTGTCACTAATATGCAAGAAAGTGCGGTTGTTTTCGCAACAAAGTGATCGAAGGGGTAGGGGTTTCTGCAGCATGTTCGGTCGTTCTCAGTTTGAGGCCTCAAAACTAAAAGGCGATATTAAATACCAAAAAACTAAAACTTTATTGAAATAGTTCAATCTATTAGCTTTAATATGATATACAGTTTGACCCTATACAAAAAATAGCGGCGGGACAATTTTATTTTTCCGCGGACGTCTCATTTTCCTTTACCGCGACCTTAAACCATTCAATATGTCTACTGAGACCCTACTGGTAACTAACACAAGGGACATTTCTTTGTTTTTCACATAAGTTAACTGTGACGGAAAACTGATAACCATTAACCGTGAAAAGGCAAATTATTTAGCCGTTAGACGTGAAAGCTACCCCCCCCCCCCCCGGCACCCCCAATTGAGACCCTCTTTTGTTTTCGTCCGCCTGCTCGGCGGCGATGACGTCACGTGAAATGAAGTACGTTCCTGTGCAAAGTGACTACCATATATGTGCCCTATGCCCCCCTATACATTCGCGACCACTTTAAAACTTTTCTTTGGACAATCGATCGTGGGTCGAAATTTACAACTAAGATAAAATTTCAAAACGTTCACACAAGCTTTCTTTTACCGAATGCGCTTTCAACCGTAACCTGACATGTAGACGATTACAGGTAAACTGAAGGGTTCATCTCGCCGTAAGAAGCTGACAATCGTACGTTATTCGCCCGTCTGCTGAGTTGCCTACAGTTTATAGTTGAACTCTCCCTTTTTAAGTCAACCTCAGAGTTGAAAACTAACGTAAATGGCTTATATTATAACTACAGAGTGCACGCGGAATGAAGGTTGAATATCAAGACTGGGCAGCTGGCTGGACTGAAGCGAGAACATTGGTTTTTAATGGCGGTCGGAGTGCTTAATTAGGCACTAGGGATCTTAAGCACGCGCGTTTTTTCGCGTGCCAGAACAGTGGTGTCTCCCAGATTTTTGTATTAATCATCTCTAATGGAGAAAAGATACACAGCAATGTAAATGTGGTTGTGTGAAAGCAAGTTAAAGGGAAAATAACTCACTTCCGGTTGCAGTCCGCGTCTCAAAAACGCGCGTGCTTAAGCTCCCTATTTGCACAGTACAGGGGAACTGTACCACGGGCGCACATCAGTCCAACCGGCCACGCAGGGTAAATATCAAATTGTGCTAGTTTTGTCCGTTCCGGATATATGGCTCTCCCAAAAGACCGCCCGTTGTATCCTCGCATCTTCCGTGTTGCTTTCCTCGTGGCTCCCCAGGTACAGTGGGAAGGTGAGGTTTTACTTCCGGTTGGACAAGGAGAGGGTTATACCTAGGATCAAACTTTAACGAATCCTGATGTGAATCACAATACGGTGCAAAAACCTTCTGTGGGTACGGGTATGGAAGAACGGGCGCGCGGGAGGAGTCCGCGGGCAGTTGCTGATTTGGCCCCAAGGAGAAGCTTCCTACAGAAAGCGAAACATGTGACACAGGAACTGCGCGAATCAAATTTGGCTGGTTTTGTTGGAAGCTTCCTGATTGGCCAGTGAAGAGATGCGAGCCATTAACATGACGGTTTGCTGCAGTGCTGTTTACGGCATTGCTATTGCAATTGGAGATTGTAACAACATCTACGGCGTTATGGCAATGGTAATGGCAAACAGTTTCCAATTGTTGACTATGGCTCGTAAGAGTTGGATTCCACAATGAAGCAGGAATTTCCCTTTGAGGTATCGGCAGAGATGGCTCACCTGAACACAAAAAAGTAGAATCACGATTTGTCATTTATCACGAACGACAACAAAATGTATTTTTTAGGTTATTTTAGAATCCGATGTTGGAGCAATCACTGACAGCGAACATAATTGTTCGAGAAATGCACAATTTACCGAGCTGAGCTAGCCTAGCCCATGCCTTTACACCTAAAGCAGTTAAATGGCTTTGATTGCAATTCAAAGACGACAAGATCATTTTCAACACTAGTCTCTCTCTAGAGCGGTAATACAAAGCGTAGAACGAATCAAACTTGGTAGTAACCAAAGCGGGGCCGGGGCGTCTTCTCTTTTCCAATTTTTTTTTGTTTCAATTTTTGTCGTTCAATTCTCCTGTACTGTTATTGTCGAATGACGGGCATCTGTCTTTCATTTACTGTACAAAAATAAAATAAAATAAATAAGGAACCCATGGGCGTAGCCAGGATTTTTCAAAGGGGGGGTCACACTCTGTCAAACAGAGGTTACTCGCGTTTTTGCAACCTGAATATTGTAGGTTGTTTGAGTAAAAAACGGCTTACAAAGGGGGGGTCACGGGCACCCCAGGACCCATCCTGGCTACGCCCTTGTAAATCGGACTTTT
>OX421453.1:16034279-16036779 GCA_949126865.1 Montipora capitata
CAAATGATTTGTCCATAAAACTCTTTTCGCGGGTCTCATTGATTGCTTTTTCTTCTAATTCCATTTTGTACGGCATTAGCGTGTTATTACTAATGTGCTCTTGAGTATGAAAGTCACCAATCGGTTGAAACTTATTAACTAAAGACAGACCGGGATCGGAGGTCGTTGACAAGTCCATGCAATTTTAGTATAAAATTAATAGGAAACGAGGTCTTCTGTCCAAATAAACACAAAGTAGTAATATTAAACAGCCCTTCATATATGTATCATAGCTAGGAGTTAGATAATAAATTAGTGAATCAACACTGCAGAATGCCTCGAATTTCCTTTACATTCAACTGTTAACAATGTTTTTTTACGTACAAATTATCGCAAGCGTTTCTTCATTTTTTCATGGAGCTTACAAGTAACATTTGAATTAAACCTTACCAGTTTTTTGTTATAATTAAAATATCCCGTTTTGGGGGCTTATGAACATTGTCCAGTTATGGTCTACGCCGGACTTGTGCTCAAAACACTGTCAAAATAAAAATATCATTTTCCGCTAACAAATTAGGATGTATACATATCCCTCGTAAGCGTAAAAGCTAGTTACTTTAAGACAAAAATTAAAAATTACATGAGCCATTCAGTTAACTGAGCCTTTTCTGCTTCCATCGTGAAATCAGGATGGTTGGAAATAATCCTGATTATCACGCCGCAAGCCGGTCGCCTTAAAAAATTGTGTATGTTTTGTCTCATCCTTCATTTGGTCGAATGAATAAAACTGTAGTGAACTGAATATCTACAAAGGTGTTTTTAGCGTGGGTTGAAGATAAACTGAAACCAAAATTATTTTAAACGTAGAGACCTTAACCTTACATGAATATTTATGATCCATAACATCTAATTCTCTGCATTTGTCAACAAAAACAGACATTTTGTTAGTTCTTCTGTTCGGACTGTTATTAACTTCGACCTTACTAGGAAGAATAATCAGACACCAGACGAAAAAAATGAAATTTTCATTTGCCGTGAGACTGTGTAGTGACTGGTCATCTTCGGACAACAAGGCGGAGGTTTCCTGACAGCTCATAATTTCAAGATCCTTTCTTACATTTGTTTTGATATGGAAATGATAGTTAGATTTTTGCTTTTAAAAGCGCCGGAGATTGGAAGAAAGTGGCGGCAGGAATTAAACTAATTTGTCTCATTTTTCTTGGAACAACTGAATTTGGTGCAAAATACGTTGACAACTAGTCACTGAAAGCACCGACTACACTCTTTTCCCTGAGGAAAAGCCAGCGAATGATAAAAGCGTAAATGAGCTTCGAATGTTTTCCTTTCTGATGTAAAGATGAAAGCTAAACGGTGTTAAAAACCTAAACAATATGATGAGCGTTTTCCTTCTCGCTTTCTCTACATGGCCGGGGTGTGAAAATGACTGGATATCGGCCAAGTCCACGCGCCGAGATCTGCTTAAATTTAAGCTGGGAAACAGTACGGGTGGTACAGGATTAACCGTCCACGCACATTGAAAGTTCACACCTGCTCGCTTCAGTATTCAAATCTTTGCTTTTTAGGACAAAGCTCGGCTTGAAATCTTCGCTTTTATACCTTGCAATTCGCAACCCAAACAAAGGTATTCAAGGCAGATAATTCCATTTCTTAAAAAAAAAAAAACAATTTTTCTCTCTCTGCCAAAGATAATTGACCGCCAATAATTTTTACGAAGGAGGTTCAGAGAATTTTAGTTGGCGGCAATGAGTTCGGCGGCGACAGGCCATCTCAAGGAGCAGTTGCTGTTTGTTTGCGGCGAAGCGTATTTAAACTCTTCAAGCTACAGGACATCGCTTCGGGACATTGTGGTCAGTAATTTAGCCGAACGATGGCCAGTTCGTACCCACCCAAAAGTGACAGAAACGCTCAATCCTCGACAAGACTCAAGCTTGGCTACGTACGAAACGATTTCACGGGCCAATGTATTTGTTTTCATATTCAGTAAGAAGACCCTGGAAGACAGCTTTTATCTCAATCAATACGGCGTTGCAAAATCTTACGATGTTCCCGTGGTTGGAGTTCGATTGACAAATTATTTTTTAAGGAACCCGTTGCCAGAGCATTTTTACAGAACGGAAATTGTCAGTAATAGCGGAAACGAGTCGAAAAATGGAGGAATAAGTGTTGTTGTCAAAACAGTCTCGCTGGCGGATCAGTTAATCGGAGATTTTAAAAATGCAATGGTTTACGGAAGGGACTTTCACAAAACCTGCATTGAAAGATTGCTTCACAAGGTGTCCAAGGCTTGTGGACCGCGAGAACACTTTCAGACTTTTCTAGAACGGTCTTTTGCAAGTCTCTCGCACGTGCAAACGCAAAATAAACGAAACACCAAATCTAGCACGCCAAGCCAGTGCCTAAAGTGTGGCTTTCTTCTTCCAGAATTTGAGCCACCAAAACTATTGCGCGCTTCTAGTACTGGATCCCTACTTCGGAGAAGTCAAACCTTAGAGCAGATACC
>OX421453.1:16041779-16051779 GCA_949126865.1 Montipora capitata
CAAAAACATCTGGAGTTCACCTTGCCATGAAAGCGCCTTTTCACTTGCGAGACAGTACACATAAGTTTAAACAAATACCTAATACACTTGAAACGTTTAAGTGCGGAGAATAAAAAATAACGAGAGACATTGACCGTTTTTACACTAGAGACGCATAATCCGTCCTGATGAATTATGTGTCTCTCATGCATGTTATCCGTCTTGTGTACTTGTGTAAAGACGGGACGAACTATATGAGACGAATAATTCGTTTAGTGCGTCTTGGAAGACGCATTAAACGGGATACTTAGTCCAGACGCATAATGCATCTTGCTCCGCTGTCTAGTATGACAAATTTAACAGACGCAGAAAAAATGTTTATCCAAGTTCGTCCTAGGCGAAATATGCGTCTTACATAGTTCGTTCCGTCTTTACACTAGTCTCTAGTATTAAAACGGCCATTTTTCTCAATCAAATGCAGTATTTTCAAAAACAAAAACGTTACGGAACTGGTAAGTTGTAAAAAGATTTATAGCTAGATCATCTTTAACCTCGTACAGATAAAAATCCAGAAGAAATCGCGATTTTTAGTTTAGAATTTGAAAATGACAGGAATTAAATGAAACCGTTTTATAACAGCCAATAAAATTTGGTTTTTTTTTGGATTCGCCCATTCTCTCTTTCCCGACCGCTGGTCAAGGGAACGAAAACCAATGAGAAAGAAGCCTGTTCCTGGGTTCCTCAGAGCTCTTCTCCAACTCTGTCATGCACAAAAGAGAAGAGCTCTGGTGAAGAGATTGATAAGAACCAAAAAGTACATCCTTCTCGGAATTCCTGGTCATCATTTCTTGCAATGGAGAAAAAAAGGGTTCTCTAAACTAAAAATCGCGATTTTTAGTTTAGAATTTGAAAATGACAGGAATTAAATGAAACCGTTTTACAACAGCCAATAAAATTTAGTTTTTTTTGGATTTGCCCGTTCTCTCTTTCCCGACCGCTGGTCAAGGGAACGATGACTCTGGGATTGGAAACGCGGGAAAATGTTGCGCATACGCATTCGCTACAGACCTACAGCTGTTGGCTGTTTTACCAAAATTCGTCATTAGATTTTGCAGAAATTTAGAAAATAGTTTCGACTACAAATGAGTTGTGTAAAAATATATCAAATTTAATTAACAGAAAAAATTGGGAAAACTAAGAAACGCCTATCAGCGAATTACGAAAACTCCGCCTGTTGAAAATCTATGATAACAGCTGTTAAACGTACTTTATTTCTATTATTTTTAAGTAAGCAAATGCTGCAAAAAACTAATGAGAGAATTTTGTATCAATGAGGAATAAGCATCCTTTAGGCCTTGTTTTCATCTAGATGCGTTATCATGGTAATAGCCTTCGGAGCACATTAACTGTCAAAAATATAAAATTCTGACTCCACTCCCTCGAGATTTCAATGGGAAAACAGTTTATTAGGACTACACCCATCAGTCTTCTGAGCAAAGGAAACCCAGAAAGACTACCTTATTAAAGAGCATCGGTAATAAGAAAATGATTCTTACAAACTGGATACCGCGTGTAACTGCAAATTACATACTAAGAATAAAGTATCAATGCATCTATACGATTGTGCCGTGCCAGATACGAAAAACACCAAAAAACCACTCTTAAGATGTGGCGAAAACATATGTGGAAACGTATTCCTCATCTAATGCAGCGGCACAAAACCCCGAAGAAGACAGTATTGAGTTGTTACCTAGAGAAAAATTATGTGATAAATACAGTTTGCGCCTATTCAGAATACCAAAGAACAAATAAAACTCGACCGAGAGGAAGTAACGAGGACGACTGACAGACGTAGAATGATGAAAATCCTCCCGCCAAATCCCTATTCGCCTGCGGGCCTCTATGTCGTGCCGTCAGAATCTTCAATTTCTGACTAACTTGTTATTTCTGATAAAGACAGACATTTGGATTGCGCTTGTTTATGACTAAGCCTGAAAAAAAGTCCAGGTTTGTACGAGTTGGAGCTCCAGTCGGCGTCTAAATTGTTGAGACACTCTTATCCTTTAGGGCATATTTCAAGCACGGCACCAAAATGCAAACAATGTGTTGTTGCCAGTGCGCTCTGTTGGCAAAGTGTATCCGCTAATTTTGTCGCTGATTGTCGTTAAGTCATCGGTCAGCACTCATAGCATGCACAAATGCTCACGGTGCGTCGATTCCGTTGAATGGCGAGCGGTCAGCAGCGAGCGGCTTCCCCAGATGTTGACCGATTGACTGCACGGAGAGCCCGTGTGCAGACTAGGTTTCGACATACTCAGCTTATCTTTGTCACCGTTGCCAACCACTTTTAATCAACTGCGCATACTGACTCATCCTCGTCACTAATGTCTCTGGTCTTATTTCTGCGCGTGATGTTTCGTCGTGCGAAATTCCATGAACCAATCATGTGCGTGTCTCTTTGTTCTTCGCTAAAACCAATGATAAAGAAGCCTGTTCCTGGGTTCCCCAGAGCTCTTCTCCAACTCTGTCATGCACAAAAGAGAAGAGCTCTGGTGAAGAGATTGATAAGAACCAAAAAGTACATCCTTCTCGGAATTCCTGGTCGTCATTTCTTGCAATGAAGAAAAAAAGGGTTCTCTAAATTTTAGAGAACGGTATCCCAAGTTATCGACTGGTTTCCGGTCGTCCCACTGGAAGCCAATGACTTGCTGGCCATTTCCCTTCAAAAAGCGGCACTTCCCGATTTCCTTTAAACTTCAGACGATTTTACTCGTAATGGAAAAGCCCTCGGGAACATCACGGTTAACAACATATAGGCTCCCTCAAAAACTGTCCCCTTCAACCCTTTCCCTCCAAAATCGGCCACTTGTTAGATTGTATTTTCTATAACGCCAGACGATTTAAGCCGAAAGGGCTAGAAAATTTCGGGCCTCTTGGATTTTTCTCCAAAATGTTCTTATCACCCTCAATTCGCCCTTGTCACACGGCGGCCATATTGTCCCGGGAGACCAAAAAAGCTTTGTTTTACCACGCCAAGCCTCCTCATCCCTATGGTCTCCACTCCGAGGCTTGGCGTGGTAAAACAGAGCTTTCTTGGTCTCCCGGGACAATATGGCCGCCGTGTGACAAGGGTGAATGCAACTGCTTCAAATCCTGATCGGTTAATTTCGCAGTTTGCACTTGTAGCGACTAGGCGAATAATGCATTAATAACCTCATATTTGGTTTTGCTTCTAGAGCGATTTTCAATTGATTGTCGAAAAACAACTGCCAAAGTAATTGCTTCTGCAGCAGGTACTGACATCGCAATGAACCAATCCGAATTGGTAGCAATAGCCCTTATCGGAGTTATCAGCGGTTTTGCCACATGAACGAGGCTAAGGGGTCATTATGTATTGAACTGACCATTAAGCCTCTTTGCATGTAGTTTTAAACAAAAGAAAATGTGTCTGCAGGCTCAACTCAAATAAGGACTATTCTTGCTCAAAGGGCGGGAAAAATCGCGCGTGCAAAGCAGTGATTGGTTATGGTTTTCCTTCTCATAGGTTGCTAAACTGGTGCGAGATTTTTAAACCAATCATTAAGCGCAGCAATTGTAATCACGTAATTACTTTCGACAGTCACTGAAAACTGCTCTAAAAATCTTGGGAGTGGAAAGCAATAATTACGCTAAATCTCGCACTACTTCTTCAACCAATTGGGGGGCAAAACCGAAACTAATCACAACACGAATTGTTCAGCACTTTTTTTGCACGAGTTTCATGCAGTTACTTATAACTCTGACCTGGGTTGCTCAAAGCATGGACAGCGCTAACCAGCATTATAGACCATGGAAACCTATTGGTTTTGATACCCTTAACCAACGGTTAGCGCTAACCAGGCTTCGGGCAACCGGCCCTTGATTGCCACGATTCATCCCGCTGGTTTTTTTTTCCGCCTTTTGTCAACGGTTAGAGTATTTAGTTTAGTAAAATCTCTTGAATCAACAAGAAGTGCACAGTAAGTGGTAACTAAGATTTATTCGATTAACAAAATGTTTCACAGCATGGCCAATTTCACTCCACCCACTCCTCTCAAATAACGAGAGATCAAAGCAAACAATAATTCTTTCTTTTCTCCGCAGGTTGCTTAAGTGTGTAAACATGCCTATAATTAGGCGCAACATCACATGGGAGGCTCATCTTCTTATCAGCCTCAGAGGAATACCCAAGGGTATGGGGTGGGTCCATTTTAAGTTGATTTTGTTATCACGTAACCAACTTCAAATAGCTTTTACATTTCGTTTTTCTCTGCCCAACTTAAGTGGAGAGGATGGTGGTGTGCAAAAACCCCTGGGGACCCTCCCCGAGTACACCCCTGATCTCAAGAAAGGAACAAAATTGAATCACTGACACAAGAATCTAGGCTAATCAATAACTGCAAAGTTGTATCTTTAAGGCTGATAATTTAATTAAACAACGAGTCTCCCCTAAACCCTGTACGGATGTGGCCATGGGAACTACTACTTGGAAATTAAGTTCCTGCAAATACTAAGTGGGCAAGGACAGAAAAAAATCATGGCACGGTTGGCAGCTAGTTTCTGTATCATACAAGCTGACAGTCATGGTGATCAATAAGAAAAGAGGCTCTGGCATCAACTCAGACAGCCTTCACTCGTTTCCATCATCTTCCTCCCCTTCCTGATTTGAAGTCCAAAGCTGTTTAAGAAAAATGAATAGTATTAGCATAAGATAAGACTGTTTATCACATGGCAAGCAATTATCAGGCTAAATGGAGCACTCTGGTTGGCTGGTTTTACAGTACGGGGCATTACCATGGAAACGGTTCGTTTCCGTATATATATATATATATATATATATATATATATATATATATATATATTTTTTTTTTTTTTTAAAGAAAGCGGAATTTATTTTTTTCATCACAACAGCACAATTATATCAAGCGGAATTTAGTTTTGAACGACGAAGATGACGAACAATCAATCATCCACCAAACGGAGAGGTGTCCGATCGCTCAAAGAAACGATGCCTTATAATAAACTTGCTGACCTAACTTGCTGGGGACCGTACTGGGGAATATTGGCCCTCGATTCGAACTGCCAGGACCTCAGGCCAATACTCTCCAGAGTGGTCTTCGCGCTCGCTTCGTAAGAGGTTAAGTACTAGGATCGTGTTTGATCATCCCAGAGAGACATACATGTTCAAAACAGCTGCATTTTGAGATTCAGGGTACTTTGCATAGACGTCATGATGTGTTATTTATTTTTTTCTTTTATTATATATATTTTCACACAAGTAAAGATAAATTACAAGAGTAGAGGCAAAGCCAGGGGCTTTAAATGGCCTAATGGTCAGCAAAGAAAGCGAAAATAAACTACTCGAATAATGGCAAGAATTAAGAAAGGCAAAACACACAAACACAAACACAACATTCAAATTGACCAAAAGAGAAGTTGAAGAAATTTTAAGTGATCACTGTTCTAGTCAAAGTCAAGCTTAAGAGACTTACAGAATGAAACCTGACACTCTTTTTAAAATTATTAATTGTGAGGGTGTTTCGAACAGTAAAAGGAATGTCATTCCAAATATTGGGTGCTTTATAACAGTTAGCAAATTGGTATCTTAGAAAGGATTTATGTAAGCGAAAGCGAGAACGACTCTCAATTATGGTAATCAGAATTAAAGTGGAGAAGAGAAGACAGAGGAGGAGGTAAGAGGTTATTGAAATGTGAAAAAGCAAAGGAAGAGACTTGAAACTTGTAAACAGAACGTTGGGGAAGAACAGGTAGTTTAGAGACGAAAGTGTTGGACTGAGTACGAAGAGGCGAGAAAGTAATAATGTGAATAGCTTTCTTTTGTAATCTATAAAGTGGTTCAAGGTAAGAGAAATAGGTAGAGCCCCAGATCAAAAAGCGGTAGCTAATATATGGTAAGAAAAAGGAATTAAAACAGAATTGTATAAGGCTTTTAGGATATGTGAGGGTAAGCCATGTGTTGACTTGCTAAGAACACCTATAACCTTACAGAAACTTTACCACAGATGGCAGTGATATGTGGTTTTCATGAATAGTGATTCCTAGAAATTTGCTTCCTGTACACGAGATATAGTGATATTGTCAAAATGAGAGAGAACTTTTTTACGATGTGGATGAAAAAGGATAAATTTAGATTTGTCAGGATGGACAGTGAGCTCATTAGCACGAGACCAAGAAGAAACTAGAAGAAGTGCTCGGTTAACAATATTAGAGTAGGCAAATCTTTATGGCAAAGAAAACTATTTGTATTGATCATCAGAAAAGAGAATAAATGCAAGATATTTAGAGGAGAGAAAAAGATCATTAAGATAGGTAAGGAAAAGAAGAGGACCAAGGACTGAACCTTGCATGGGGAACCCCACATACAACCTTACTGTTTGCAGAAATGTGATCATTGATCATTACATATTGTTGTCTATTAGTTAGGTAACTTGCAAGCCAAGCTAAGGGAACACCAGGGATACTGTAATAATTAAGTTTACCAATAAGGATCTCATGGTAAACAGTGTCATCGAAACCTTCATAAATGTTGTCAACAACTTCAAGAATAGCCATGGAAGTAGAATGAAGTGGTCTGAAACCATATTGATGATGATTAAGAATATCAAAGTTAGTGAGAAACCCAGACAGTCTAAAAGTTGTATCTTGACTTGTCCATTGGATTAGGGTTTAATAGAAATTGTTTCTACGGAGAGTACTTCCTTCTACAGGAAGCACGAAGACCATCAGAGAACCAACGTTTTGAGCAGAAGGCAGACAGGTCGAAGAAGACTAGTAAATGTGTCATAAGATGTATTGACAGAATCAGAAGAATATACTGAGGACCAATAAATCACTTCCAGTTTTGACCTAAATACTGAGATTGTTCAGGAGTTAATATTACATGCGCAAGTCTTGTTTGTCCAGATGACTTATCTACAATTAATTTTAACTGGGTGACTTGGATTACAGGAAGATGGTCAGATAAGTCTGTCAATATATAGAATGCCACTACAAATATTGAGCTCGAGATTATTTTTAAAGATATTATCAACAAGAGTTGCGGAAGAAGAAGTTACATGAGTTGGTATATAGAGATCAGAGGATTGAGACTGTTTGAAATCGGAAGAGAGTGACAGTAAAATATCAATAATAAATAATGAGTACTTAATTTAAATTTACTGTTGAGGATGTTAATGTTGAAATCACCCATAAGGTAACAGAGCTTATTTTCAAAGCTAATGTTTGATAAAACAGTCTCAATAGATTTGTTGAAGTCAGTTACAGAAGTATCAGGAGAGTGATAAAAGCAACCAACAATGCTGTTTTTACCTTGAGGTTGGGCAATTTCTATAAAAATTGACTCGTATAGCAAGGTATTAGTTGACTGAAGATCACTACGAAGTTTAAACTTAGGTCAGATTGAATCTAAATACCAACACCTCCACCTGATTTACATAAAATAGTTGCCCGGCAACTGAAATGAGTCAGCATTCAAAATACTTAGCCAAGTTTCAGAAACGGTAACCACAGAAAACCAGGCATTTTGAGATGAATGATATTCTGACAGGTTGTCATAGTGCTTAGGGAGGCTACGAATATTAATGTAAAATGTAGAGAGTACATCAGGAAGAGGAAAATAATTTTTGTTAAATTCCGTGGTATTTAAGTACATGTTATGCAATTCGAAAGTAACTGTGAATTTGGGGTGAGAACGTTAGGAGCAGGGATATGGTTAGAGTTCATTCAAAGATGAGATGTCTCTGGATCGTCAAGGAAAGGATTTAAAACTATTTGGTTAAGACTGTAATACACGATCACAAGTTAGTAACTTCTAAATTAAAGTCAAACAAAGCAAAAACGAAATCAGTAACACCATTGAAATGGTTACATGGAAAAATAGAAGCAAGACACGCTGAATAGTACCATTCATCCTTAAAATCAGGGAGAGCAGAATATTCATCATTAGTAAAAAGAGTAAACTTAAGACGAGTCCAGTTCTCGCAGATATCACAAAAGATTGCTTTGTGGTTACAGTGTGGTACTATAATGTTTTGGTGAACAATCAGTCCAACAACCAGGGGCCCGTTGCTTGAAGCCTGGTTAGCACTAACCATTGGTTGAGAGGTATCAAAACCTGTAGGTTTCTATGGTATTCCAGTCAAGCTATGTCACGCATGACCAATATCCACAAGACTGAAATGAACATTCGAATTCCTCTTTGGAGCTTCTGAGATTTGAATGGAATCTTGAAGATTTTTCTGAAATTTGCCAGGAAAAATGCACAATAGGCACACAGATTTGAATACTCAGTTCAAATTTTAAAACAACTGGTCACGCATGACATAGCTTGACTGTAATGCTGGTTAGCACTAACCATGATTCGAGCAACCTGGGCCAGGGTGCTTACACCATTCCCTAGCAACCAACACAGCACTTAAAAATTCCAGTTACATGTACAACAGTCACGACCACAGTCTGAAAAATGACATCACACTGTTGAAACGACAGTCAACAACAGTTCTTCTCAGTACTAAACTCACTCAGACAATACAATTAAACTCCCTCCTCTGCATGGACTGCACAACATGACTTAAGCTTAACCATGAACAACGAGTAAACAGGAAAGATGAGATCATTAAGCATAAAAAAGCCAGAGCAAAATTGCCTAGAAGTGCATTTCTTGAAAACGAGATTAGCCATGCAAAAGAGAAATAAACTTTTCCACGGTGGCACATCTTTTGATCTTCACACACCCTTGCTTTGGCACACCTACTGAAAAAAATTGTTTTCCCTGGCATGCCGTGTTTCTAGAACACGAGGAGAATGGAATGAAAAGCAATAGAGAAAATCAAGGCCATGTGGAAATCTGAGGCACTAACAAATGTTCTCATTTTCAAGTATGAAATTGAAAGAAGTGATCCTTGCACTAAACTGGACAATTTAAGCAACTGTCTCAAGTGGCCTTCAACGGGATTTGAACCCATGACCTCTACCAATGCCAGTTCAGTGATCTACCAACTGAGCCGTGAAGCCACTCCAAGGTTTTTCACATTAAATGCAAAGTATCATGATTACGTACACGTTTTGTATCATTTTGGCAAACAAAACAGACGCAATATTCATCTCATCCAAGTTGACTCCCTGAATCTTATCCTTATTATCAGCTTGGGGCATAAATGTGTCTCTGCAAAATACCATCTACCGGTAGATAAATTCGACTACTGCTAATGCCAAACAAAATTGCCACTTACAGTCAAGTTGTCTCGCAACAGCTGCATTATAAGAGTGCTATCTTTGTAGCTATCCTCTTGTAATTTATCAAGATCTGCAATGGAGTCATCAAAAGCCTGAAGAAATACAACGGCAATCATAGCGTCAAAAACATACATGAAAAAATTACTCAATTCTGATCGGGTGAGAGCAGTGCAGTTCAAGTGTAAAAAAGTGTAATACCAGTGCAAATTACACATCAAAACTCTGGGTTATGATTGGCAAATAAACAATAGGGTTTAGTCAGAACCAATCAAATCTTTTGTTTTCAAATCAAGCGCATGCCCTGGATGGCGCAATTTATGCCACAATTTTTCCCTGATTGTGTGATATGCATGTGTTTCTTCTGCTGAACCAAGTCGTATTTTTTCATGTATATTATTAATAAGTAATCACACGATTTTTCTTGTGCAATTTGGAATAAAGAAGCACTTGTAAAGTTTTTCAAAGACTACAAATTGCACTCACCCTACAGGCTCATGCAATTTTGGTCGTCTTTGAAAAAATTAACTTGTGCTTATTTATTCCAAATTGCACTCAAAATCATGTGATTACCTACACAAACACTACAAGTGATTAAATTTTATCTCTAGCTGGGGTATAGTTTATATAATATTTTACCATGCACCATAGCAAACATACACCCCAGCTGGCAGGAGGAAACCAGTTATGGACAGAGTGTGATATACTCAAACTGTGGTTATGCACAGTTTGGTTGTTAATCATGCCAGTG
>OX421453.1:16061779-16064279 GCA_949126865.1 Montipora capitata
GTCATTCAAATGTAAAATGAAGTTTATTTATTTGGGAAGCCAACTACATTTCTTTAAGCTTCCATCATGCTATGAACTAGCATACCATCCAAGGGCGCTTCATGCTACAGAAACCGGGATAAGCTCCGGCCTGATGGGCCACTTGGCTCCGTCGTAAGTAGACTTTACCTACTTTACTGCGCATTTACGTGAATTGTTACGTTCTTAATCAAATTTAATTTATGCAACAATTATTTACAAACGATAAGCTATTTCAACACGGAGCTACTTAAAAAAACGAATAGTGTTTCGTTTCCGGAATGGTAAGAGCGGGAGAAAAGATAAAATATGTTGATTCGACTAACTCTATTTGTCATCTTTCGAATTACTACTTATGTTTACACTGGTTTACATTACCAATTAGCATGGAAAGCGATAACTTTGGATTTTTCAACGGTCTATCGCTTCAGTCTAACCCAAAATCATTCAGGTAACTGATCTTTTTATTTGTGATCCATTTCCATTGCTTTTGTGTTGGTCACGTTTATATCTCGCCATACTTGAGACAACCTCGTTCCCAGGGTCTCTCATCTTAACGCCTGTGGCGAGCGAGGAGAGACCCTGGTAGGGTCTGGTCACGTGTCTCCCAGAATCTGGGAGATGACAATTTATCCAATGAAGGGAGGGGCGGCTTAGTAAGAATTTTGTCTATACTGAGACTACGGGAGTGCGGAATGTGTTGTCACCAAAACAAACCAAGTTTCACGTGCTGCGGTATGTGAACATATGTTCTTCTGCGGCTATGTCCGGCGATAATAGTTTGCAAACGCCGAAGAAAACATATACATCGTCTGTCATAAGTTGCTGTAGATTGTGCGGTTCAGTCAAAGGCGTTTTACATTGTAAAAATCTGTTCAAGAAGGCCACGAAGGAAGAAGAAGAAATATAAATATAAATATAACAATTATGAGGTAGATAACGAATAACTTGTTTAACTTTTAAAATAAATACAATGTAAAACATCGACAAATTCCTTGTTTAGAGAGGACCCCTCCCTAGTGTTTTCAATTGTCACGGAAGCACGTGACCAGACCCTACCAGTGTCTCTCCTCGCTCGAGAGACCCTGGGAACGAGGTTGTACTTGAGATTCACATGTTCATGAATTTGCGTTCTTGAAGATGTTTAGGTATCACGCTTTCAGTGGTGTCCGTTTCAGAGCGCGAGGAAGCGAGACTTTCGGGTCAACATTCGATTAGATTGAGAGAAGAGAAAGAGATTTAGCGCGTGAAATGCCAAAAAAAAAATGATGAGTTCCTATCCAGAATTTACGTTTTTCTCAGAAACTACAGTTGTTGAATGAAAGCTGCCCTCGATAATTTTTTACATTTGGGGTTGTTTCTTCGGTTAACACTGCTGTTAGTTTTTCACACGCCCAATAATGTGGTTGCTTCTGTAGGTAAAAGATCACAGTTACGTCATTCAATTATCCATTCGTTAATTCTGTGCACTTTCGTAATAACAACATCATCGTTACACAGCTGGATAAAGCAACCTAATGTTTTCTGTAGACCCAAACCCGAGGAATTAATA
This sequence comes from Montipora capitata, assembly GCA_949126865.1. Taxonomy (NCBI): domain Eukaryota; kingdom Metazoa; phylum Cnidaria; class Anthozoa; order Scleractinia; family Acroporidae; genus Montipora; species Montipora capitata. The sequence continues at coordinate 16,063,350 of OX421453.1, forward strand.
TCCATTAACTGATGTTTTCACCTCAATCCGTCCACAAGCCCACTACTTCAAACTCCCACACACTCCAACATCTCCACACCTCTGTACTTCCACAACTCCACAGGCCAACATGCCCACACGTCCACGCGTCAACACATGCACAAGCCCACACATTCACCTCTCCTCAGGTCCATACATCCGAATCTCTTCAGGTCCACAGGCCCACGCTTCCACAGGTCCACTGTCCAAATGTCCACAAGTTCACAGTGTGTATTGTCCACACATCCATGGATCCACAGGGCCACATGTGCACATCTACAGGCGGGCATTACTAAACCACGAAACACCGACACGAAGCACCAAAACATTATTTATGACCCTACCATACATTGAATACTAACCGACAAAGTTGGGTTTGAGATTAAATATCGTTTTTTGAGATTAAATATCGTCTTAGGCCTAAAACGATATTTAATCTCAAATCCAACCTTTGCCGGTTAGTATATTCAAGGTATGATGGAGTCATATATGGTGTTTTGGTGCTTCGTTTCGCTGTTTCGGTGTTTCGTTGTTTAGTAATGTCCTCTACAGGTCCACACATTCACGTCTCCTCGGGTCCACAGGCCCACAAATCCACATGTCCACCAGTCTATTACTTCACAAGTTCTCCACAAGTACTCTTCTTAGTTGACAATTCTACATCTCTCTCTCTCTTTAGATTATTCAAAGCCTGTTTGCTACATTACGTGTTCTCTATACCCTTTCAATTCGATAAATATCATACAATTGATGATTCGTTTACGTCGATAACGATAACCATTATTCAAGGATTGTGGGATTTAATACTGAATGTCCCTCGGCTCAAAAACATCATTGAATTTTGATCGTCCAAATTCGGTAACGTATCAAATACGCGTTCGTTGGTACACCAGCCCAAAATATCGTAAATGC
>OX421453.1:16066779-16099279 GCA_949126865.1 Montipora capitata
GATGCGCAGAACGTATACGCAATAACGATAGTAGGCACCGTCCTTAACTTATCATGCATTTTCCTTTGTCTTTGTCCTCAAAACCTCTCTTTGAAGTTGAATTTTAATATATCGAAAGTGGCCTATTCAAAGCACAACAAAGAGCTTGGATGAATGATAAACGAAAGTTTTAAATTGCGCTGCACTGTTTCTTCGAATTTTTCTTCTGAGCTTGGGCTACCTGTGATTCCACTTCGAGTGACCATGACCATTCACGAGGCTTACATAACATGGTGTCTTACTTGCGCTGACCATTTGCAGGTAAGCCACAATACCTTTAAATTGTTTTCTCTCGAAGTACACCAGTAGATTACACGATAAAAAGTGTGTTCGAGTGCGATTCCCAGAATCTGTGTAATTTGTGGGTTGAGTTTCTGCTCTGAGAGGTTTTCCCTGGGTAAGTGTTCGATGTTCGTTGGTTTCCCACCCTTGCTGAAATTTCTGCTGAGCTAGAGAGTCGATCAGCTACCTTTTAAAGCTGCGCAAGGCGTTCAAAATTCTCTAGTTCTAGGATCAGTTTCCAGGTGCTTTGATTTTGAGAAAAAAAAAAAGAATTTAGCAATTTATCTATTTTTTGTCCCAAAGGCATAATCTTCCCTATGATTTTTGAGAATACCGGGATATAAAAATTCTTTCGATTCATGCATGAACTGTCGAATGGACATGAAGAATTAATGATAGTTAGTTCGAATCGCGTTCAAGCCTGGATTTTACTGGGTTGCCAGTATGGCAATCACAGTCGGAAAATGGGTAATATTTCTCTGTTTTTATTTTTTTCTGGCAGGGGGGAGGGGGTGTGAGTGTTTAGGGTTAACCCTAACCTAGCCCAGACCTAATCACAACAATCACCAAACCTAACCAAGACCTAATCATTCCTCAGGCCCCTCCCGTCACCTCTCACCCTCGGAATAGATATGCCGGATTTTTTCAGGGTAGTTTGCTACTTAAGTTGCTTTATAATAACTGCAATGATTTTTCTGATTGTCATTTCAAGTTTCCCAATGCAAACTTCTTTTCATTGGCAAAACTTTTCATTGGTCGTGGTTTGGACTGTTGGTGAAGCCAACTATTTTTGGCTTTTTTTTTCAGGTATTGTGTGGCCTCTTTTAAATGTCTTTGACTTCAATGCAGCTTGTTCAATACGTCGTAGTCCGAGGTGATCTGTTGAGATTGCTTTCATGGCCGACAGGAGCAGTCATTGCACAGGCTTGCCATGCTAGTACAGCAGCATTATGGAGCCATCGCAATGATCCAAACACTATCAAGTATACCAGTGAATTAGATAACATGCGTAAAGTTGTTCTTGAGGTGAGGTTTTTTTTGCTTGCAGTAAGTGTTTTGCATTTAATAATTTGATTCAATTAAACACACACACAACAGATTTGATCTGCAAATTGCTCCCTCTAGTCTTGGCCTTAGATAAAACTCAAGTCGTCTTGAGCTCCTACCTTAGTGAGCAAGTGAGCGAAGTTTACGTTGATGATAATCATAATCATATCATCATCATCATCATCATCATCATCATTGCTCGAAATCAGAGATGTTGTCCGAGACGACCAGAAAGTTTACTGGGCAACCAGTTTTTGTTAAAATAAAAAGTCTAGTTGCCTGAGAAAAATTAAGGGACAACCTAGCCAAAATAGAAAATGCACCATCGACTCACTTGTCGGCTTTCTATGGTCAAGCATTATCCCGTGTTTTGAATATCTGTAGCTTTTACAGAATATTGTCAGATAGCAATATCACCAACATGTAGGCAATGGAGATTGAAGACGCCATTTTGAAAATGACAAGGTTTACTGGTAAACCCAGACTTCCATGAAAAAACAGAAGTGCACTCTAAGAACTATGGGATATCCAAGCTCACGGCGTGCATTTAGTCGCAGTGGGTTTCCTAATGGGCAGCCAAGGATTTTTTAGGGTGAACAACGCAGGGATTTGGTTGCCCTACTTTTGGAACAGCACCAACCTGGAAGTTGTGTGGTAGAAATATCATCATAGCCATGAATAACTGTGTGGACTGTATCAGTCTTATACTTTGGAGCTGGAATAGTCAACTGGACTAAAGCCTAGCTGAAGAACATAGATCAGAACAAAAGATAAGAAATAGCAATCGAGGGAATGTTACACCCTGAAGGAGATGATGACTGATAGAATGTCCCTAGGAAATGTGGAGGGAGTGGACTTATTGGTGTGGAAGACTTCTCTGTGCAAAAGTGATAGGTTTGGCAAATTATCTTGAGAGAGTGAGAAAACGCTCCTTTAGCAGTAAGATCTAAGAAGGCCTGTACTTTGATGTTAAATATGCAGTGAGATAGGAGATTGGAGACTCAGGAAGGCTAAGATCATTCATGACCAGAACTTACAACAAATGAGGGACATGATGACAGGCACAAGGCATCATGGGACTGGTTAAGTAAAGAAGATTTGAAAAAGACAGAGTGATTCATCATAGCATTTTGAGAACAGGTAAAACCATTAATGGGAGGCTTCTCCCCAGTGTGTGGGAGTCGCGGTGGCCTCATGGTTAGTGCGCTTGACTCCAGGACGAGTGATCCGGGTTCAGGTCCTGGCCGAGGACATTGTGTTGTGTTCTTGGGCAAGACACTTTACTCTCACGGTGCCTCTCTCCACCCAGCTGTAGAAATGGGTACCCGCAAAGTTAATGCTGGGGGTAACCCTGTGATGGACTAGCATCTCATCCAGGGGGGAATAGAGATACTCCTAGTCACTTCATGCTACAGTAACCAGAGATAAGCGCCGGCCTGACGTGCCTTCTAGGCTTCTAGACATTGGGTCATGGGTTGTGCAGATATATTCCCCAAATTAGATGCACACATATTTCAATAAGCGTCATCAAGTGTCCCCTTGCTCTTCTCCCCAACTTCAACATGACACGTGTCTTGGAATACTAACTTCTTACTAACCAAGCGCGAGGGCCGTACTGGGGAATATTGGCCCGAGGTCGTGGCAGTCGCTCGGTCCGTACAAAAACGACCGAGGGCCAATATTCCCCAGTACGGCTCGAGCAAGCTCGGTTAGTAAGTAGTTTATTATAATGGCTTTTTAATTACCTTTTGCTTTGTTTTTGCAAGCCCGTAATCGGCCCGTGGGCATTATGGGAGAATAATGCCCTACAATTCAGTCACAATTAGCCAATCAGCGCGCGTGTTGTATCGGCTACAAACACAAGCCATAATAATAAAGACAATTAATGTCGAAAAGTGTGCCCCAAATGCTGCTCAAGTAAGAATAAACAGCTGCATTTACCCTTCCCTTATTGTTGGAAAGAGGTAGCAAAGGCTTAGGGCGCTTTCCATTTGACAGAACTGACGGGTCAGACCGGGCATTTGGGAGGATTAACTCAGTCTGCAATGCCTTCAAATTAACAAACCTCGAGGATGATATATACTTTTCCATAAGAATGTGAGGGATTATCGTGGAAGTGTTCCTTCATATTGTTGCATTTTCTTTGCAAAATGACGGGTCTGGCCGGCCAGTTCTGACGAAAGGAAAGCGCCCTTAGACTTCATGTTGGATGTTGTCAAAATTGGGTGTGCATCTAATGAGATGCATTTCTGTATGTAAGTGGGGTTGTGTGAATGCAGCAAGCTGGCTCAGGTTTAATACAAACATTGGTACGACAAGTTAGCCAGATTTGAGCACTGGGCAATATACCCCTTTCCGTTAATTCCCAATCTGGAGGACAAAACAATAACATTGTTTTGCATTTGAAAGGTTTGTTTCTCTCAGGGGACTGAACAACCATTGTCTTGTCCTCCAGATTGGGAATTACTGAAATGGGTCTATTGCAAAACAGCATGCGACAAAGATAGATGGAATAAGTATAAACCTGAATCGGTTATTGAAAGTACTGAGTCAGACATTAAAATATTATTGGACTTAGCCATCCAGAGGGACCATGAAATTCAGGCCATTGGCCTGATAGTCAAGGAAGATAATGAGTGCATGATACCCAGAGGTGCTGGTGTTACAAACAAGGAGAACGAAGAGATCCAAAGGTATCATGAGATTAAAGGAGAAATTGTATGTTTTCAGGATGTTGGCAAGAACCTTGCCAAGTACGTACCAAGGATGGGGATTGAAACCAAGTGTCGAGCTCCGGCAAAAAGCTGCACTACTTGCCTCTACGAGCAAGTAGGATCCTTTGAAATGTACTAGAGGACTGAGGCTTTAAATTACAGCTTACCCTCTTTAGCATGTAGTAAAGACTTTCCAGAGACCATTCAAGCTTTGAAAACACAAAGATGATGATGATGATGATGATGATGATAATAATGATAATAGTAATACTAATAATAAATAATTCTGAATAGTTACTGTATTTTAATTTGTCCTTTTTTTTCATCCATTCTCTTCTCACCTACTGAGTTAGCCTGCGAACCCAGACGTATCTCTGGCGGTCATTTCTCTCCCCTGAAAATGAACGTCCCTTTGTGGGGGAGAGAAAGGACCGCCGGAAATACATCTGCGTTTGCAGGCTACTACTGAGTACACCTGTGTGCAATCAATCTACCGGGGAGTGCAGGTTTCTAATGATTTTGATTGTGTCCATCCCAAGCAAGGTTATTAAAATTACATTATTGTCGTTATTAATTAATATCATTGTCACTGTCAAATGTTGGTTGCCTTCTGCCAGTTGGGGTTCGTAATAATGTTTCTGTTAAGTTTGAGTTGTTACTTTCACATGGAGTGCCTGTAAACTAGCTTGATAGCTAAGTTCACTTCCACTATAAACAAAGCATTATTTATTTTTTTTAATTAAACAAAGCATTATTTATTCAATCAGTATCATTTTTGTCGGAATTATTGTTATTTTTCATACTGTTATTAGCAGTATATAACTGGCACTTACATGTATTTAAATTGGACAACTGGGCAGAGGTTGTGTTTGTGAACAAACATTTCTAGTGTCGGGAAACAAGCACATGGTCCTAGGATTGAACTCCTGGGCCCGGTTCCTCGAAAGCCGATTAACTTAATCCAGGATTAGCGTAAACTTTTGTTTCACGTTTTCAACTTTTTGGTGAAAGTTTCTTTTGCTTATTTTTGTTTTTCAAGTTTGACGTCTTCTCATGTAAAGTTCTGCCGAAAATCTGCGTTGAACAGCATTTGGGAGTAGAGAAATAAACTGCTTGGTTAATTTTTAATCTTAGATTAGCGTTAATCGGCTTTTGAGGGACTGGGCCCTGAATTTTGACTCCTTATTATTTCTGATTTATTTGATTTTACATTAAAAGTGAAGTACCTGCTTACGAGCCAGAACGCCCATCAGGCCGGCACTTATCTCCAATTTCATTAGCATGAAACGACTAGGAGTATTTCTACTCTCCCCTGGATGGAATGCTAGCCGATCGCAGGGTTGCCCCCAGCATTTTGCTGGTGCCCATTTATACACCTGGGTGGAGAGAGGCACCGTGAGAGTAAAGTGTCTTGCCCAAGAACACAACACAATGTCCCCAGCCAGGACCCGAACCCGGACCACTCGATCAGGAATCGAGCACTCTAACCGTGAGGCCATTGCACCTCCCACATACATTACAAAAACTTAATTCCTTCTTGCATCTTTTTTGTCCAGGCCCCCAGTCAAGAGGAACTTGTAAAGCTATCAAAGGATTTATCAGATAATCAAATTGATCATAAACTATGGACTGAACAACCAGAAAACTACCCAACATGTCTTGCTACAAAACCTTACCCTAGGGAACAAATAAGGCCATTTTTTAAAAACCTGAAATTGTTTAAATAAAGTTGCATTTCTTCATCGCGGATATTTTTATTGGGAACTCTCTCTTCGTATAAGCTACCGAGTGGGCAGAAGAAAAGGCGGAAGGATCTCTTCTATTGTAATCTCCTTGTGGGGTACCTCCAGAAAAATTGGGTGGGGTGTGCCAGGGATGGCAGGTCTGGGGGCTTTTGACCCCCCCCCCCCCCCCCCCCAATTTCAAGCAAAAAATAAGAGAAAACATCTGTCATTTTACGGTTGATCCACGTTTATGTTTTTGATATCTCGTCGAGAATGCTGAAAGTAGCATTTCCGAGTTTCAAGATTCCAAAACTTTTTGCCTGAGAATTCCCCCAGAACCGCTACAAGTTAGCGTCTCCGGCACTTGCTTGTTAGCCCCTCCCCCTCCCCCTCCCCCCCCCCCCCCCCAATACAAAATACGGTCCGCTGTCCCTATGTGCAGCCCTCTTCCTGAAACCCTTACTCTATTCCAGACCAAAATCTACGATTTTCCCTACCCTATTGCAGACGCGACCAAAAATTTGATGCCCTATTTCAGCTGTTACACGGTTGGAGTAACAATTTGAGAAGGGCGTTTGTTGATGGTCTTATCGCCTTGTGATGAAGAAGTAACTTCTAAAAATATATACACAGCAAGACTTGAGTGCACATTAACCATACCCTATTTCAGACCAAAAATGGTCTCTACTGATTGGAAATATTTGCATGGAATCCCAGACAAAAAGAAATAGCAATTTTTGAACAAGTTAAAAAAAAAAAAAACACCCAAAAAGTCACTTAGCACAGTGTTATTCTCAACTCTCCAATTCCTTGTGTTCTTCAAAACAAAGAGGCATGGAGTTGGTGACTAGGCTCTCCATCTTGAAGAACAAGATTTCACGTATGATTTTCGAGTTTCTCTGGTTGCTCGTGCATGATATCTCGCGATTGACACCTGAAATGCAGAGCTGATTGTCAGGTCAAGATGCTTGTCAAAAATTACTCACATTTCGTCCACTTTCCGGTGTCACAACAGATTTGGATTCCCTATCGCGGATTTGGATCCTCCAGAAAATAAGCGTTCTTTTGATTAAGGTAATAACATTCCTTTGTAAATTGCTTTTAGTTGTAAAAAACTTTTAGTGAAACTCAATTCTAACTTTGCTCAGTTTCTCCTTATTGAAAATTAATACGAGAATTCATGATTGGAAAAGTTTGTCCTTGTAATCAAGTAAACTTCCAACCATAAGTTTTCCAACCAAGTGGTGTTACTTCAAAAAGTGGCACCTCCTCTATGAAAGCGCCCTTATTCAAACTGTCAAATGGAAGGAAGAAAGAAACAAAAAAAATAAACAAAAGCCTTACGAAATGGCCACAGCTTAAGCCTGACTTTGCTTTTTCTCCTTATTAGAAATTCAATGAGTTCCTAATGCGTGATTTTTAAATCACGCTTAAACGCTTCTGTCAGAAAGGAGTTCAAATTCACATCTACTTTACGAAATGCCGCCGTGAATGATTTAAACAAGCTTTACTGAATAATTAACTGATCTAAATCTTTTTCTCAAAGATTTATGCTTTATGGCATCGGTCGGAATCGAACTCTGCCTCGATAAACAGTTAAATTAACTGTAACGGGGGGTCCAAACCCGCTAACGGATTTGTCCCAAGGGGTGGGTCCAAATGTAAGGGGGTCCAAATTCGCTAGGACATCGGGTCGATTGGTGGGTAACGTAATTTTAAGACTCTTCATTGAGAACGATTTTTCAACTTTACTGCTTTACACTTGTCTTGAAATTCATTTCATAAGGATGAAAATCTTATTGTTTGGCAAAACAAGCCCAGGTCTCTTTCGAGCGTGACGTCGAAACTGCCTTGTCAGAGAACGAATTGGCAGTCCTCAAATCATGCAGTACTTTGCAACAGTCCGGCTAGCGACATACCGCCTCTTGACGTGTTCTTACCATCCGCTGAGGAAGTTCCTACTGTATACCCCTTACAATGTTTACTAAAGGCCTTCAGTATGATCAACCATAACATTGTGATTACGAAATTAACGGAGTAAGGGTTTGTCGTTCCATAGCCTGTATAGCGAGCGAGTGCTAGATATTTTTGGTCGCCATATATGGAGAAAGCTTGGATCGAGTATCAAGGGAGGTGGACCATGCTTTCCTTGACCTTGCCAATGCAATACAGCGCACATTCGATCGGAATATATCTTCAATATCTAGCACTCGCTTGCTAAAATTTCGCCTGCTAGACACTCCATCGTCCCTTTGATTTGCAACGTCCTTTCATACCGCCGACAGTGCGTTATGCTCGGGTGTGTCCGAGTGGCACCCTGTTCGTGGTAGGAGTTTCGCAAGCATCTAAACTGGCCCTGATACTTTTTGTCGTCATGATAAATGATTTAACGCTTGCATCACCATTGTATTAATAGTGGAAATATGTGAACTACGTTGGCATATCGGAAATTGTAGCCCATACGGGCGCTCCGGCTTCACTCTGCAATCTGAGTTCAAATGCAACAGGCCTTTTTATAGTTATGTGCTTAGTTACCCGGCCTTTAAATGAAAGTGAGGCTGGAGATTCCATGCTAATTAGTTGAAATTAACATAAGAAAGCAGTGAGGTTTCTATTTAATCGTAGGCCAGATAACTAAGCACACAGCTGTAAAATGGTCTCTCAATTCGTGGGCTACCAACAGAAACATGGTGCTTAATTGAATATTGTTGTCCTGTGTGGCAATTGTTTCTTATAGACACTTGGAGAAATTCAGGCGGCTACTACGGGATTTGAGCCCATGACCTCTGCGATGTCGGTGCAACGCTCGACCAACTGAGCTATGAAGCCACTCAGTTGGGAGCAGGTCACACGGGGCAGGTCAATTTGTTGAGCATTGCACCGACATCGCAGAGGTCATGAGTTTGAATTCTGTTGAAGCTTCCTGAATTTTTCAGGTGTCTATAAGAGGCAATTCACCTTTATCACTCGGCGGCCATTTTGGAGTCCGTGGGGAATAAAGGCTTTGTCTTTGCATTGTCTTTGCCCGTCCAGCCTCACACTGAATGAGAGGTTCGACGGGCAAAATCTTTTGTTTGGACATTGAGTGATATGGGCCAATTGCTTAGATTGTCCAGATATTAAGGTGATATCGAGACCGGTGAAGCCAAGAGAGTGCTCAACAGTGAAGGAGCGGTATATATCGGTAGAATGGCTACTCAATCTGAGTACATATGATGAGTGGACCAACTTCGATTTGGTCTACGAAAGGAAAGGAAAGGAAAGGATCCATAGTTAACGTCGATAACTCGTAACAGTAATTCAACTGACAAACCTGAGGTCGACAGTGCGCTCATTTTACTCCCCCTCTCCATCAGTGTGAAACAGAACATATGTACTCAGATTGAGTAGCCATTCTACCGATATATATAGCTGGTAACATATAAAACGACGTGATAAATGCTTAAATTGATCATCAGCTAAAAAGTGCCCAATGGTTTTACCAGAGCTTTGAATAGATACGCAGACTTGATCTATGTCAAAAACATTTATTTGCTACTCTGATTTTCATGCTTCTTACAACTTCTTACAAAGCAATCATCAGGCAACTGCCAGAAAGAAGGAATACATAACAATTATTCCATGAGCCCGAGTTGAATATGAAGTGATAAAATAACCAACGAGCGCGTAGCGCGAGTTGGTTATAATCACTTCATATCCAACTCGGGCTCATGGAATAATTGTTATTTAGTAAATTTTCAGCTCCGACTATTGCATTGCTAGGTTTTTGATTGGCTAAAGAACTCCGACTATGAGCCAATAGTCGAAGTTTTACGTCATATGAAAACTTCGACTATTGGCTCATAGTCGGAGTTTTTTTCGCCAATCAAAAAGCTAGAAATGCAATAGTCGGATCTGAAAATTTACTAAATGGTGTTATACAGAACAAAGGAGACTTTTGTCTGATTGGCTGTTGAAAATTGTAGTATCCAGTTTTATACAGTGATTTTGAAAAAAGCGGTAGCGATTCGTTATGGCTAGGATGTATGGCAAGGGTTAAACAAAACAACCAATTTGCAGTGAACTGCTAACTGAAATGAATCATTTAGGCTTAAGTGATTATGCCATTATAAGAAGGAACTTCTTTGCATGTTTGCAACTCGATACAAGTTTATTTCTGTTGTTCAGGGTCGCCATATTCGGTCTAATAAATTAGAGCGAGTTTCAATCGAGTGTCGTAAAGGCCGGGACACACTAGGCGACAAGTCGCAGCGACATGTCTCTGCGACAAGTTGCTCCATGAGTACTACTTGCAAAACAAGTCGCTGCGACACGACGCCTGTTCGTAGCACACGCAGTGATCTCGTATGAGGGGGAATGTGAACTAGTTTTCAAATTCAATATGACTGACCATATGACGCTCTCTCATTGGTTCATTTATATTTTGTCGCAGCGACTTGTTGCCGGAAGTGTACACACGATGCGACAACGCTGCTTTCGCTAATTTTGTCGCTGCGATAAGTCGCACGAATTCAAACTGGTTTGAATTCGTGCGACTGATCGCGGTGACAAAATTCTGCCGCAGCGACAATGATTTTCATGAAATTAACCGTGTCACACAAGGCGATTTGTTGCGGCGACTTGTCCCCGTGACCTGTCGCAGCGACTTATCGCCTAGTGTGTCCCGGCCTTAAAACCAAAACCAAATTAATTAGACCTAATTACCTACACAACTGGAGAATGGAGAAGAATTGATACATTTTGCGGCCTAGGCTGATTAGATACATGAATACAACAAACTAACTGCTCGTGAAACTGGTGCAGGAAAGAGCGAAAAACAACTTATACCACAAATAATACGTCTTGGTGAATTTAACGACAGCCCATTCTAATTCAGGAAACCTCAGGAGAGTAACAATCGAATTTTCAGTAGAAAACAGCCATCCACAGTGAACGAAGGCGAACCGAGGCGCGTAAAGACGCAAGGGTCGCATAAGTTACAACTATCAGAAGACAGACGACTAAAAGTTCAACTCGGAATAAGGCTGTGTGGAAATAAGACAACTGTCAATGTCTTTGCAAGACGAGGACAGGTCTGACAGACCTTTGTTCAATTTAGATGACCACTCGATCGAAGAGCCAAACTCGGAGGATAAATTTAAACAGCTTTATAAAAAGGTTAGAAGAAATGAAAATATTAAATCACAAATTTTATTTTTATGTGAAACGTGATCGTCTCGAATTTCGCGTGAACGTGAAAGCATTTTGGATACTATTCGTGATGCGTGAAAAGGCTAAGTATTTTTACGTGACTGAGTTCTACAAAGTGGTGTAGGGGACCCTCATCAAAAGATGGCTACCTCAATTACCAGGCTTTTTGAATAGTTATTAAAGCAGCATCTAGCAGCAGAGCTCTAAACTATATCTAGTTGATATTTATCTTTCTGAACTAAGGATACCATGCCGCAAGCATATTCAAGTTTAAGTCTCACTAGGCTACAGCAAAGCTTAGATTTCAGAGATTTACATTATACAGAACTAAGCATGCCTTAAGTTTCTTCTGATATATAACGCCTAGAGTCTGCTTAGCACTTGAGGAAATCTGTGAAACATGACTTGCCCATTCAAAGTCTTCTGAGAGTATAATTCCTCAGTTTGAGTGGTGGTGGTCCCTATCCAATGTATGACCATTGAGAATGAATGGTGTAACAATATTGTTAATTCTTTGTAATTGTGTGACATTTTTCTAGGTTAAGGAGCCTCTAAAGGATTTCAACACTTAGAAGACTCTCCGTTTAGATCGAATAACGCTACAACACTGTATCATGTAACAGCAATGTTATGGTACCATATGAAACATCGATTATTTCCAAACAAGATGTGATCATTATTATGATGTAATAAGTTACCATGGCAACCCGAGGGGTCACCGATTTCGTTTTTGTGATATAAGCAACTAAAGACAAAATAAACGGTGTTTTTACAGGGCTTGCCCGTTGCCACGGTGACATATTATGTCACAATAATAACTATATCTTGTTCAGCAATAATTCGTGTTTCATTTGGTACCACAATATTGCCAATACATGATACAACGTGGTGCCAATCCTTCTAATAAGAGCGTCACTTGGAAGCTTGAGTCCTTTTCCCACTTAAATAAAGCCTGCGGGTCACCAGGGATCACATCACACTTGTCCGTTGATGCAGTTCTCTCCAAGGTTACCTTCGGAGTCCCAGAAACACCCCAATCCAAGTCAAAATGCTACCATTTATACCATAATGACTTAGCTTATAGAGTAGTCTTTTGTGTGGTACACGATCAAATGCCTCAGAAAAATCTACTACAAAGGCATCTACTTGAGTTCCCATAAATTCGACTGTGGTTCATTCACACAACGCAACGCAGCAGCGGTTTGTTAAAAACCAGCCACGAGCTTTACAGTGCGTTCAATGAAACCGGGGCCACCCAGATAATGAAAACCCGCAATCAGAGGGCAGAGCTGAAACAATAGATTACAACACTTTCAGATCTCCGGTACAAAACAATGAAATCGCAACTTGTTCGTTGACCGGTGATGCTTTATTGACTATGGGGTCGGTTACTGTAAATTATTTAGGTGACCCCGGTTTCAGTTAACGCACTGTAAGCAGCTTGTTTTGATGTCAGTAACGTTCAGGTTTTCATTAACCAAAATTCAGCGGGATTTTACTGAACCATTTGCTTTGTGATTCCGATGTTAGACTGAAAAACTATTTGCTGTAGTCTGTTAGCTTGTTAAAATTCAAACCTGCTTTCACAAAGGAAATCTATGGTCAATCGTGCGGCTAGTGCGTGCTCTTCTAGTGAAAGTAGCTGGCGACACTTTGAGGAGTAGCAGGAGAACTTCTCCGGCTACCACTCTTATATGCAAACCTGAAAGCGTACACCAGCGCAGGAGTCACAGCGATATTGTTGGAACAACTTTTCGCGTCAAAACTGACAAGAAAAATCATTCGTCCAATCAAATTGCTTTGCTTTGTAGACGACGATACCTAAGATAAGGTAACTCACGTGCGGCACGTTTTTCGAGGCCTTTCCCCGAACTCAAAGACCAAAAACAACCGCGTCATGACATGGACGCATGCACCTTATTATGAGTTTCTGCTGCAGGGACCGCGGAGTACGTTTGAAAGTGAAGGGGGAGGGGGGGGGGGGGGGGTTGCTAGGTTTTAGTATGGATCATGAAAGTGTAATGGGAGGGCGAGAGGTTTAGGAGAAAACAACACTGTAGGAAAAAAGTGGTGGGGGGGGGGGGGGGCTATAGCCAACGCCCCCCCTCCCCAAGTCAGCCCCTTCCTCTCTGCGGCCCCTTCACTGCTTCCTGACACATTTCAGCGCCTCATCAGCTCGCAAGGGATATTTAGGCAAGTTTGAATAGATTTTTGTGAAATCCTTACGTATGGTATTGCGGCTACGAACGACAACCAGAAGTAAGCTGTTTTTCTATTTAACTTGTCTTTACACTACCACATTCATATTGTTCAGTATCTTTTCACTATTGCTAACTTTATTATTGCCTTTTCTGTCCGACTAGTTGGGTGATACTAAAACAATTAGACCCTTCGCCCTCAAGGGCCACGGGTCAATAGCCCATTCGGCTTCGCCTCATGGGCTATTGACCCGTAGCCCTTGCGGGCTACGGGTCTAATTGTTAATTAGACACGATCATTATAAAAATCTGGGAGAGACCTCTGCCTAACATGCGAAATGTTCACTTCCGGTTGACGACCTTGTCTCAAAAACGAAACGAACGAAACGAAATTTATTCTCCAAGGGAACAAACCAGGGCCCTGTTGTTCGAAAGTCGATTGCCTTTTCCAGGGTTAGCGTAAACTTTTGTTCCATGTTTTCAACTTTTTTGGCGAAGGTTTACTTTTCTTGTTTTTGTTTTTCAAGATTGGCTTCTTCTAATGTAAAGTTTTGCAGAATATCAACGTTGAACAGCATTTATTTGGGGGTAGAGTAATAACCTCCTCGGTTAATTTTTAATCCGGGATTATAGCGTTAATCGGCTTGTTCAGTTGGTTTGTCTGAAAAGGTAGTAATGGCAGAGTCTGTTGAGGCCTTTTTCAGTTTGGTCTTTTTTTAAGGCTGTTTTTGCAGCTAAATAAGATGATTTTCTTCGTTGATCATTTCATCGTTGAAAATATTTATATCACATCTTTGGAATCTTGGGTTCGGAAAAAAGTTCCATCCCTCACTAACGCGTCAACAAAATTCGCCCTTTTCGCTCAAAACCGAGGCAAAGTATTCTTATCGCCCGCCGTTATCTACATTCACAACATCAGTTTAAAAGACCCGTTTCCTCCATTCTTTTAACAGTCCCAGCTTTTGAAGTGTTTTTCAAGTCTCCATTTTCGTCAGAGTTGTATTTTGTGGTTATGACCCGAAATAAGCGTCCTTCCGGGAAATTGAGAACAGTAGAGGCGCTTTCATCGCGTGTCTTGTCTACAAAGAATGCTGGGACGGCATCATGGCGGAAGATGAGAAGCTGACCATAGTGAAAAGGGTCAAGAAAGAAGAAGGAAATAAAAAAGATGTTAACCTCAGTGATGAAGTTCTGGTCAACTTACCCGTCAAGGACTTAAATTCTTTTCTGCGAGGCTTCTCGGACGACGAGATCTACCGTATCAAGCAGAGAAGAAGAACTTTGAAAAATAGGGGTTACGCTCAGAATAGCCGCACCAAGCGTGTTCGCCAAAAGGAGGATTTGGAAGAGGAAAGACAACAATTACGCAAAGATTTAGAGCAACTTGCTCGAGAGAACGATAACCTGAAGAGAGAAAGGGACGAAGCCAGGAAAAAATACGATTCATTACAAAAGCTACTGACTAACAGGACGAAAACCGTTGGTTTGCATCTAATTGGCGTGGGCCACGGTAACTCATCAACTGCAGACCACGAGATTCAAGTTGACGTTGTCGGAATTGAAGACGACAAGGCAAATAGTACCAGAGACTCACAGGAATCTGATCTTTCCGACGACTATCGATCGAGGAAATCGTCGGGTCGCTCTGAGACCGCAACAGACGATTCGCGATGAATGGACTAGAAATACTATCAACTTCTTCAATAATTCGACGCGACCGACTTTGTTTACAAACGTACGGATATCACAAGCTAACAATGCGAGCCATATGTCTGCAGTGTGAATGCCGTTGCGCTCGTACCAAGAGCCCGCAGATTTTCAAAAATGGACTCTACTTGGATAGAAAAGCGATATTTTGGTAATGTTAAGCCCAAATATGTATTTAAACGTTGAGTAGGATGTTTGTTCGTGCTTCGTCGTTAAAAGCGTAAATATCAATGTAGTGAATATTTAGTGTACATAAATTGGGTAAAATTCCACAAAAATATTTTCAAAATTTTGGTTCGACTTAACAAAGGTAGGAGCGACAAACTTTCGATTTCATTTCTCGGTTGCTTTGTCGGGTAATGCGTGTAAATATTTCAACTTTCACAAAGGTAAGATGTTTGCAGTTTCTTTACTGTATCGTATGCCACATTGAATCAATGGACAACTTCGTAGTGAAATCGTTTATAACTGAGTCCACGGGCATGAAAAAATCTTTTTAAATTTATTCTTTTATTCCTGTTTCTTTATCGGAAATGTATGAACAGGAAAGAGCAGAAACCACACTTAATTCTTAATATTGGTCACGCTGACTAAGCAGTTTTTTGAATAAGTGGTGTGGTCACATTCGTAGTAATTATTGCTCAACCAAAGTTCAAAGTGACATAGGCAATCACATTGTTTCAATTGTATATTTTACTGGAAATTAAGACAGATAGACTGGCTGTTAGAAATTTGACTGTTAGAGGTTTGGACTGAAATCAAATAACTTCACTGTATGTAAAATAAAAAAAAAATCAATCATATTCAGTTTATTCCATCACATGGATAAAACATGTAACAAACTTAACCTCAAGTTTTGATTGAAGTGTGAGAAAATTAAATATCTAGCAGTCCTAGATGGTAACACTTTTGTTAATGTAACCACTAGCAGAATTCAAATTGATTCAAGGTCATTCAATAACTTTGCAGTACTAATTTTTTCTCATGGAAACAAGAGCATGCATATGCCAACATTATCCTGAATACACAAGTCCCATATCACAATGCATACATTTTGTTTTGATGTTCTAAAGAGAGTCAAGATTTTTCAAATGAGATGCTGAAACTTTTCATCATTTCTTCAATTTGTGACTTGTATAATGGATCCACAAAGGAAAATGTGGAAAGAAATTTCATAATAACTAATTTGTTGAATTTGTAAATGCTTTCGTTGCATGGCTGAGATTAGAGGACATTCTTGATACACTCCACATACAATCCACCATTTTAGACTCCTAAAAACTATGTATGGAGCTTGAAAATGTCCATTATTCTGATCTTGGAGGGTCAACAGGAATCCTCAAGACAAAGGAGGCTCTTTTTAACTCAACTCAAGGTCCTAACATAATTAGGAGATGTACAATTGTCTGGGTGATTCACTCATGTCCAGAAATAGATGCATGCCCAACGATAAGGTTAGGGAAAAGGTTAGTGTTGTTTTTAGGCCAGGGTAAATGCAAAAGTTTATCGTTACCGTACCAGCAGCATTTGGGGGACACTTTGTGACATTAATAATTATTGGTATAAATACACAGGTGATTATACAAAATCACGCCCTCTCATTGGCTCGCTATCTCGGATTATCAGCCGATAATCACCTCGACGGACAAAATGGCTGCTAGTAGTCATTTTGCCACTGTAAGTGAAGATTATTTCGTGTTGAAATGTTTTTTTTTCTCTTTTTTGAAATAATCACCTGTGTATTTATACTAAAACAATTATTCGCCTCAGGCTCAGTGATTATTGGTGAATATTCACCTCGACAATTCACCGATAATCACTTCGCCTTCGGCGAATAATTGTTAATTATTGTGTATTCCGAGACGAGAGACAAGTGATGTTGAAGTCGTAGAAAAGAGCAAGGGGACAATAATTTGTGGCGTTAAATGAAATCTGCGTGCATCTAATTATTTTCATTTTTGGAGGACAGGGTGATTGTAGTCCTGAGGATTATTTGTGATGACATTGACTAACATTATTTGAACCCATTGACCCCTAGGTGAGACTAGATATATTTTACTCTTTGTCTAACTTACTTAACAGCTTTTACTCTGTCTAATGCCACATGATTTTACTTGTCAGCTGGGCAAGTCCTAGGGCATTTGAGGTGTCAATGGGTTAAGAGCTGAAAATTCACAGTAGTTAAGGTACTTGACCAAAATCACCTGGATCAGTTCAGTTTCAGTACAAACCATGAACTGTATCATGACTAAAATCTTACACAAAGGTTTAGCTCACTAGGCCCTTGATTAAAGACTTGCCCTGTTTTAGCACAGCAGTCTAACCTGTGACCTCCTAAGAGTGACACTTCTAGATATTATTGTGTAATGCCAGACAATTTTACTGTCACTTGGGGTCAATGGGTTAACCACCTCTACATCCACTTGAAAACTACATGCATGTCCCCTTTAAACACATTTACCGTAAACACCCGCAGATAAGCCGCACCTTTAAACCGAAAATAGTTGCTAGAAATCAGGGGAGCAGCTTATCTACAGGAACATTTGAAAAAGGCTGCTTCTGGTGTCCAGTTTTCCATATTCGCGTCTGATCTAATGCCTGATTACTAAGCTAGGAACATGCCGCTCACATTCTTGTTGTAATGCAAAAATCTTTGGAAAAAACTGTGTTGAATGAAGAAATTCCTGTCAACAAATACCAGAAAAAGATCAATCATATTGTAAAAGTTGGTAGAAATGACGTTCATTATAGTTAAGTGCTAAAATTGTGGTTGAGACTTTGAAGTATTTTCAGTTTCAATGTTAATAGTGAGTTTACGTTCAAGGAACAGTGGATGAAGAAGACTTGACTTTGTTTTTCGTAAATTGATTTCCCCAATTTTTCCAAAATTTGCCCTGCTAAATTCAGGACGCGGCTTATCTGCAGGTGTTTTCAATAATTCTCCAAGCTCCAAGTTCCAATTTAAAAAATCTCAGCTCAGGAAGAAACTTTCACAGACACCTTGTGTAACTGCAAACATCCTTTGCAGGAAATTGTTCCCAAGGCTTCAGTGCAGTCTCAAGACCCACCCCCCAAGGCTCCACAGATTTTAGCCCACAACCTAAAGTTCTCAAAAACTTGCGCTTGAACACTAATGCGTTTTGCAGTCCTAATCTCTCTTTTATTATAAATTACATGTGAGATAAAATTCAGTTACAAGACAATCCATTTTTAAGCCAGCTCTTACAGTAAGTGTGTGAGAAGTTCTACAGCATGAAACAAACTATAAACACATACTAAAAAATATCATGCAGTGAAATAGTTTGCAAGATTATGTTTTGAAAAAATTAATAATGTCAAACAAGCACACAGTTGGAGTTGCATAAAAGAACAACCCAAAGTCCTGAGAGAAAGTTTTGTGAGAAAAAAGTATGGACAAAAGTTTATTTTTTGTGAGATTACAAATAAGTTGTAGTCTTCTAAACATTTACAGGAAGATACAAAGCTGTATTTTGAGAAACTATTTTTCTTCACACCATTCATTTTCTTTCCGAACCTGTCAGCAAAAGAAATAAGAAAATGTTTACACCAGCAAGACTTTTAACTGAAAGAAACAGCTAATTCAACCTACAAAATAACTCTAATTTACCGATGCTACTACCAAAAACGAATGGCTTTCACATACATTGTACCAAGGAGAAACAACAATGCTAGTGGGCAACAGTGGGTTCCGAACAACTAAATTACCAGTTTGCATCATTTTTCATTACGGTAATTTATGGAGTTTGTTTCAGGATTCCACATGAAGTTCCTTTACCAGTAACAGTAATGTGTTAACCACATGGATTTTTCAGTATTCCCTTCTCTTAATGTTTCCTTGTTTTTATCCACTGACAAGTAACAGCAACCTTTTGATTTGAGAGCTTACAGTTTACTGGGTTTCTTCAGCCATAAAGGCATCATCAGAACTTTGACTGATTCTTATTAAATCATCAAAACATGTTAACGTTGCTGTAGTCAAGAGTCAAGTTGTGTTTTAGAATTAAATATAGTCAAAACAAGAGCGACAGGAGAAGTAAAGATTGTAGTGGTAATTCGAAAAGTAGCTGCATTGTAGTAGATTTCTGTATTTGTTTATTATTAAAAGGCATTTGTAAATATTGTACTTGGCTAACAATGAAGTCTCATGCATATTCTTACATGTAGGCATCCAGCATTTAAGTTATCAAAATGGACAATACCTGTTCTTCCTCCTCAGGAGTGAAATCATTCTTGATGTTAAAAGTCTTCCTGATCTCCTCTGGCGTTTTCCCTGTTTGAAATTAAAGACAAGACACATACCTGTTACAAGCAACAAGCATTATTTTAGTTTACCAGGTCTACACAAGGGTGTACTGACTGTAAAATAAAATGTTATGATAATTGGATGGGTGACACTTATCTATTATTTTTTTTAATAGTTACTTCCACATACAGTGTACTCAGAATCACTTTATAATTCAGGTACAGAGACTTGGGGTAGCTGGGTCTTTAGACGAGGCTGAGATAACACAAAATAATTAATTTTACTTAAGTAGGCATATTACAGGGTTGCAGATAATAGCAGGGAGCCGAGGAAAATACCCGGCTGGCAGGGTGATTTTCCTGGCTGAAAAAGGAACGTACAATCTTTAAATTGCTTCTGTTTTTTTCGTAAATGTCTTCAGTGAAACATTACTTCATTTTTTGGCTGTTTGGACTTCAATATTGTCATGTTTCCTGAAGAGACAAGATCGTAAACACTCCCTGTCGAAGAATGATTCAATGAATGTGTTTGGTAAAAAGCCCACTGTTCAGCTGTATTTTTACTTCATGTATATGAAATACTCTAAACCCAGTTGGGTATCTCCAACCATGTCAGGCAACATACATGTGCATAAGCTGGAATGTCGGCTGGAAAAAGGAGGAAAGAAAATTCTGCAGTGCTCGGTAAAAAGCAATTCTTCCAATTTGCCAAAGATACTTCATAAAAGAATTAACTGAATAGAGTGTAATGTGAAGTGCTAGATTTCTATCCCATATGAACCATGTGAGTGTTAGCCCTACTGATGGAAATGGGCCCACACAAGGACAGAGAAAAACTCAGACCAGGGTGGGAATTGAACCCACGACCTTCGGGTTAGATCTCTGCCGCTCTACCGACTGAGCTACAAGGTCAGACGGGAGCAGGCTGTGGGAACTGAAGATGTTAAAGTCACGGCAATGAACATGTACAAGTACAAGGAAAGGTTACGTTTATACAAACGTTGGCCGTGTAGCACTTTATATTTTAAACAGAATTAACTGAATAGAGTGTAATGTGAAGTGCTAGATTTCTATCCCATATGAACCAGTCGGTAGAGCAGCGGAGATCTAACCCGAAAGTCGTGGGTTCAATTCTGTTTAAAATATAAAGTGCTACACGGCCAACGTTTGTATAAACGTAACCTTTCCTTACACTTCATAAAACTCTGGCAGACTGAGTGAAAATTAGAAGAAAGTGCTATTACTACGACAGAATCGGCACGACACACCGAGAGACAAGAGAGCACATTTCTTCATGTAAAAGGCAACAATAATTTGTCCGACGAGAACATAACAATTGGCTTTGAATTTACACTGTACACATGTGCCTCCTAAAATCAAGGAAAATGAATTTACGAGAGTCTAAATTTCAATTGAAAATTATCCTGCCGACCCCCTAGAAGGGATGCACTGCAGACCTAACTAACTGTACCTTCGGCCCAAATTAAGTACCCGCCTGTTATGTGCACATTACCGTCTCAACAAAATTTTCGCTACAGTAACGCTCAAAAATAACTTACCAGTCTTGTCTCATTTCTCGCGAGATGAGTCTCGCCTCGAGAGACAGTGTATACAGATTCCACGGGCAAACGTTTACACGCAAAGACAATAATACACCACTGCCAACCGCATTTTGACCTAAAACTTTAGTGTCAAGTGTTACGTTTGGGAGCGTGAGTGTCTTCGTAAACAGATTAATTTTTGGAAAGTTTTCGTTTATGCAAACACTTACAGTTTTTCAAACCGTCTTGCGAGACGAGAGGGTGGTAACTTACTTTTGAGCGGTACTGTACATCTCTGTATTACTAGGAATGAAAAGTCAAAGCTCTGCCTCCTTGAACTTATTGTAGACTAGAGGAAATTTTCCTTTACCGTAGAGTTTGCAATGCCATGGTCAGTTTTGCGAAATTCAATAAATTGCCATTTGTTTTTGTTTTGCAATAATGCTGAAAAATGTCCAAATTTTTTTTTACAAAGTTACATAAAGTTATAATCTTTAAATCCAGCAAGGCGACTTGTCCACCTAAAATCACAGGGAAAATTTGCAGATATTTTCAAATAGTTGTGAAACAGCACCTACATGTAATTCTGGACCACAGACCGTACCGTGCGACATGTCCTCCTTGTGTACTGTACTGCAATGCACTGCACTGTACACAAGCCCAAGGGACTGTACACAAGTCCACTTTGTATATGATTATAGTTTTTTAGCAGGTCAATACCTTTGATCATGTTAGCCACAGTTTTACAAGTGACATCCAAAAGTCCTTTGATATCAAGGTAGTTAGCAGCCTAAAAATGCAAGTGACATTATTTTCACTTTAAAAATGCTAACAAATAATGTAACCACAACAAAGAAAAATTATTACTCTGTCAAAGTAAGTTTCTTTTAATTACTTCACAATCCTGTCACCAAAACAGCAAGTAAAATACATGTAATATCGTCTGTTACACGAAAGTTTCACCACAAACAAGCCTTCAATTGACATCTTCACTAAAGCTATGAGGGGACTACCGTGCACGTATCATAGATACTAGAATTACTTCAACTCTAAGGAACCTCATAGCCCCTTCTTTCCCCATACAGTCAACTCATCTACAGTGTACCTAAAAGTACATGTACAATGTACACCATTTTTGCACTCAGAGCCATATAACTGTGTACAATCACCAACCATATCAAAATTATTTCACTTGAATGTGCTCACAATTCGATAGTCAAACTATTGTATAATGAGCGCTCTAAGAATTGAAGGGCTCCGGGCAAAAACATTACTGCTGGGGAATTACTCTCCCATAATGTCCCACAGGCCAATTACCAATACAGTGTAGGCAAATTAAACACAAAACAAAGGTAATTTAAATGCCAATTTGGCACTTACCTGTATTCAATGACTTTTGTTTTGTTTGTTCGACAAAATTTACCTTGTGGGGTTTTAAAGGGAACCTCCACTAAAATAACAAAATAATTTCAAACCGCAGAACATACATGTAATGTTGACAATTAAAATTGTTCAAACTTTTTCCAATGAAAGTGTTTGGATCCGAAAAAAATTAATTTCAAAAACGCTTGTTTTGGCTTTCAAATCTACCAAGTGCCACCATCTTGAACAATATTATTGTGACGTGTTGTTGTTGCCCTATTGTTCTGACACAAAGAGAGGGCAACCACAACACGTCACAATAATTATAATTCAAGATGGTGGCGCCGGGGAAATTTGAAAGCCAAAACAAGCGTTTGTAAAATTTATTTTTCTTGAATGCAAATGCTTTCATCGGAAAAAGTTTGAGCACCTTCAATTGTAATCATTATTTTCTGTGGTTTAAAGTTATTTGTATTTTGTTGCTTTAGTGGAGGTTCCCTTTAACAGTGGGGTTTCAAACAATGAATGAACTTATTTTAAGTGCTTGCATTACGAGATGTAAAGTGATCACTTCCACTTGAATCAGGCCATAATTATAATACATGTAAACCAGTGCTTGAAATTAGCGGTCGTCCGGTCCTCCCAGACGACGAGAAATTTTACCAGGTGACTAGTTTTTGGTAAAAAGAAAAGCTTGGTTGCCTGAAGAAAAAACAACTGACAACCCAGCCAAAAATAGAAAAAGGAATTTCATACATGCTAAGCAGCACCCAACTCACTCGTTGGTTTTCTATTGTCAATGTCCAATAGTTGTGTGATGTTAACATGCCTGGCTTTTAAAAGAGGGACAACCTGGGTTTTTTTCTTTAATTTCAAGCACTAATACACATTACTTATTACTTCGAGATTTTACCGTGAAGACCTTAGTCTTGGTTAATAATTAGGTAATGATGAAGAAAATTAAATAATTAATTCTTTTGTCCCCTTCTTGTTTCAAAGATAGGGGACGGTTTGTTAACCCACTGGCTTGGCCTAGGAGTGGGAGTGGAACTTAATAGAGTTTATTCTGTCTAATGCCAGACTATTTTACACGTCAGTGAGGGTGGACAAGGTAAAGGTAAAGGTAAAGGTACACATTATTTAATGTCGGAAGTTCCTTTACTCTCAAGGGTGGGTTCAGGTGTCAATGGATTAACTGGCTTCAGATGATGAATCTCCAGCTACTGTACGCTACATTGTTGGGTCTATACTCACGAGAATAAGTTCAAAAAGAGTGCCTTGGTCAACTTTGAGAAACTCTTGATCCCATGGATCAATATCGTCTGTTCTCTTTTCCTTGTTTTCATCGTCATCTGGAGGTGGAGGATCATCCTTATGTTTTTCAGCCCACTGAATTACCTACAAAATTATGAAATGATATTATACAACTGTACATCGTGGGACTCTGTATGCAGTATCACAATATTGATCACATTATAATTATATGGTATGTTGGTCAAGCACAACAATGACATAAGGTACAGTACTGGCCGCAGGAATAGCAGCATTACACGCGCATCATGCGCGTAAGTCCGCCATATTGCGCGCAATTTACACGCAAACTACACGAGTAAAAAATACATGAAAGCGAGTGTAAATAATTACACGCAAATTCTTCAAAGTGCGTGTAACATTTTACACGCAGAGTTTCGTGTAAAAGAGAGCAGAGTATTCACTGTTGTACATAAATTTGTAGCGGCTTTTTCTCGAAGAAAATGTTGCACGTCTAATTGCCCTTAGTTTCCGAAGAATTTATTCAGCTTTGCATTTCAACATTTTCGCGACAAGTGTCCACTTTGGTTGAATAATCAAGACTTGGTTTGAATGACTGTTGTTGCTCCGCATGTTTTGGCTGCGGCTCAACGCATGTTTGCATTTGTTTCATTTCATCCGTTTCAGTGGGTGAAGTCCTTCCAAAAATAAAAAGGTTGCGAGTCGGGTGATAAATCACTGCTGCTAAGGCAAAGATGTTATAAATTACAAGTAAAAGTAATGATATACCACGATGACTTTCCCTTTCAATTTCTTTTTACCTCTCACCGCCTGTGAATGAGCGCGACGCCGATCTATTTAAGGATCATACCTGATTTTTGTTTGCCTTTTTCAACCGCTCACTTGATCTGAGCAGAAGACCGAATTTTCTAGCTCCAACGGCTTATTACCTTTGTGGTATAAAGGATTAATTAATACGCCTCGATACGCTGAATTTTTCTGTTTAACCAGAGAAAGTTTTCATATTGTTACGTGCGATTTTTGGAAAAACACCCAGGAACCTAACAAGCCTTACATACGATGAATATTGCTCACACCAGTTATTTAAAAAATACAAGCTAAAATCTTTATTATTGATTCACCTTGAATCTTGATTAAAAGCGATGTGAAATGCCTACACAATGAATTCTGGAGGGAAAAGTTTGCTTTTCTAAAGCCCGTGCCGGCGAGAGGGCATTGTGCAATGTCACGGCAAACACCGTAAAAAAAAACAAAACATATCTTCGGTTCTACCGTGCATAATTCGTTCATGATTCAAACGGTAAAATGCTCTCCATTAAAAGAAAAGATCTTCATTCAACGTTTGTAAGATACGTCGATAATATTAATTTGATTTTTCTGGAAGGCATAGTTTTATTTTCACGCGCCGGTCACAGAGACCAAATGTGTACGTAGCGTCACGCAAAGTCATGTTTACGAAATTAAACATGTGCGTTTTATTTACAGTAGTTCAGCTTTATTATAAGTTTTACTTTGCTGTTGTTAAAATTCAATTCGGTCAGCCTACACCGTATTGCTGGGAGGTATAATTTTTCACCAATTGCTTTATTATAAACACGAAAACAATCACAGAACAAGGATTCAAATTAGTATGCATTTACACGAAGCAGGACGTCAACAACGGGTTTTGCTAAAAGCAGGCCCGCGGCCCAGCGGCCCGCGACCCGCCACGGCCCAGCGGCCCGCGGCCCACGGCCCGGCGACCCGGAGGCCCGGAGGCCCAGTAGCCCACTCCTCATTTTCCACAGTTTTTCTGTCCAGTGGTAAATCCATGCGCATGCACAGATCTGCATCGGGTTTGGGTGTGCAAAATGGACGACGGTGAGTTTGAATTCGTTTACCATTTTAATCATTTGAATCCTTGTTTCTGTTTGTTGTTGTAAACAGACGAAAACAACAGAGAATGACAACATTTTTCACTTAGCAACATGCAAGGAAAGAAAGGATCGAAAAGGATTGAAATGATTATTAAAATGGTAAACGAATTCAAACTCACCGTCTTTCATTTGCGCGCCCAAACCCGATGCAAATCTGAGCATGCGCATGGATTTACCGTTAGACAACAAAACTGTGTGGGCCTCCGGGCCACCGGGTCGTGGGCCTGCTTTTAGCAAAACCCCGTCAACAACACCCGCACATAAATACTACATGTAAATGTATTTATATTTCTTTTCGTGAATATTGACATGTTGTATGCTTAAAGTTATCCTTTTTATAGCTGATTCTAACAGCTTGACTGCGCAAATCAAAATACACGTTTAAGTATATATCCCTGCCGCGTGCGATCGCTCGATCCGCACAACGAACAAATTGAATGTTTAAATAAATGCAGCACATCAAGTTCTGAGTTTGATTGTTTTTCGGTAATATGTCATGCTGTCAAACATTTCCATCGATCGTTCGCTCGTTACAGTTAAAACTTTTGATTTTCAATTGATTAAATAGGGAAACCGGATAAAGGTAATTTCACTTAGCGTGGTTTGAAATGAGAGCTAAGGATTTATTGACGGATAACGGCAGCAACCCGAAGATACTTGTAAAACCTTATTCCAAGAACACACAGGCAAGGCCGAATTTCTCAAACAGAAATGCCGACTCTTTGATTTTAACTTTCATTGTCAGAATCATGTACATTGCTAAGTGGAAAATACATGCAAGCCGCATGTATTGGACACAGCAATTTTACTCATGTCAAATTACACGCAGACTGCGTGTATTTCAGGCGCGTGTATTAGTTCGTGTAAAATTTTACATGCGCGTAACGCGCGCGTATTTTGTGCGTAAATCCGCCATCTTGCACGCATTTTACGCGCGTGTAGATGCTGCTATTCCTGTGGCCAGTACAGCGAAAGGTGAGGTGAATATCGGTACACTGTAAGTCAAGGTTTTTATTCACCAATATTCACTGAACCTGAGGTGAATAATATTGTTTTAATATTATTTGAAAAAATGCATTTTCTTTAAATTCCTGAGGATGCAACCAATCAGCTGTGTGGTGAAGTTGAATTCAAAACAGCTCAAGACAAATCCTGCCACCTGACAGGACAGATTTGTGTACACGTCCATTGTTGTAAACACTTGTAAGATTAGTGTGAGCTGTGTAGAAATGCAAAACCTAACCAAGAGGAAAAGTACTTTCTGCAACTTTAAGAAGAGATTCATAGAGAGTGAGGCACTGGGAAAATTGACCAGTTGTTGGCATGACTTTTTGCCTGGCTGTTTCAATATCCACTGTACTTTTCTTCCCTTGCCAAAAAAAATGACAAATACACAGCTACAAAACACTGATGGCCTCCTGTGCAAAACCTTAATGAAGCCCCTGTCAAGGCAAGCAACAGTTTACAGGCATGCATGTACTTTGACAAAACAGTCTTCGCACTTGGTGATTTGCTAAAGCCCTTAGCTCAATGAATAATTATTTTAGTATTCTTTCAATAGTAGCACCTCTGTGCTCTACTCTTTGCAAAATCTTACAGTGTTCAGTGAGAAGTGTTGTGGAGGAGACGAGAAAGTGACCCAAGGGACCCAAATTCAAAAAGGATGTGATTCAGACTTAAGACCAAAAGAGGCATTATTATTACATGTACCGTAAACGTCCATGTATAAGCCGCACTTTTTTTCACAAAATTGAAGCCATAAATCAAGGGTGCGGCTTATCCATGGATACATGTACATCTGTGTTTGGAGTTTTAAAAAACCTAATTAATATTCATACAACTTCTTAAGATCTCAGTAACGAAACAAAAGAAACTGAGAGCATGTTGCTGTTGTTCATTGACTTTTTAATGAGTGGTGGCTCCTAAAGGAGCCGTTTGTGTCTTCGAGTGTTTATCGGCGAATCTTGCTCTGCAAGAGTTCTTTCAAGCGATTAATTTTTGCTTTACTCGAAGAAGTAAACACCAACCTACAAGGAATCTCCATTCCTCCGCACAGCTGTTTGCAGTGACGTCTTCGGCCAGTCACTTCCACGCATATCTTTCCGCCTCGTGCGATAAAATACCACAAAATTCGCGAGTACTCACGAGGTAAATGGCCAACTGTTTCGTTGTCCTTGACCACCTTCTCGGCAAATTTGTCAACTGCATTATCAAGCTCCTGTTCTGCATGAATTTTTTGGCCTATTGCGGGTTTCCAAACATCTTTATAGACGTGGTCACGATACCCAGGCCCTGGCCCAGACTCCCCTCCGCATTTAAAGCTTGGCTACTAAGCACTCGTTCGTATTTCAACTTATATGGGTGAAACCTTGATTGTTTGTCCTTGTTGGTTTATAGCAATAGAACGTTTATACTGGAACTTCAAACTTTATAGCCTGCGCTCGCAGACGTATTTCCGGTTGTCGCTTCTCTCCGCCCGAGAGAAGTGACAACCGGAAATACGTCTGCGAGCGCAGGCTAACTTTATTGTACTACATATTTTTTCCAAAATGTGCGCTTCTAAATTCGGGGTGCGGCTTATCTACGGATGCGGCTTACACATTGACGTTTACGGTATTTCATATTTCATGTACTGACAGTACCTTCTTGAGAATTGCAGCATTGACATTTGGTAGGGGAACCGGTTCATCATCATCTTCATCCATACCAAGATCTGCAAAAAAGCCACATGCAAATAAACACGATGCAACAAGAAAAAATGCAAAATAAAATGAACATGTATAGAATATCCCTGCACCATCAAAAGACATTAAAATCACAGAATTTTAAGAAAACGACAAAACCTTTGAGTTTATAACATTATTGTTTTTCACTTTCTGGGTGCCTTTTTTATTACCATAAAGAGACAGTGAATCGGAATAGAAGCTACACTTACACTTAACCATATTATCCTTATCATAAAGCAATGCGGAAATGGATAGCAATGACTAGAATATCCCTGCATCATCATTGAAAGCACTGTATTTTAAGAAAACAAAGAAACCTCTCGAGTCTCTTCATAGTAATAAAAAAGGCACCCAGACAATGGAAAAAAAAAAAATAAACTCAAAGGTTTCATCATTTTCTTAAAATTCTGTGATTTTAATGATGATGCCAGGATATTCTAGTCATTGCTGTCCATTTCCGCATCGCTTTATGATAAGGATGATATGGTAAAGTGTAACTGTAGCTTCTACTCCGATTCACTGTCTCTTCATAGTAAAATGAACGTTGTGTATGAACATGGATTGGAAGTATTCAAGGCTCACAGCTAGAGGAGCCACTTAAGGAAAGAAAAAAATCACTTTAAAAAATAGACATTAACCGAGTGATTCCTGGGAGTAAGACTTACTGGTAACAGGTTTTATTCTCACTGTCTAGCACCAGGGGCCCATTTCTCAAAAGTCCTGAAAACGTTTCGGGCCCGAAAAGCCATTTGTGAACCTGCCAACTGCTTGTTCAGGAGAGCCGGATTTTAAGCATGTTTTCAAGGTAACAACGTCTTACATCCTCTCCGTCCTTGAGACACAGAGGGAATTGTGACACCAGAAAATGGCCTGTAAAGTTTCGGGACTTTCGAGAAACGGGCCTGCTTGTTCTAAAGCCGATTAACTTAATCCAGGATTAGCGTAAACTTTTGTTTCATGTTTTCAACTTTTTGGTGAAAGTTTCTTTTGCTTATTAATTTTTGTTTTTCAAGATTGACTTCTTCTAATGTAAAGTTTTGCCAAATATCAGGGTTAAACAGCATTTAGGAGTAGAGAAATAAACTCCTTGGTTAAATTTTAATCTGGGATTAGTGTTAATCAGCTTTTGAATAACCGGGACCAGATGATTTTACTTGTCAACTGGGGGCACCCTAGGGAGCCTGAAGGGGTCAATGGGTTTTAAAGAAATACGATGGACAGGAGGCAACCAGAAAAAAAAAAAATTGTCAGCTTAGTTTGTGCACTAAACTAAGCAATGGCGACTGTCATCGTGCCCTGAAACTAATCCTATAGGAATTATTGAGCTCTATTCTTATCCAAACACTTTCTTTTGCTGCCATGAATAAACATGGGCTGATCACCAGAAAAAGCCAGCAAAAGAAGCTCCTTAACCTTTCATGTTTTTTTTAAAGGGAAGCACTTCCACCTGACCTTGTTCTCTCACTTACCTTCAAGCATAGTCTTTATTGTGACAGAAGCCTTAGCAACTTCTACATCTACATCAAAAATTTCTCCATCTGAACTTTGTAACTTGATCTCAGGCATCTATAAAAAGAAATACAAAATTAATGCAGTATGGTTGCACTCTTAGGGAACCTATTTTTAAGAAGGCCTCGTGGAAATAATAACCTTAACAAAGCAACAATTTTACCAGCAATGAATACTGCTTAATTATTTGATTCCTAGACTCAGCATCATACACGTACAGTATTCTGGGTTGAGTTGCTGTTTCGAGAGGTTTTCTCCAGGTACTTCGGTTTTCCCCTCTCCTCAAAAACCAACCTACAAGTGTGATTTGATTTCATTTCCGTACAGTGCCCCCAGTTAGTTCCTCAGTGCTAAATACAGTGTACATATTTAAAATTTAAAATTTGGTTACAATGACAGTTCTACTTTGAAAAGATGATACAAAGCTCAGATGCTAAGAAGATGCTAAGACAGAAAGCTAATACAAAGCAGATACAAAGCTAAGATGATACAAGTTACCGTATTTTACCCGTGTATAAGTCGATCCCATGTATAAGTCGACCCCCCATTTTTGATGGCAAAAAAAGCAATTTCTTAATTTCTTTGCTAAATGTTCATGGGATACTAATCTTGCATTCTTTGATTTCTGGAGCTGTGGTTTCACAAAAGATTAAGGGCCTCAAGCGCTTAATAGTGTTGTGGTTCAGCGGTTGTTGTATGTGCGGGCATTTTGTCCTTGAATTTCGAAAAAGTTCTCAGAAAATCGAACATGTAAACCTCAAACTAACCTGTTTCGTTGTTCAAGGATAAAGGACCTTAGAGGATAAGCACAACATCACAGAAGCAGGAGTCAATCTTTGAAAATAACTTCAAAAACGATGCGAAATGTGCAAGGTTTAATTGGTGCTTGACTTATAATTTCTCACATGGCAAACGAAACAAAACTCATAAACCAAACAATACAAAGTTTGCAAAAGCATTTAAATCATCCAGGTTTGTATAAAGAATAAAAACTGTAATCATTACCAACAGCATTTTCAGGCAACACGAGTGACAATCATGCTTGCATGCAAACAAGAGGTATTGCGCCAGGTTACTAAGCCATTGAAGGATAGTGTTTTATTTGAAGAAACAAGAATGCTTTTTGGAGCTTTCCGCCTTTGGAAAACGAAAATTTCCAGTGTCTATTTCATATTTGTGCTTGTGAGTATCTTCAACATTTAAAGTAAAACAAATCCTTTTTCATTTCAACTGGAATTGCTTAATTACATTCATTTTGAAGTCTTTCGTCCACTGCATTCGTTATGCCCAAAGACCACATTATGATGTTAATTTTGAATAAATTATTTAGCTGGAACTTGGCTCTAAATCTTTGACCCATGTATAAGTCGAGGGCGATTTTTGGAGCTTCTTTTGAGGCCATAAAAGGTCGACTTATACACGGGTAAATACGGTACCTCACTGTAAACAAAAAATCACTCCTAGTTGTTTTACAATAGGAGACTCACCAAGAGATGCTTATACATGTAGTCTTAAACTGAAAGAAGTTATGTACATTTCACGTTTAAAGCAAGAGCTAAACATACAGTTACAGCATAATAATAATTTTTGTTTTTTGTAAGCAACCTGTTTAACACTTGTGCACGCACATGTGTTATGTCATGTTGTGCAACTTTCACCCTGCTAGCAGAGCCTTACTTGCTCGATTTTGGCGTTCTCAAGAAAGACTCTGCATGAATCGAGTAAGATCTTTATTGAGCATGTGCTGCACGTTGCCAGTATACAGTTTCAAACCCAGGCCTAATATGGTTTATAGGTGCCACCATCTTGATTTTTCATGGTACAACGGGCTCACTTTTAACCATCGCTTTTATCACTAAACGGACACTCACACTGGAAAAACCAGTTGGACGAGAGGAAACAAGATTGTCTAGTCCAGAAGTTCGGGCTGCGGCGGGTTCAAAGAATTGACATGATTCAGGCAGACCCTCCTTTTCTCCTGCTTACTAAAGAAAAAGACAAAAGGAGGCTCTGCTCGCAGGGTGTGCAACTTTGCATCATCTTTTCAAAATATAACCATCAGTGTACATCTTGTGGTTCAAATTCTTTCCTGGTTCAAGATTCTTAAACCAGACAATTGTGATTTTCCTTTGTTTTAGATTATGATAATGAATATACAACAACGAAAAATCAAAATTGACCTGGTTTGAACAATTTTAAACCACGAAAAAATTGTAGCCACAACATACTTACACTTGAACATGACAATAAAGACTACAGTATTATCTCTGTATTATTAGGGAGTTTAATGAAGCTGCGGACAGCAACCGGAAGTAAGCTACTTTTCCTTTTAACTTGCCTTGTCACTACCACCATTACATTGCTAAGTATCTTTTCTCCATTAGAGATGACTAGGTTAAAAATCTGGGAGACACTATTATCCTAAATGTTCATTTCCGGTTACTGTCGGAGGCTCAAACACGTCGTGTGCTTAAACTCCCTAATAAGGCGAAAAACTTACGCGAATACAAAACGGTAAACTGCAAAAGAAATGTTTCCATATGGACAGAATTCTAGCGAACGAATACAAACACTTTCGCTCTTGTTTCGCCATTGGTGATCAGCCTAAACGGGCTCAACTGATCCTGGGATATACTCAAAGTTTAAAAGATCCTTTCACAAATTCTCGAAAACTGTGTCGTTTTTAAAAAAAGCACTTCGTATCTCATCAAACAACTACGTAAAACGTAAAATTATCTACAGCTGAAGAGTTAATTCGAGGACATTGCTCAAAGTGAAATAACGTTGAAAAAGTGGATTTTCAACGGGAAAATAATTTTCAAAAGCACTGTGAACACAAAGACAACTTTAAAGAGAGCGGAAAATGAAGAACTGGATGTTTCTACTTTTGAAAATCTTGATCAAGAGCCTTTGTATAAGAACTTCATTTTATGCTTACAAATTTTTAG
Organism: Montipora capitata; assembly: GCA_949126865.1. NCBI lineage: Eukaryota > Metazoa > Cnidaria > Anthozoa > Scleractinia > Acroporidae > Montipora > Montipora capitata. Next base: position 16,099,218 of record OX421453.1, read on the forward strand.
AGCTAAACTTGCGTTCAACAAGAAAGAAAATAACAATAAGCAATACCTCAGCGGTCCAATCT